>JADFUC010000568.1:0-93128 GCA_019722365.1 Lithospermum erythrorhizon | reverse complement strand
CCAGTTACGTATTGCTATCACTATAAACTCATAATACCATAACGAGATCAAAGCCGGGATTTCGAATATCCTCCCTCCGATTCTCAACCGATGATAACCAGACTGCAAAATAAATTTCTATACACCCTGGCATCCTTCACCTAATCAAACAACCACCTGGGCAATGGGTACTGCCTTAATGTCACTTATCACCGCCTATAGTCACTTATCGAACCATCCTTCTTCATGTGCACCCCTAATGAGATACACCCTGCTCTGGATTTAATCCCTTTGTCCAACAACCTAGAATCTAGTCCAATTTCGCAACTCGGCCGAGCCATCCGTCCGGAGAAGATAAATTAAAGTGCACGGAATAACCTCAATAGCAAATTCAATTTCTGCAACTCCTGTAAGTCCTCAGTAAGTACCATCCTCTAACTTCCTAACTACATTTTAATCTTCACTCTCAAATCAACCATAAATTCTGGGGTTGTCCCAATACACCCTTTCCACCAGTCTCCTAGCCTCAAGTGCCGATACAAAACTTGAAGGTGTTCTGCCTGCCAAATCGGATATTATCTGTCTCCCGAACTCCACAAAAGTAATATTTCAACCAACTACCCAAGATAACCACACAACAATCCACCAAAGGACGCCTCTATATACCAATCTAACTTCCCAACATACGTATAAAGGCAGAATAAAACCTGAGAAACAAAGAAATTTTAGCCCCGTAATCAAACAACACTGGGCTCTAATATCAGTAGTAATGTAATTGCCACCACTGGGATATCCTCAGGCCTCCCGACGAGTAACGGCGCTGAACTGCTCTCACCGCCTCCGCCTCAAAGTACCCACGGCACTTTCGGTGTCCTACAACCAGATCCTCCACGGCCACCGAATCACCACCACTGAGCACCCACAGCCGAACGGGTGTCACGACAAGACCTCTCTCTCTAGCAACTGGGGACATCCTCAAATGTCCCGGCCGGCATCACAGACTACCCCACCCGAAATCTCGCTACCCGTGTTCAATCTTACCACAACAATGACACTACTCAACCCCCTGGCATCATTCTCGAACCTCACGACTGAGTTTCACCGTGGGGTGGGGCTTGTAACAACTCTGGCGAACTGCTTGGAAAGCACTGGCGACTCTCGCCCAGACGACTCTGCCGGGTCCGTCTCCTCTCGAACTTGTGAGCTAGAAGGCCTACCGAAAAGAAAGTCTCGTGTCGATCTCCTCGATCCACCTCCGGCTCGCTTATAACCCATTTCCATCTTCGTGGTCAGATTCCTCACAAAGATGGAAACTAGTAAAATCCATCAATGAGATCCGCTGACGTATCTCCCACGTCAACCCATCCCTGAATCTAGTGATCCTCTTCGCCTCTACCGGATAAACATCAGAAAGAGTCCGCATTAAATCACCGAATCGCCTCATACTCCTCCACCGACCTCGAACTCCTCGAGTCAACGAACCGCCTTCTCCAAGGCCGCCACGCTGGTCTCTCTAAGAAATAATTCTCCGGGAAGAGCTCAACAAATCGCCTCCTACATTGGCATGAACTCCTGATCTCGCAATGAGACGCACTCGTGTTCTCCTCCCATCATGGGGCACCCTCGTGAAGTCTATGTAAGTAAAGAAACTTCACCATCTCGCCCAAAATCCCCATCGTCTCAAAGATGGACTTCATATCCCGGATGAACTCAATAGCCTGCTCTGGCGAACCCCCTTAAAACTTCGGAGGACCCTCTTTAGAAACCGATCAAAACAACTTCGCTCGAATTCACCGCCAGCTTCAATTCACCTGAAAGCATTCACTCTCTACGAGGTCTACTCAACCTCCCAACATGCTCAAGATCGCACTCCTCCGGGGACCTGTCTACCACTGTACTCATCGACAGCCACTCTACCAGCCTCGGCCTCCTCTAGCCTACCCTCGGCACCTCTCGCCTATTCGCCCACGTAGCCTCAAAGATCCTCATTTTACAAATACCACTCACAACGACTAAGGAAAACAAGCAAAATGTCATGACAATTAAGCTTCCCAAATGAAACAAGCCAAAATTTATAACCATCAAATTGACATCAAACGACTAAATATATACACAACATATCCCAAAATAAAGTAATGTCGCATAAACATATATGTTAATCAGATCCGAATACAAAATGACAACAAATTTATTGCTAAAGTTTCAAAAGGGAAATACAACAATCAAAAACAATGACAACATTAGTCAAAATCAGATCAGGAGGATCCCTTCCGCCACCCGACGCTCACCTAGCAACTCGGAACAAAACTTCGCTCAATTAGAACAACGTGAAAGTGTCGTTAAACTTAGTGAAACTTAACACAGGCATTAGGAACGAGACAGTCAATATAATGATAGCCACACATGAATAAAATACATATATCCAGGACTATCTAATCAGGCCATACAACATAATTCCAAAGAAAGTCTCATACATAATACATGAAGATATAATAGAAGGTTTCCGTAAAGCACACAATTCTAGAAAGACATCAAGAGACTCAACAACGAATAAACCAGTCACCTAAACCTCCATCTCTCTATAACCCCACCTGATATTAAATTTAACGCCAAGATATGCTCAATCCGCTTCCACCTCAAGTAGAATGAATTATAATTTATACCAAGTAAAGATAAGGCCAAACCGCACTCATACACTGGGCACAAGGCACACCGCTTATACACTAAGTATAAGGCACCCCACTTTATACACACAATAGGCACACTACATTCTTATATACACAAAGATAAGTACACCGCATCTTCTATAATGAGGGTGCATACCGCACTTATACACACAAGATAAAGAATCATATTTTATACACTAAGTATGGGCACACCGCACTTATACACTAAGTATAAGGTCAAGAAGTGTCACATATCCTCGCATAAAGAGTCACCTAATCCTCGGTAATCCTAACCGTAGGGCTCCCCATGCTCTGAAGGCCTCAAACTCATGCATAACCCAAACAACTACTCTACTCCCAAACAAGATACAAAGACACAACTCACCATCTTGGCCAATCGTGAATCAATCACACCACAAACATATCAAAAGTGCCGATGCGCCACAACGCATACAGTGCCACAAGGCTATATAAGGCCGCCAAGGCCACGTAATCGTAAATATAAGTCGGGAGTTCAAGCCGCACACAATCACATAACACAACAATTACATGTATATCATTCTCATAATCATAACACACATGTATATCACAACTGGGGCACGTGAAGTAACACCCGTGAGATAAGTACTCACCTCTGCTTAGCTACCTAAAACCTTCAAGGAAAGACAATCAAGATAACTACCCTTTTCCACGACGCCTAAACAACACCCGTAAATTATAATCAAGACCTATTACTATACCGTGTGTTCGAAGATACATAACCAACTCTCGGGGAGAACTATCTTTAAACAAATAGCCCGACGGATAACCCATCGAATTATAATCCCATCGGACACAACCCAATCGATCCCCCGCTTAAAATTTCCCATCTTATTACTTAATCATTACCAATCAACTTATAAGTCATTCTAATAATTAGTAGGTCCATAATTAACAACCTATACTCCGAAATATCAATTATAACTCAACTTGGAATTAACACTTTTTCAACATAACCCCCTTTAATCAATTTTTAAATCACCAATTTAACATCACAACAACTATAATAAGGTCCCAATATAACCTCCTACACATTTAAAGTCTTATAAAAATATCCACATAAAAAGTCAACCGAAAACCTAAAAGTCAACTCGACTAAACGCCCTCTCAAACGATCTCTAAATCAATGAACCTATCACCAGATCCATAACCAACTAAAATTTATCATAAAATTCAATTATGGAAAAGTCAACTAAAAGTCAACTATAAATAAAAACCCAAGAAATATCTCAAAGACTTGGAAATTTCTTACCTAATCAAGAGAATTTAATGGGAGAAAGATATTCTACAACCGATCTTCGAAGCTCGGTGAGACAATCGAAAGAGAAACAAAAATGAAATTTTATAAGGGAGGGATAAATTTCGCCAAAACAAGAAAAAATGAAGATGATGAAGTGTTGTGATTGATGGAAGACAAGATGCCAAGATATTTTAAAACTCGAAGTCCCGTTTCTGCTAATTCTCCGCCATCGTACCTAAATTCCAACCCGATTTCAAAGATAAAATCTTCCCCGCAAACACTACTAAATATAAATGTAATTCGCTTAAAATCTTTTACTTAAATAATATTATCATCGAAATTAATTATACTATCCATCATTCCCACCGACCTAAAAATTAATTTTTTTTTTTTTCAGAATCTGTTATTACAAAGATTATTTGATATTTACTCATTACTATTTAATTAAGCTAATTAAATAACAATCTCAATAGTGTCTTAACGTAACTAATGTGAGTTAATCCAGTCAAGCTAATACTTAATGTGTCGCTTATCGGGTTTGCTTTTAACCTAGCCCTATATAAGTGCCTTTTAGGTTTTCATGAAATAAGAAGAATAATAATTTTTCATAAAAACCCATACGCCTTTAGTCGTATTTTCCCAAGAATTTTCGGGTTTTCGTTTTTGTTCAACCTTTGGTTTACTAGCATAAGTCAATTCTGATTCAACATTGCGCGGATCAACTGTAGATATCATACGATTGATATTACAACAAGAGCTTAGTGGAAGTCAAATTCATGGAATTTGAAAGCCAGGGATTTTTGGTGAATTTACTCCGCCGCATTGTATAATTTCGTCATTACATATCAGAATTATGTGTATTTTTGAATAATGTAGTAAGCACTTTAAGATCCGGCATTTGCATTTATACTCATATATCCATAGAGTTTTCCATCGACGTGTCATACCACGCTGATTTACCAAATTGATTTGTCAAAGGTCGATCTACAAAGCAGGGCTCGACGCCCGAACTTGTCTTGGGACGCCAGGCCACCCGCTCGCCCCGGGTCCAAAGGCCCACTACGCGGGCAGCTAGGCTGGATGGGATGTTGGGCCTACTGCCCGTCCATTGCTGGCTTTGAACCGGGTCCACTAATTACTTGGCCAATTGAAGCTGATTTCCGATCTAAACTCAATTTTTGATGATTTTTGCTAGAATTGTTTATGAAAATCAAATTGAATTGGATTAATTTAATTTTTGTTAAAAATTATTTTAACCACATTAAAATTAGTTCAATTTAGATTACATGTACCAATTATTTCTTTGAATACTTAAAGTTAATAGATATTAATTAATTAAATTCTAGTTTTGATTAGATTTAATTATAAGATTTGTGAAATTGATTTAATTAAAATTTGAGACCTAAGATTACGAGATAATTAGGAGTTTCAAATTATAATATGAATTTAGAATCACCATTCTAAGTTTAAAATATGGGGAAAATACTAGTTATTTTAATATGAGATATTACCTAGTAACTTATTAATATTAGATATACGATTATATTTAATATAAGATATTAATATAACAATTTATTAATATTAGATATTAATGACATTTAATACGATATTAATATAACATGTTATTAATATTAAATATTAATGATGTATTTTAATCTAAGTTATTAATTTGATATTTGTTAATATTATGATGATAAACACTTTTAATATGAGATATTAAAAGAATATCAGAATTGATTACTAGTGATTTTACACTCTTTAAACAATTAAAGAGTTCATTTTATTTGATTAATTAAATAAAATATTTTATTTGATGAATATTCTTGACACGCATCAAGGTGGTGTCTACTTTCAGCCGCATCCATGCTATAAGTTTGTTAATGAAATATTGACACTATCATATACGATATAATGTATTATATTTGGATGGATGTCATGGACTTTATGATATATTATTATATTATAGAGATTATAGCGACCTATAATTATTATTCTTAAGGTGTGTTGTTTTTTAATTTATAGAAATACATAAACACTTGGACAATTAATCATACTTTAATTATAAGATATCGATCCATCTAAATGAGGTTACCAAGAAAGTTAGTGCTCAGAAACTAAATATAGTTCTAACTATCTTTTAGTTTTTGAAATATTTTCTACTAATAATTCTATTATTATTTCCAAGAATGTGTTATATTTTCTTATGATTCATGAGTATATTTTTGCTTGTTTCATTGGAGCATGACGATACGATCGTAATACTAATAAAATATAAATGACCCCACCCTATAAGTAAGCATTTAATGTCATACCAAATGTAAAGCCTGGATCGAGCCTACGCTGCATTGACCCGCTAGTACTGAAGACGTGTCATAACCGGGTTTATATCCTCACGGAACGGTCTAATTTATTTGCTCGGGACCCGAACTTATACTATTCATTCGAATTTGTTCAAGATAAAGACGCGGGCCCGCTGACATAAGAGCTTACTAATACGCCTGTTGAACTTTAGTAACACCAAGAGTTACACGGTCATAATTATGTGATTGTGCACTCGCTTGGAATAACTCCGAAATCGAGTATGACGCTGTGCTTCCTAGTTGGTTTATGTTATGAAGCCTCGTATACTTAAGGCCTAGCTGATTGTAAGCACTAGTATTATTATTCTATTATCTCGATTATAGATTATATGACATATAGACCGAAAGAAACTCCGCTTTTATGTCATTTCTATTATAGTCATTAAGGATACTCACACCCGATCACCGACCAGCAAATTTTGACGAGTGTCATTACGATGGCACCAATTTTATTGAGTGGTCCTGCTTACATAAGACGACACTTCAACATGAGGATATATATACGAAATGGATACCCCGAGGATTCCTGCAGGATGATGATCCTTTCACTTTAAACAAGAATACTTCGGTATTTGAACGACTCAAGGAAACTAAGTTCATAATGCAAGTTTGAAATGGACAATGGTTTTAGAAGGAGATTCGCCTCTACCCCTAAGGAAATATACTTTATCACCAAGTTTGACTCATTGACTTTGAGATGTTTTTAAACCGATTAACATGAATAATCGTAATTCTCATATGTCCGATATGATGAAACGACGGTTATTTCGGGTATCGAGAATTACAATATCGTGAACATTGGCAAAGGATATAATTCATGGAGTATACCCCGAGGACTCTCCTGTAGTCATGTCCATACACGATCCAAGAAAGACGACTGGCTTCTATCCTTCTTTCATTTACAAGAAAAAATCATAGAAGCATAAGTACTTAAATGGTTATAAACAAGCTTTGCTTTACCCTGGGCCGCTTTTAAAAGTTAAGGAGAGCGGGAAAATGGCAACCAATAGCAACAGTACTAAAACTCCTCATGACTTATCGAGGAAGTCACACGAGGGACTTTTCCACCAGACCAATACGTGATAAGATCATATATTTGTCTCGGGAGAGGTCGAGTGTAAGATCGCTAGACGGGTACAGACCACTTGAGCGACAGATGACGGCCGTAGACCAAATTTTTATTGTTTTGTTTAGACTAATGTTTGACACGTGACATCTAGTTTGTTTTCCGCCGCGATGATTGACATTTTATTTATGTTTTGAACATGAATTATTTTTATGCTCGAGATTAATCTGCTAGTTGAGTATTAATCTTTACATGAAAAATTGCAACCTATAAATTAATCTCCATTATGTTGTTTGACCAATATAAAGATCGTAACATATATGCTCATAAGAATTCAAGTAAAATCACATGAATTCAAGTAAATCGCATCTCCTAACGCACATGAATTATAAAAAGTATAAATCACATGAATGAAAAAGATCATATGTATGAATCTTAGAATCATATATTTGGAATAAGATGACTAAAATGAATAATATTTCTAGAATTCATAATAGGCAATCATTCAATAAAGCAATATTTAGAGAAAGTTATTTATTAAAGTCATAACAAAATTTATGGATCAATAAATAATAGAAGCACTCTCACTAATTACTAGCATCTAGTATAACATAAATGTATATGTTTATTAATCTCTATCTATCAGATTTAGAAATACAATAAATATACTTACTATTGTATTTTAGAAATACAATAAATATATTCACTAGTGTATTTAAGAAATACATTGAATATATTCACGGTTGTATTTTAGAAATACGATATGGATATTCACTAGTGTATTTAAGAAATACAAGAAAGAGATTTGAACAGTTCAAATGAATGAGAGTTGCTTAAGCAAACATTTAACATTCGTTAAGGTGTTAAAGAAGTATTGCCATTGTATGAACTAGATCATCTAATCAACTCAATTACATATTGCCCTCATCTTAGCTATTACACCGAAAAATATATATCAACTAATTAACATCGAGAACGCCAAATTAGATGTGATATCGTTTATAGTAGTCGATTCAAGGTTTTATAAAACTTTCATCCAAGTTAAATAATTGACAAATTATAAAACTAGAACCTGAACTTACATTATAATGATAATCCTAATAATAGGTAATGTTTTAAGGATATATAACCATGAACAACAATGATGATGCATTTAGGATTAGAGATCTCGAGATGTTTTTACTATTCCAAGTACGTATTTGGATATTAAATGCATTTACTCCAAGATAACTAGTTTCAAGGAATAAATAATTATCACAATATATATATATATATATATATATATATATATATATATATATATATATATATATATATATATATATATATATATATATATATGCTAAGTGATTAATCGAATGAAAATGTCCATGTTTATGTAGATTGATCATAAAACAAAATTTACCCAAGTTAAGGTGATTCTTGCTCTGAAAAAATTCTTATTAATCATAAATGCTTTAGATTATCAGGATCTATAATGGTTGAAACATACATGAGTTAATGAATAGTTCAAATAGTTTGAATTCATTAAAAGAAATATCATAATGTTAAGCTCAACGATACTTAGCCTATAGTGGATTAGAACTTAATGACTCGAGTTATGCTACTTATACAGATAAGGCATCTAACTTGGATCCAACAAGAATACTTTAAAAGGAAAGAATCTTTCCCAAATGATAAAACTTTTCTCCTACTTAATACAGTTGTATAGATGGAAAGAAGACTAACGGTCAGATCACATTTATATTAGTTACTTAAACAAATAGAGTCATTGCCGATCTTGGTTAAACCGAAGTATACTAAACTAAGCAGATAAGGATTTGTGTTAACCTTGTTAAAGTAATAAGAATAGTACAACCGATAATTACATGCCAACAATTTAAATCGAGTATGGTTACAACTTGAGAAGTTCTAAACAGTTAAGCAAGACTCGGGATTATAACACTAATGAAAGCACGCGAAAGTTGCCTCTAACTCGTGTCATGATAAAGACGGTTTATCTCTAATAGCTTACTCAAGCTAGAGAACAAGATCATTATTAATCCAAGTATGTACTCGTGAGAGTGATACTTCATTCACAGTTGAATGTAGACGTATATAAAGATAAACACAAGTAAGCTCAAATTCAATTCATACAATCATTGTTGCACTAATATACTAAATTTCAAAAGAGGACCCGATCAATCAGAGATTTTTTAGATTTCCAAGACACTAATGAACTTCCTAAGAACACACAATATCTGTGATGCACTCCTAGCCGGGTGCAAGCACTTAGTCACCTGGGCCATAGTATGCTTAGAGCTAAGCTCTTTCTTGATCAACAAGATAAAAGAAAACACGCTTCAATAGTGCTCCTTTAAATATTTCACCACATGTAAAGCCGCCCACCGGTTTTATGTGGAATTATGCATAAATTGATTCTAGTAATGTACACTAAAAGTGATCTAGCCCCGTGAAGTTCAAGTACAAGAATCTAACAACTAATCTCCTCAGAAACTGATGGTAGTCCGCAACTAAAGGTGAATCCCGATCATATGCATGTTAATCATGAGGTAATAGTGTAAATCCAATATCATTAGCGTTTTTCATTTTCATATCTCAAGCATGATGTTCCTAATATACTTTTATCAGGTAAGAAACATTCCTCTTTCGCATATTTGCAATCTTAACTCCTTAAAATACTTTAGTTATGCCTAAGTCCAATGGTAAACTCTTCATGTAAGAACCTCTCTTAACTTTAAGCATTTCTGCCTATGATGTTCATGTAATCAATATGTCATCCACATAGACTTATCAAGACTAATTGGATCTTATCTTTATTATAGAAAATAGACACATGGATCATGATGTGATTAATAGAAACTATAAGCCTTAATCTTCTCGAACTCCATGACGCACCGCTCGAGGCTCGGGTTCAACTTCAACTTGCAATATCTTCGCGGTATTCCATCCTTTTTATACCCCTCAGTAAAGGATATATAAATTTATTTCTTCCAAAAGCTTCATGTAGAAATGTATTTTTAATGTCCATTTTGATGAATCACCCAAGCCTTTGCAACAACCAATGCCAATTCAACCTTAACTATAACACTTTAGCTACATTAGAAAAACTTTCAAAGTAGTATATCCCTTCTATTTTCTTGAAAACCTTTGCTACCAAAATTTCGCTTTGTAATTTGTCAACTATTCCATTTGGTTTTCTGATCTTGTACACCCATTTAAAACTTATGTTTCCTTTTGATTTTCTCGCGTGATCCATTATATCCCATGCTTGATTAGTTTCAATGCTTGAATTTTTTGCCTCCACAACTTTAATCCATTGATGTTTATCTTTGTCTATCTATAAGAATGTTTTTCTCTTGGTTAACATTAGTAAAGAAAGCCACACGCCTACATAATAATTACCTTACTATCCACTTGACCATAATTATAAACTTCATAGTCACTCAACCAATTATGGAGTCTTCCTAGTTCTATATGTACTAATGTCTGTGGTGTGAGTACTCTCTTGTGAATTCTAGCTCATTAACAATATTTATATCATCAATCTTATCTACACTAGGTATTTATATGAATTATGTTGGCAATTAGGATCAAAGGAAATACATGCTCATGAAATCTTATATCTCTAGAGATGAATATTGTATGATCTTTTAAATTTAACACTTTGTACCCTTTCATGATCCAAAGGATAACCTAACAAAAACATAACCATAAGCTCTATGATCAAATTTTCCTTTATATGATATAGTGTTTGTTTCATAACAAAGACAACTAATCACTCTCAAACGTGACATTAACAAGCTCTTTTATCATATATAATCTGACATGGAGATTTCCATTGTAGGATATTGAGGAGTTCTATTTATTAAATAGGTTGTATTAATACCCATCTCCCCAAACTTTATAAGAAAGATTGAATCATTAAGGCCCTTGCAACTTATAAAAGATGTTGAAATTTCCTCTCAACTACCCCATTCTATCAGGTATATACAAAAGTTCAGAATGCACTATACCTTGTGGTTTATGAAATTTCGAAGTCCGAAGCTTGTGAACTCACTTCCATTATTTATTTGACTTCTTAATGTACTTTTACTAAATTGTTTTTGTATCATACTAATGGAGACTCTTAATGAAAGACTTAGCACTTGTGTCTTATTAGCCAATAATACAATTCAAGTGCTCCCCTACTACTATTTTCACCGCTTAATCAATATCTAGTGTCCTTGCCTAGTAGTTCTCAGATAAGGCCCCATACATCAAGATGAAGCAATTCAAAATCAATAATGCCTACTATTTTTGTTAAACATAATTCTTGTTGTTTTGCCAAGGACACATTTACGTATATCGCTTATTATCATTGTTCACATTATTTTCAAACACATTACATTTGTTCATTACATCAAGCAGATACATGGTCTAGCCTATAATGCAAGATTTTACCTAATTACTATCTATCTTAATGTGAATAATCCAATGCACTATTATGAATACTACTATTAAGAGAAATATACCCACATTCTCATCTACTAAAGAGGCTATTTTGACAATATACAATTCCTTTTCTAAATTTGCAACTCCTATAACTTTGGAATTCCGTAGTCCCTAACAAGCACTTATTAGCCAAAATTTAAATACAACTTTGTCTGCTCAGTGCTTTCTCACGCATAGCATATTTAAAGGAAGGAACATATGCTGAATATGTCATCTCTACTTTATTTTCAAAAAGTTTCAATGTTTCCTCGTGATATTCCACATATTTGATAGATTGATCTCGAGACAAATTTATCAGGCCATAAATTTTAATTAATAATGAGATTCAAAACGATTTAATCATGGCATATGAGTGGCTGCATCCACTATCAAGAATTCAGTTTCCAATCCTCACTAGCATACAAACAATAAGTATGATCACGAGAATCATAAGAATGTAACAAAATTGGGCATGTGATCCAAAGTCTACCATGCTGACCTTCATCAGTATTAATACTAGAAGGTCCCCGCAAGATTTGCATGACCCTTTAACACCTTTCCAATCTCATGTCGATTGTGAGCAATAAATGCATTGTACATTACCACCATTCTGCTTCTTCTTCTATATGCTCCAAAGGTGTATTCAACTCCTCAGATCAATTCACTTTCTTTAGCCTTACTTTCCTCAAAACCACGCCACCAATTAGAAATCTTTTAATCTTCAAGTAATCTCTCTTCAAGTGGCCCTCTTCTTCCCTCAAACAAATCACACTTATACAAGATTTATCCTCCTTTGATAAAGCCCCATTCTTTTGATTCCTAGGTGAAACTTATACAAGTTTGGCAAGGATCATACAAACAAGATTCACTTTTGGTAGCTCATATACTTCATTCAAGCCCATCAGAAAGTATCATCTTCTCCTCTTCATAATCCCCTAAATCTCATTCCATGCTTCAAAATATCGCAATTCCTCCCACAAAGTTTTTAATTTGTTTGTAAAAGCCTCCAACCGTGATCCTCTCGCCTAGTTTTAGTAAATTGATTTTCTTATCTCATACAACCTAGGGCCACGAAACTCTAAATTGTTGCCTAATTTCTTCCCCATATGCCAAATGCACGCTTGCAAGAACTCTAGCAATGTCCTTTGACACGATTAATATTCAAGAAACAGGCATTAAGTTCCACCCATTGCTTATAATCTTCATGTTCTCACAAGTTAGGCTCAAGAATTCTCCATTTATGAACACCACCTATTCTAGCTTAAAGGATTGTGATCAGATCACCTGTGTTTGATAGTTATGCTCTGGGCGAGCATATCACTCAATGGGAAGAACCAAACCGAAACGATCCGGTGGTGTTATGTAGATAATTTTAATTATCCATTTTGTACCTAGAACTTTCCAGTAACTAAATTACCAAGACTTCCAAATACCTTATCAGCCATTTCCACCACTAAGATTGCCTTCATTTCCATTTCACTCAAATATTCTTAAATCACTTATAGTAAAATCAATTTATGAACCTTACAGCTCCGATACCATCTAAGAATGTGAAAGATTCAAATGATAAACACCATTAACGGTGAAGCAACAACTTAAAGTATTCAAGAAATAAAGTAAAGCTCAATAGAGAACAAGAAGAAAGTTTTATTAATTTGTAAATTATATATTACAATCGATGCTGGCTTCTTGTATTTATAGCTCAATAGTTCAAGGATAAAAGAAATTAGATTCTTATCGACTCTAGAAAATATGCACAAATTGATCAAAACATATTCAAGAACCCTAAAACTATAATTTGTTAATCGCTTGAGTTTGTGAATAATCTATCAGAGACACGTGTCGCTCGTCGCCTGACTTTTATTTGACTCGACTTAACTTCACTATCGACGCGAAGTTCGAGACTAAGCGTTCTATGTCTCAAATCTCCTCAGAACTATTTATAAACAAGTCATCTCAGAGGACCATTCCACATCCACTTCTTATCTTTCCCAAAGTGAGAAGAAGAAAACCAGATAAATTTTCTTAGGCAATCTCATAATCATTGTATGTATAACGCTTCCTTGAACTAGCTGTAATTTAAGTAAGTGTAGCATCTCTGCGGCATCATTTGAGAGTCGGATACTAGACCTCTCTCGGACAGCTAAGTAAGTTCCAAATAGGTCCTGTAGAACACCAGCTTGTCATACTGCAGAAACAGATCTACCATCCCGAACAAGAATAGAATATTTTGTCTTGAATAAGTGGCCCGACCTTCAAACTCTTTCTTCCAAACCACGGATTACTATCTCTCTTGTAACTCAAACTAAAACACCCTCAACCTCACCGTTAACCCATTTCACCGAACAAGGTCTCTTTCTGTATGGGTCTCCATAACAATTTGCAAAAATAAACCTAGTTCCAATTAGTCATCCTCTTGAATCCTAACCCCCCCCTCTAATGTAGGTAAAAGTCAGAAACCAAGAGTCTTGGCCTTATGGTCCCTTCCTTTCCACTCCCTCTAAACGGCGTCCTCACTCTCCTTTCCACCTTTTCTCGTCATTATCCTGGAAGTAGATGATTCGCATTAATTTGGGCTTTGAATCTAAAGATGTAGATCCGATCAGCCAAATTTTACCTCCCCATATCATGCCTAGTCCGCTAACCTGGCCAATCTTGTTATAGATTCTATCAATCAAGACCCTATAATCTTCACTTGTCAAGATCTTAGAAGATAAGTGGGCACTCCTGTATATTTCATGGGAAGGACCCTTTCGTATTACTCTGCCATATAAGCACACAAAGCTTCCTAATGTGTTTAGGGAGTACTCCTAAAATAAATCTTAGTTTTTAAGCAATAATTTTTAACCTCAGTGAGATCACGAAGAGAGAGAGAGAGACGGTATCCTTTGATAATCTCAAGCCTATCCATGTCTACATAAGAGGCTAATAGGATCATGTCATCAAGAAAGCTCAAAGGTGACGACAAATTCCTAACATTTATATGAAACGAACCCGAATTCTACTTGTTTTCCTTATTAGCCCATCGAAATTTCCAAGGCAAGAATAAAGAGATACGAGGAAATCGGATCTCCGCCTAAGTCCTCTACTACTAGTAAACTAGCTCCTCTCAATGTACCATTAAGATTAATGGAGAAATTAGCCTAGCGATATACCACCGCAATGTAAATATAAACCTCTCGTGAAAACCCATAGCTCCATCCCTATCCAAATAATTTCCACTTACCATGTCATAAGCTTTCAAGTCAACCTTGATTGCCTCTCTAGGTACCCATCCTTCCTCGTGATAATCCCGTGACTAGCTCTCAGAGCATCAATTACACTATCACTAATACACCGGTAAATAAATCATAACGCTGGCTAGAGATACCGTATCATTCATAAACCCACTCATCCTCCTCATAACTATCTTGTAATGGCTTTATAAATATTGCTTGGCTGCTGGAACTTTAGGACTGTGTGATGTGAGTGTAGTATCGAGATGTCCCTCAGAGCAAACACATACGTAAAGACTCCCCAATCATCTTTTCCAATCTTCCCAATGAAACTTCAGAACTCAATCCCAAACCATCCGGTCCTGCATTTTCCCACTACCATACTAAGGAAAGCTTCCTAACTTCTGTATTATAGGTTGAGCCACTAGAAATTCACAGCCTCAATAGTAAACCACATACCTCATGATAGAAGATTTAATGATCAACCTTTTGATCTTCATTCAGAGAAATTCTTGCTACTAAGCAATGCCTTATAGAACTCATAATTTTATCTTCCACCTTCGAGATTCAAGAAAATATGTCCATCATCATCCAGGCTAGAAGGAAAAATTTTATTTTTGTTTCTGTAGCGCCCAATATAGACTCTATGAAATAAGGAGGTGCTGTAACCCTATCGGGCAAGCCAAGTCATTCTAGCCTTACTTCCTCAATAAACACTCCGCTTGCTAACCCTAACCAGCTTCACTCAAATTCCTCTCCAATGTGATATTTTCCCAATCACTGACCCCCAAATGTGCTCATCTGCATTTTTGCAACCTTTCACAAAAAATCTTTAACCCTACCATCAATGTCGAAACCGCTCTTTATTCAAAGCCTACTAACCCCGCTTAATCGACTTCAATCTCCGCAACAATATATCAAGAGAAAGTCTTTCCACTATCATCGCTTAACTCGCCAAAGATCTATCAACCATAGTCGCATAAGAGGCGCTTCCGCCAAAATGTATGGTATTTAATTGTGGTCGAGACCACAAATCGTGACTCTTTTCGAGACGGATCGTACCAATCGAGTACGATCCGAAATAATTGAGGAAGACAATGCACGTAACTCAAGGAACCCATTCACCACTCTTCATTAGGAAAAAATATAATCCAACTTCTCACATTCAAATCTCTATCCCATATATAGGACTCAAGTGAATATATACAACCATCTTATTTCACTTCAGAACATTAATATGCTCTAAACATTCATCAAGTCCTTCATCGCAACAACCTGGAGGACGAGACGCCTCGATATAAAGTGGAAACATTGATCACATTGAAATCTCTAACTAGGTTCAGTACCTTGAGTATTTACAACCATGGATCGCCACAAAGCCTCCAACATACAATACTCCATACACCACAAAAAAACCAGGGCTACCCAGACACCAAACATCCACAAGCAAATGAAAGCATGCCGCACAAACCAAAGCATGGATGCAACAAAGTTAGGATTCCAAGCCAATAATCCTACCCTACACCAACCCTTGAATATTATGAATAAAAATTCCAAGGTGCAAAATACGATGCATAATAATATCTATAATACGAAGTTTTTTTTGCTTATTTTCAATCAAACATATAATATTGTATTTATATTGTAATTTTTTTATATTATGTTGTTTAAGTAAATCATGATGAGGCAACGCCTTTTACTCACTTTATTAGAAACGTAACTTTGAGAATATTTTTCGACAACTATTATTGCTTGTAACCGCCGAAGCTTTCTAAAGATAGCAAAGATAAGTAGATTTCAAAGATCACAACAAAGCTTCCTCCTCTTCAATATGTGATAAAGGAGGAGCAGATTGCTTTGTAACTACAAAGCGGTAGGTCGCTAACCTTCCACCTCCAAATGTACCTCGAACCACCGACGCCGACTCTTCAACCTTCTCCTCTTCTTCGACACCTTCCTCCTTGTGCACCTTTGGTCTATACTCGAAAGCAACATTACAATGACCCTCATTATGCCCAAAATTCATACATTTAAGACATTTAGAGGGAAATCACTTACCACTTTCTCGAATATACTCATTTCCTAAGTATACTCGCTGATAAGTTGATTGCATCAAATGCCACTCTCACCTGCATGCACTTCACATATGTCAATCTATCATGATGTGGTTCTATCCGCAAACAGGGAGTCCCACTCTTCTTAGATGTGGCTCCTATCCGCAAACGTAGAGTCCCAATTTGACTAGATAAGATAATTTTAACGATCTATTGTTCACAACCAAGGGAAGCATGGGGAACTGAACCTAGATTAGAAAGAGAATCAACCTCGGGTTTGTCCAATGGCATACCCACCCTCCCATGAACGGAGGGATAAGAGGGAGATGCGAAACCCATGGTCCCTTCTCCATAAAGAGTCATTTGACTTCCACCGGTATTAATTGCAACACAAACAACCCTTATCCATCTTATGAATCTTGATGGCCCTAAACATATGCACAAAGCCGCATTTCCATTTCTCACGCCAACTATCACCACCGAAGAGACTCCACCATCGCTCACGCCTTCAAATTTCGGAGGATAAAGGTAAAGATCCAAACGCTATACGCCGTGGGCTTTCAGCCACCGACGCATGTGTTGGCATGTACTGGGCTCTCCCTTTTGTCAGCCAGACGCGTACCCCGCGGTCATGACCATTTTGTCCTTCCATCTACAATTGTTCAACTATTATACCAAGTTGCAAGTTGATTTGAAGGTACAAAAGAGGGAAAATAGAACTCCTATTGATGAAAATAATAAGATGTTAACTATCAATTCCGAATTGTGAGAAAAGCTGGTAGATTATCCGTTGACCGAATCCTACGAGAAAATCTATTTGTATAATAAGATGTTAATCATCAATTCCGAATTAAAGGAGAAAGTTGAGAGATTATCCGTTGACCGAATCCATGAGAAAATCTATTTGTATGCTCAATTCTAAGACTTCAAAGCTGGATGAAATTCTTTATTCGTCACTCAAATTACATGTGTGTGGATATGTCACAGATAACGCTAAAGAATCTAAATTTCTTCGATGCAAAAGTTACGGAATCCTTATTTTTATACCAAATGTTGCCAATAGCTATCTTAACAACTGATCGTTCTCTATGCTAAAGCATTACCTGACCAAAAAGATGAAGAAATGAGTTTATCATCACTGTGGAAATAAATACATAAGACTGTATTGTTTCAAACTCTATGGAAAGAGTATTCATCAACATGGTCGATTCCTATATTCCTAATTTTGTTGTTGTACATTATAAGAATGAAAGGTCAAAAGTGGATGATTTTGTTGTAGGTCAACACAAGGAATGGAGAATCAAGAACGACGAGGTAATTCTTCCGTTACTAAGCAATGGCGTGGAAAAATCAAGAGGAATTCTAAGAGGATGAAAAAGAAGTGTGAAGCCAATGTTGTTCTATCCTGATCTTAATCAAATTGTGTCCACTCAAAGGAACATAACAATGGACTTGAGACAAGGGCTCAATGGTCGTCGGAGTTTCTACTACCGTTAAGTTATCTTAGTAGATTTTAATAAATTGAAAATTCATCATTTGTTGTAAGGTGGATCACTTTTGAGGCAAAAAAGGGGAGAGATACGATCAAGGAGGAGTATGGTCTTGGCTCACAAAAATATTAAATTAAAGTGGGGAGTTTGTTTAGTGTTTTGCTGGGTCGGTCAATTTTATTGATCGCAAACCGAAAGTTAATGTCGTTGTTAAACCGTTGTCAAAGACAAGCAGTATAATGTACCGCCAATATTATAAGAACATGCATATATTTTCGGGATTCTACTGATTTTGATAATATTTAGAAGAGATATTTTTGTCCTATAATATGAACGATTGAGTATTCCCAAGCAATTTAAGAATCTAGATTTGATTGATTATGAAAAAGGAAAGTATCAAAGAAATTATTACATGGGAAAGATATCAAAGAATTGTTTATGCAAGATTTTTCCACATATGTTTCAGTATGCACTATAAATATACATCATTGTCGATCTAGCCGCTCGTAACCTCATATTTAAGTATTTGTTATCAGACAGTAGGCAAAAAAAGTTGAGAGAAAATATTCTTCAGAGATTTAATGTTGGTGAATTCTAAACTTCTAACTAATCGTATAAGCTGGGTTATAACACTTCGTTATAACAACTCTTGAGAGATTTATTTTGTTTAAATCATTGCAACTCAAACACCGAAAGGCTGACATGTAGGATAAGAATGGTGGTTCCGGACTCGCTTGCTGAGGGAGTGTAATAAGACGTTGAGGTGCTATGACGTTGTATTTGTAGTATCTCATCATTATAGTAAAAATCCTTTCATCGAGTTACCAAGCCCGTATCTAGGCGCTTAAGACGCACGCACTAAACATTCAGGGTATTTTTATATCCTTGCTTATTTATGTCAACTTTATCGTGCCTGGCCCAAGAGTTATAATAGCTTTATTAACAACGCAGTTCCAGCAGATCTAATAATGCTCAATATACATGTTGATTGGCATTTCGATGTAATGTAGCAACGATCATAAATTTCTGTGTGAGAATCCATGACGAATGCGGTAGTATTAGTTAAAATTCATCGAGAACGAAATGACAACGATGATGAGTAACTGACGGTAGTGCCACACAATCAAAGAATGTATTGATGACGGTTGAAGGCTAGTTAGGCCGGTTAAAGCTGGGCCGGTAGACATCAACATTCTATTAAGCTATCATGACACGTGAGCTTATGAAATATGGAAGAACAATGTATGTTTGAGAGAGAGAGAGTGAGGAATTGAATAATGAATAAAAATGATCTTCATTGTAACTATTTATATAAAAGGATATTATAGTATATTTATTCTATCTTTGGTATAGTAGAATTTTTTTAATGAAAATAGTTATCAATTGAAAATTGGAGGTGAAATTGTGTTTATTTTGGTCAATAATGTAAGTGTTGAAGAAGTTTGGGTCACTTAAAAAGGAGTAGATGGTAGTGAGATCTCAAACAATCTATAGTTGTCATTTGTCATCTAACAATGAATCATATAGATTTCAAAAGTATATTAGATAATGAGGTGTCATAATAATGAGGCGTCGAAATAATGTTATTAGAATGATTGCACATTTGTTCTTACAATTTGGGATGAGTAATGCCAATTAGCCAACTGCCATTAGAAACTTTTGGATGTATATTACAATTTGTAAGAAACGCTTGATAAGTGTGATATTTGTTTATAAATTGATTTAAAAATTATATTATTATATGTGTCACAATTTTAATAAATATAATATATGATCGGTACTCGAACTAGAATAAGGGTAGGCAAGTCAAATAAACAGAACATTTAGTATTTACTAAATTATTGAGTCTCCTAATAAGTTCAAAGACAAAACAAATAAATATTCAATCATCAACCAGGCATAAAATAATGCACATGATTGCATTAACTTATTAAACGTATCATCTTCTTTTAGGAAAGAAAAAGAATAAGATATATCTCGACACTTAATCGATCCCTCACGACATGCCTCTAAGTAAGACATGAGAGTGCTATAAATGAGGCTGTCAAAGTTTCTTGGTCTTGTCAAATTTTATAGGGAAGAGAGTATCGAAGAAAACCTATTCCAAATCGGAATACCGCCAAAGATATAGCCTTTTATGATCATAAATAGTTCAACTATAGAGAATTGGTTTTAGAGTGTAACGTGAAGATTTTTAGCGGAGAGACTTGGTCCTAATGTTGGTGAGCCGAGGATACAAACGTTTGATTTTGCAGATAATGATCACTTTTTGGAGTAAAGTGCACTCTATTTCACCAATCATTTGTTGTAGTCTTACATTTTATGGTTTGTAATCATTGGCATAGCCACATAGATATGTTCTTGTGTGTCAATATTAAGCTTAAGCATTTGGTTTTCCTTTTTTTTTTTTTATCAAAAGCATTTGGTTTTCCCTTTGAACTATGATGTGTGTTTGTTCTGTATAATTTTTTGGGTCATTTCTGAAACAAACTCCATGTTATCGTTTATCACAAAGGTAAGGTTGCATATTATCGGACTCCCCTATCCCGTTTAAGGGGAGCCTCTTTACAGTCATTGAGAGGCCTCTTTAGAGGCATTGGGGTGCCAAGCATGTCGTTATTGTTGTTGTTGTGTTTGATCAGTGTAATTTGAGAAAATTAATAGAATCCTGAGGTTTATAGTATTGTGCAGGTCTAGGAATTATAGGTTGCTAAACAATCAAATGGAGAAAAAGAAACTGTATTTTGAGAGACCATTACTACCAGCAAGACGCTTCACATCAGGGGCAGCACCAGAAACTGGTAGCAAATGGAAAAGTAAAGACTCCGGTAGAAGCCTGCGCCGCCCTCCTCCTTACAAATCTGAACTGAAGTCAGGACCGGTGAGTAACCCGAGAACTGTGCCTTTTGACTGGGAACAGATCCCAGGAAGACCTAAGGATGACGAAACAAGTTTAAAATTGAATGTTGTTGAAATTTCAAAAGTGCCCAAACTTCCCCCTGGGAGAACTTTAACTGTTGGCCAACAAGATTTTGATAAGGCTTCTGTAATTCTGTAGTACATAAGGACCAAAAAAGAAACGTTTCTGATGGCTCATGGAATGTTCAATCTTCAGATGAGAATGTTGAACAATCTAGAAGTTTCAGAGATGGAAAAGAGGGACTGGATAATTGTAGTTCAGGAAATGAGGGCGGAGAATTTGTAGATGCTCTTGAATCGCTCTCCAGGACGGAGTCTTTACTTATCAATTGTAGCTTCAGTGACTTACTTGGGTGGGAGGATCAAGGTGCAGAAGCATCTGGAAATTTGCCAATCGATTCCCAAACCCGTGAGATCATGATGGGTAGGTTTCGGCCTGCTGCGAAGGCCATGGCCGCGGAAACACCTCCACATGGTCCACGGAATCCACCAGTAATTCATCAACGATTTAGACAACAACGTAAGATGCTAAATGCAGATACTCGGCCTCAGCTTCGCTATGGACCAGATTTTGTTGTAGAATGTTTGCAACGCGATGAAGATGGCGATGAAAAAAGTGCTTGCGACTATTATGAAGAAAGAAATTTCCATGGAAAGTCTGCTGTTTACTGCCTAGTCTTGGCTTGCAAAGCTCGTTTTGTCTTTTGAATACATTACCAAGAATGAGCATGCACAGTCATGCACCTATGCCTCCTCAAAGAAAATCACAGACCAGAGCATCAGTTGGTTTAGAGAGATCAAAACATGAAGAAAATACGAAAGGCTTTGGAAAACAGTGCACTCCAATTCATCATTTGGATAAAGTAGATTTGCCTAGTTTTAGGGAATTATTGGCTGAGGAGAACCGATCCAAGGATTTGGGCATAGGAAGCAATGTGGCTGAGAAAACGTTGTATGTTGATACAGAGGATAACGTGAGAACTCTGCATGTAAAATCTTGTGCTTCTAATGCCTAGGCAAAAACAGAAGAAGTGAAAACCCATGGAATTCTTTCCGAGAAGAGGGACCAAAACAAAGTTTTAGATACTTCTCTTTTAAATACTAAGAAATTGAACCTCAAGGAGAATGAAGCTAAATCGGAGCCTCAATTTCGGATACCTGACTTTCATATAGCATCATCTAGAGGTGAAACAAATCAGCAAACGAGAATAGCAATGCAAGAATCATCTGGCCGAGAGCAAGAAGTCTTCAAAGGTTCAATGATGCTAATGCGCCCAAAGGGACTACGAAAATCTGAGGACTCGAGAAATTATCGAGAGTTCCCCGCTCCCCCGGCTTTACCAAAATCTCTTCAGATTCCTGGCTTGGTCGCATGCTGCCTTCCATCTCCACAAAGAATTCATCAGTCCATTCATATCGAGGGGCATGGATATCCCTCAATGACAAGGCGTCCAAACCAAAATCTTCAGACCCCAAGTGGGAAACGATGGTTAGAATGACAAAGATGCAGGACAAGCATTTGTGCTTCTCTGAGGTACTGCATTGTACTTTCCCCTTTATGTTGTCAATAGGGACTTTCATTTTGAAATATATTATGTATGCTTATCTGTTGTTTCCATGTCCTATGGAGTTAAGGATATTCTTTGGCTCTTGGATATAATAGAATAAATCAAAATGGCTCATTATGCTACCTATGGTTCTTATCTATTGTGGAATAGTTGATTGTTCTAGTACTTCATCTTGGGTCAACTCGGAAACAGCCTCCTTGTTATCACTTGATTAAAACTGCATAGAATCCAACCCTCTCTATCCCAATTAGGCGAGTGTCTTTCTAGACATTAGGGCATGTTATTCTTATTGTTGTTATTGTTATGCATATCTGTTATCAAACTTCTCTGCAATCTTATGTTTCCTTTTCATGCAGGACTGTTTGCTATCCCACCCTTACATCTTCTGATCTGTTGAGTGTTACATTCTTCAATTGTATGTTGTAATTTGTTCTCCATAAATTGTTGTATCACATAATTCAAAGGAGTGGAAAGATGATTCAAGTAGCACCACAAGAAGCATATAGACTTGGTATATAGGATCCAAGTTATATTTAATTAAAGAACAAATTCCATGTTATACATTATTTCAACAGAGATGAATTATACTTGAACTTATTTATCTAGGCTTTCATATCTGCAAAGATCCTGTGAAGTTTGGTGTTCTGGCTTTTGCTATTATTTTCTTTTGGTGGGGTCGGCTTAGGGTCGGGGGAAGGGGCGTAAGAGAATTGATATCACAGACACATTTGATGTCTCATTTCTTGACGTATAACTACCAACCCTCTTCCTTAGTATTTGGAATCCCCTATACCAAACATCGTCTCTTTCTCTATAAAACCCCACATATGAAAACCCCTTATTAGTAGCACCTATCTTTCTCTATAAAACCCCACATATGAAAAGCACCTATCTGGACATCTCATATGAGAGAGCTCCTGGACATTCATTCATCTCGCCATAAAGTAGAGCCACTTTTGATTCTTCAATAGTTTCTTCATTCTTTCCTTTACCACTTTTGATTCTACAATATTTTCTTTATTAATAGCTCCAGATCTTTCATTTCCATGTAAAGATCGTTTAATTCACGAGTGCGTTTACCCACTGTGCCGAATACAAATACCGAAAGGGGTGCAGGTGCAATATTGAAGAAAAAAATTGCTTGCAATGCACAATTCTTGCAAATAATTGTAAGGCCTATGGTATTCTAGGATATAAGAGGTATTGTAAGGCCTAAGGTGAGGTCAGAAAATTAATTTGTAGATTATATTTACAACTCAAATCACCTAACTATGTCTTCATAACAACTTTTATTGTAGCACTAATCACATTGTTCAATAAACTTAACCCAAACCCTTGACCAATTGCTTGCTCTGCAAATACAAATGCCACCAAAACTGAATCTCTATTACAGTTTAATTACTCGTCCCTTGTATTGCCCTCTCCGTATCACGAAGTCCTCAGGTGGCTGATACTCCTCCAACCAAGCCAATCCAGATAACGTCTGACCATCAACCTCAACTTCGCCTTCATCAGGAGAAAATCGAAGAATTAGAAATCAAGCTTCGATAGCATGCTGCAAGTACTAAAAGAGTAAAAGGAAATTTCATAAGACGAGGTCATACCTGGTAGATCCCCTGTGGAGGGTGTCCGGTAATAAGTACAATGCCTCCCTTGATCAGAATTGTAGGGTGGAGAGAGTATGTCAAATATAGCACAAGGAGTTATGGCCTTAAAGCAATGGATGTTGCCACCGCTAGTTGGGTAGAGAATAGTGGTTCCACATGGAGCTGTCATATCACAATCTTTAACTATTTTTGCAGGTCTTGCTGCCGAAAGACGATCTAAAAATTGTTAAGAACATGAAAAAAAAAAATTATGAAAACAGATGGCATACTCATGTAGTCATCCTGAAAAGGAGAAAATAAGGAACACAAATGGTTAATTTATTAAAAACACATATGAATAAGGTATGATGACATAGATTTCAGTGATTAGCAGTTATGCACTTATGCAGTCTTAAGACATGAGGTATTTATCTAAGGGCATCGTATAATTACAACTGAACGAAAGCCTTGTTTGAAAACCTGAGTAGCTTCATTGATAAAGAATCCATTTCAAGAATCAAGACCTAAGGGTCCTGGGTTCAGAGATTTCATTAAGAAATGAACAGCAAACAAAGCTAGGATTTGTCGAATCCAACTCCCACCCAGATGCATTCGAGCCTTAAACTTTTTCAACACCACATTTTTCCTCTCAGTGAAATATGAATTTAAATAAAAAACGGAGACGGAGACAAGTGCTTAGATTTTAGTTACCATACCAGCAGTCATTTCTGTGGATTGTTCTTCATTAAGGAGACCTGGTGGATAAGAGGTTTGCAGTGGGGTCAGCATGGAAAATATAGTGGGAATCACGTGCTAGAGATTGAAGGGAGACTAAAAAATATGTTTTGTTACTATAAAAGAGGTTACCATGAAATTCTGCCATCTACTCACATGAATAGTCATTTTTTAACAACATGAATTGGATGACATTATGTAAGCAAAGGATCAAAGCTTGAAGTCTTGAACAGTGGCATACAAAAACTTCAAACATTACTCTTAGTCTTATTTCAACCTATGGTGGCGAAAGGTGATGCGTACAAAAAACTACCAATGAGCAAAATATTGGAAATTTAGAGCAGAATTCCACAATCTGGATATTAACTGTTTATCAACATAGAACAAAGGGTAATACTTGAACAAGTCTTTTACTCATGTTAATTCAAGAATGTGGAGCAAGAAAATTTGTTGTGAAGGGACTATGAGAAAACACACTACGGAGTATTTTAAGATAAAACAGAACTAGTTAGAATAAAAGGAAACACATAGTTGACAAATAGCACACCTTCATTTTGATCAGAAAGCCCAGGGATATCCACCCAGTCATAAGATTTCACATGCATCGTGCCATAAATAAGCTTACTCAATACAGTCATCCCAGGATGATTGTGAAGAGGAATTACTGAGGAAGGTGGCATGCAGAATATTCCCATCTGCAAAAGGCATTCATCAAATACTAGTCAAATAAAGTAACTTAAACATGATTAAGGTAAAATAATATACGAAGATGTTCATTTTCCAAAACCTACGTTTAATTGAGTATCAATCACAAATGCAAATACCCAAAGTAATTTTACAATGAAACTCACAGAGAATCCATCACATTCATGTAGATGCAAGTATTTGATTTGGGATGATTGCCCATTTGAGCCATTGCGAGCACGCATGGAACCATTCCATGCACGCACTATCTGTGCTTCCTGTTCAAGGCCTACGTCAGAAGGCTTGATTTTGTCTGCCAAGAAAGAACAACAATCATTATACCATTGCAATCAAAACTTGAGAGACAAAATCTCTGCCTTATCGATTTCCAAAGGCAAAGAAGATATAAAAATAAGCACTACAAAAAAATCACCGTTGAGACAAGGTAACCCAATCCCTTCTTGCCAAAATTTATAAAAGATCCTATAGATATTCAAGCAAATCTCCCACATCATTTATAATAAATATAATAATTAATACTAATGAACAGAGAGAGAAGGTAAAAGTTAATCATCAAGATAATTTGCTCAAAACCAATGCTAAATAACCAGAAGCACATCAAGATAATTTGCTCAGGAACCAATGCTAAATAACCAGAAACACATCAAGATAATTTTCTCAGGAACGAATGCTAAATAACCAGAAGCAAAGAAGAAATCTTATAAAGAAAACCACAAATCTGTGTTTATCTACAATCAGCTTTATTCAAATAGCATTACCTATTGGCTATTAGGCTTTGAAAGTCAATCTTGATAAGATCAGCTAAGGGAGGGGGATGTAATAACAGTGCATTACTTCAACTATTTCAATGTTACCAGAAGAACCTGGTTTATTTTCATGCCTAGTGACAGAGTAAGTAATAGATGTTCATAATTTCACATGTGGCTGACTCTACACGCAATCATCGTGATCCATGATTGACATAATAGGCAAATATGATGTATTAATGAGCATTATATATAACGACATAAAAGACATACGACAAAAAAGATTCAGTCGCAGAAGCAGTAATGGTCCCATCGTACCTAACAGACCGCGAATCTTGTCAATGGCCTCCTCTGATGCCGGACCATTTGGAGTAAGAGATGCTTTACACGCATTATAGAGCTTCTGTACCGCTGGCATGATTTTATAAAAAGTCAATAGGATACACAACAGCTGCCAACCGCAAAACGACACTTCCTGCGAAGTCTTGTAGCAAATCCCCAAAATCAAATTAAAAAGCGTCCTCAATTATATGCAAGAATCCTTTGCAAATATCTCGCCAAAATCTCAAAAAATAATCAATGCAAAGACAAGTATCCCGCTAAGTCCACAAAACTAACGGGATAATTCCATCTAGAATCAGCTACTTATACTCCGTCCCCGCCCATGAATTCACCAACACCTGTCACAAAATAGATCAACATCCAATCTTTTTGCAATGATTACATTCACAAATCAGACATTTCAATAACAAATTAACCCATCTTAAATACTCCCTCCATCCCAAAAAGATTGTCCAATTTCAATTTTGACAATTGACTTTTTAAATATTGAACTCAGGCATTTCTATATACATTGTATAGTATTTTGAGAGAAAATATATATCAAAAGCTATCATTTTTATTGTAATTACTATTGACATCATAATTTCGATTCAAATCAAAGCTACGAGTGTCAATTAAGACTACAAAATTTGTAAATTTGACCATTGAAAATCACACTGGACAATCTTTTTGAGATGGTGGGAGTACAAAACTCCCATTCCTCAAACAAATTACACTAAATATGTTCACAAAACAAAATGCATCCATACCAATATAAAAAAACAAAACCCCATCTAAACAAAAACAATAATGAATTACCATAAAGCATAATTCATCTCAATGCATATCATTAACTCTACTTCATAATTAATTAGCTAAAACCAATAAGCCCAAATTCAAGAAAATGACATAAGACACTAAAAATCACAACTTTATATACATTGATATAAAAACAAACACATAAATTGACAAAAACAAAGCTAATTAAGCATAATTCTTGAACATTTATGGTGATAGTGTTTGTACTATGTGCAAAAAAAATTGAACAAAATAATAAAGTGGTATTTGAGAAATTACTTGAAGAATTATTACCTCTAAAATGGTAATTGAATATGAATTTTTAAGCAAATGAATTGATAAGATCGATCTCACTAAGGTTTTTGTTGATGCTGCAGAGGCTGTTTTATTGTTCTTTGTCTAAAGAGCTCACCCTTGAAGAGATGCCTTTTTTATTACTCCAATCACTTCAATTAATTTCATATTTTTCGTATCAATCGTTGGACCTCAATTAATTTTAATTCATTATGTTGTTATTATACATTTCATATCACTAAATTTATTTTTTTAAATATTTTCATAATATTAGTATGTCATAATTTTTTATAATATGATCAAAAAATAATTGAAGTCAAATCTTGATATGGAAAAATGAATTAATCAATTAAATTAAATTTAAGATATGATTGATATCATAGAAATTGTCCAATTTTAAATTGGATGAATGACTTATAAAATTATAACCTCGATTATTTTTATATACATTATAATATTTTCATTAAAACTATATTGAACATTCACTTTTATTTTATTACTCCATCTCGAAAAGATTATTCAATTTTGAATTTTGATCAATTACTTTTAAATTTTGAATTAGTTATTTTTATATATGATATATACTATTTGTCATGATCAAATCATTGTATTTTTAAATGTACTTGATTATTAACATGATAATTTTTATACATATTATGATCACAATAATTATTAATTTTACTGAAATTTATGTTTTGTATTAGACAATCTATTACGTAGAAGGAATATAATACGAATATAATAATTATGATTTAAATAAAAATAATTCTTATCACTTAAGCTTCAATCCATAAAATGTATTAATTTTAATATTTGAAAATGAACGGAAGGATTTTTATTATTATTTTATATAGAAAGGCATAGATATACTTCTGAAAGTGTGTTGTTTGAATTGAATGTGTGAAAGTCACGGAAAAAATGCTGAAAACAGAATACCACTCTTCCAAACCCAAGGTACGAGAATACCACTTGTACAAGCTGTACAACATGTTTGACTAGAAGCTTGTCATAAATACCTAGTATATTGATTTATTATTTTCCTACTAAACATATTAATTTTTGTTTTTGCATGCTTTTGTTCGAAAAGTTGTTCAACTAATGCATTTACTCTACTTGACTTGTTAACTAGTCGAGCCAAGAAATTGATCGATATTGGTCTCCCGCAACAATAGTGAACTCAAGATTTTTATATGTTGGGTAAAAGAATTGATATTATATAATAAATAAATAAAAAGTGTAAAATTTGTCATGAGAAATGTACTATATATTGTATATAAAGTTGCATGTTATGCGGAAATAAAGTGTAAAATCTAAACAATTTTTTTTTTGTTAATTAGCGATGAATTTTTTTTAGGTAAAGTACGCCTAAAAACTATTTATCTTGATTAACAACTTTATGGCAAATGATGCATTCTCTTAAGTTCATAAGCATTTATAATAGAAACAATATCATCATCACTAGCAATCTTTTCCTCAATATATGTCACTAAAATACTAAATTATCAATAAAGAAGTCATCTCCCATCTGAATCTAGAAGTTGTTTTCAAAATATTTATTAAAGTTAACCTCTATTATAAATTGATGGTTTTGATTTCCTAGTTAAATATTAATTAATTTTATAAAATGACTTAAACCAAAGTTATGTTAATCTAATTAAATTTGGATTTTCAACACTGAGATAACTCCTGGCTCGAGCTCGGTTCGATGAAACAAAGAGAACCTTAGGCTCAACTTATTCCCGCTTATCGACTGCAGCCCAGCCGAAAAATTCTTCACCGGTTTGCCTCGCAAAAACAATCCTAACAACTAGTGAAATTAGTCAGAAAATTTTTAAATTCTTGTTGCTTCATAAACTATCGCAGAATTTTCAAGTTCTCCCTTAATACTTTCATCTTGTCAATTTTATCTCGTGAAATCACCTTTTCCACAATAAATTAGTTAAAAAATCATTTAACACAATGGAAAAATCGAAACTACACCTCTGTTATGTTTTGGGAGTCATTTTAAAATAAATTTAACATGATGCATCTTTTAATAATATTATAGTATTAATAAAAAATTAGATATTAGAAATTCAAATAAAACCAACTTAACCAACCCCCTCCCACATCCTATTTCCTCAAGCTTTTGTGCCAATCCAAGGCTCCAATTATCACCAATGGCCGTTTGGTGGTTCGTTTTACTCCACACCAGCCCGAACCGATCCGGTTGGCCCGAATCGACTATCCTAAACCGATTGTTTAACGGATCGGCCCGTGTTCTCACTCTTGGCCCGCGAACCCTTTGACCTGACCGCAGGGATCCGCCAAAATCGCCGATCCGCGAAAACCCGACAGTGGGCCGAGTATATAAAGAATTCTTATTGTTTCATTCATTACACTTCCATCCTAACAACAAATCTCGCTTCTCCTTCCCTCCTCCCCCCCTATATATTTCCAGAAATCATTTTGTGGTTTTCATCTCTAACAAATTGCATAAAACATGTACGTGTCTCTGAATCTTTGTGTTTTGTTTTTTGTGGTTTTCTCAATATACACAGTTAATATTTGAGTAAGAATATTTTCAATTTGTAAACATATGCTTAAGCTTTGTGATTATTGGATAGATTATTTATATTAATTTGATTCATGAATCTTCATATACTATTATACGAGTAGTATATAAAGTATGAACTTATGGAGTTTGAATTAAAAAAAATTAATTAGGGTTCGAATATTTGATTGTGAATTAGGCGTGTTATAATTTTTGTTCCTGAAAGTTATATACTTTTGTCTTTTAATTTTTAATTGCGTCTCTGAAATTAGAATTTTTGCAATTAGAGATTTTTGGAAATTAGGTTTTGAATTAGTTTGAATTAGCTTTTCTAATTAGATTTTTTCATGTTCATTTTATCATTCGTTGTTAAATAATGTTGTCTATTCAATTTGAGCTCGACTACTATATATTTATTATTTGTTATGTTGCCCATGCAACCCAAGCATGGATGAATATGATGATGATGTAAATAATGAGACTATTTGGCGGAATCGAGGTCGGGAGATACAAGATTTGACGTATAGCCAGAATCATGACGGTTCAACCGCCTCGGTCGGCCTCTATCGAAGCTTTGGAGGGAAGCAAAAGTACCGACTACGTGAGGTCAGCACAGAGCTAAGAAGTCCACATATTCACACAAAGATGTGAGTTAATTACTCATACTGATGGCACTAAAAAAACAGAAGTAAGTGAAAGTTTTTTATTCTATTGATCAAAAAATATAAAAAGTACTTCAAATGCCAAAAATATTTTTAGAATTATTTGCAAAAGGAATTTGCATTTAAGGGGCGTTGACAAAGCAAACCCTCACGCCTAAAGCTAAGTCTATGTATCAGGATGCAAGAGTTCCTAATCTTGCAACATGGCAAGCATAATCATGTTGTTAGAGAGCTTGCTTGCTCATATGATTTTAATGAATTTCCATTTCTTTATAACGAAGGTGTTATTTTCAACAAGTTCTTATGAGAAATTTATCTCAGATTTTAGTGATAACTAGACAGCTACGCTAGCAAATGATTGTGGAGACTTGTTATCAAGATTTGCATAAGTAAGCATTTACAGAAAGAAATGTCTTTAGTTAATAGGATTAGTTTAACTACTGATTTATGGTGGTCTGGTGAACAAAGAATAGGTTATATGACCGTAACTGCACATTTCATAGACTCTAAATGGCAACTGCATAAAAGAGTTTTAGCCTTTTCTAATGTTCCTCCACTCTATTCGAGAGGTTCTTTAAGCAGAGAATTATTGAGGGTAATGGATGATTGGAAAATTAGGGATAAAGTAGTTTCTATTTCTGTTGACAATGCTTCGGCCAATGATAATTGTATTTCAAGGTTGAGGGCTGACTTTACTAATAGAAGAAACTTACCTCGATGGCCACAATCAAGCTTGCTGTTAGGCATGCTCGCGCACATTCTGAAATTTGCTAGTTCAGAAAGTGACTTGATATAATTAAACCTATTATTGATAAAGTTAGGGAATAAGGCGAGGTATTTGTTAAATTCCGAGACTGGTGTGTAAGCTTTCAAAAGATAGTTGGATTTAGTTGCCAACTAGAGAGTGTGTCGCTAGTTTTGGACACCAAAACTAGATGGAATTCCACCTGGTTGATGTTGTCCACTACATTCTTTTACAAAGATGTCTGGCCTAGATTTGTAGAAGAGAATATTGCATTTGTCCACTACTTGCCTACCGACAATCGATCGGGGAGGCTAAAAATACGATATATGCAAATTTCTAGAAGTGTTTAATGATGTTACCGAAATCACTAGTGGTACATCTTATCCAACTGTGAATTTATTTTTGGCTGAGTTATATAGAGTGAAGGTGTTATTGGTTCAGCACAGCGGGGGCCGATAACCTCATTTGCAAACACTTGCAAATCAAATGAGGTTGAAATATGACAAATATTGGGCCCAAAGTAATGTTTTGATTTCAATTGGTGTTGTGCTTGATCCAAGGTATAATTATATCATTTATATGCATATTTAATGTTGCCTATTCTGAAATATTGCTCCCTATTATGAACAAGTTGCCTATCCGCATATCAAGGCCTATTCTCGAACAAGCTGCCTATTCTGAAATGTTGCCTATTCTGATATTGTTGCCTATTCAAATAAGTGTTGCCTATCCAAATATCATGGTTCATTCCGATATTGTTGCCTATTCAAATGCCAATGATAATGAACTTGCAAATGATGAATTGCTAATAATTTGATGTTGTTTTCCCTGCTACGGATTCTAAATTCTGATGCAGTTCATGTTATTGTTACATTAGGTATAAGATGGGTTTTATAAAATGGATTTATCCTTTCTTATCCGAATTGTACCCAAGCTTCGAAAACACGCTATGCTGACTGTCAAACAAGTTGTTGTCCTTGTTTAAGCTTTTATGAACAATCCTTCAAAACTAATGATGTTCAAAGATCCAACACAAATCGTTAAGGACCATTTCAACAACTTCTGGATTGGGAAAAAAGAAGTTTCTCAAATGTTCCTGAAACCTGTAGTGGCATTAATAGACAAAGTCGTAGATCTTTGGAAAGTATTATCTTGATGCAGTGGTCCAAGTGTCAGCTGATATTAAATTGACGTCCTTACTTGGTGGGATGCCAATTTTAAGCCAAATATCCTATTCTTAGCAACCAGCAAAAAGATATTCTATCTATTCCGCTACTACGCTTGAGCCAGAATCAACGCCAGCCAAAAGTGGCAAAAGGATTTTCATTGATCCAAAAACGAGCTTCTATGAAAACCAAACCGTCGAAATGCTTTTGTGTGGAGGTGATCGTGGATCAAGGAGATGTATGGTCTTAAAGGTAAGTGAGCACTCAAACCGTTGTAAGTATAAGAAATGCTAATTACTTTGTTCATTTACATTTTACTTCATTTATGTTTTACCTTTTTAATTTTGACTCTTGTATCAGAATTGTGAAATAACAAATCCACAAGACGATGCTGTGTTTTTGAATGTTCTCGAGGCTTCATCGAAATGTAATATGTTGCTCTCTCTCAATTGCAGTTCTCGACTTTTTGCATTTCGAAGTTCTCGACAATGTAGTGCTTTGTAACTTGCCAATGATGAAGTGTTTCCTCGCCTCGAATTATTTTGTTAGCATGCCTACATTCTGCATTTCTACAGATTAATGGATACTCTCGGTCGGTTTTTGGATACATTTTTCGGCGGTTTTGATCCAACAATATTTATTTGTTCGTCCGGTATCCGATCGTAATATCCGGTCCGGTCCCGGATCCAATTTTTCTTACCCAAATCATTAACGGTTCGGTCCGATATATCCGAGACAAAACAGACTTGTCCTTCTAGTATCCTGGGACCAAATCGGACCGAGTAACAAAGACTAACTATCACTCTAACTATCACCGCTTTCACATCTTCCTCCTCAATCATTGAAATTTCAGAGGATGATAACCCTCACCAAACCGCATCAAGAAAAAAATCCTAACTCACTCCACCAACCCCTGCTCCCCCACAGCTTTGTTTCATTAATCGAAATAGGTCATAATTTCATATAAGCCAATGGATTCCGCTAAATTATGGATAAATGTATGATTTTGAGGAGAACTCAAGCTGTAATTTTCCTCAATTTAATTTATTTTGGATTATTTTATGAAATTATGCATTGTTTGATTTGAGAAGCTTGAGTAATGTTCTGATTGGGCATGTCTAAAGATGGTGTTGGGGCAATAGTGCAATTGTAGTTGAACGGGGAAGAGGAAGGGGGTGTACGCATCGGGACGCAGGGAAGGGGTCCGGGATCGCGGGATGGACGGATGGACTGCAGTGGGGTTAAGCTCGATCTTATTTTTATTCTATATACTTTAGTTTTATTTTTTGATAGTTACTTTGCATGAAAGTATGAATATATAACCGATTCATGTAAGCAATGCGATTGCTCATATTATCTGTAGATTCATATCAAAAAAGTTCCTTTATGCTAAAAAATTAGATCTAAGTGGCGGCAAACTTAAATACAAAATCATTGAAACTAGTAAGAGTAAGAGGGCTTCAACAAAATGGGTATCATGTTAAGTTAACCATATTACCCTGTAGCTAATAAAGAGGTCGCTTAATCGTCACCTCATAAACCTTTAATACAACTTTCACCATTATCACGACTTAAAGCAAATTTGTACACCGCGGAATATGCTAAAGTAATATTTACCCTCAAATCTTAACGCCAGATAAAGATAAAACAATAAAACGTATCTAGCACCATTATAATAAACATCCAAAACCTTATTTTGATCAATATTAACATTAAGCTCATTCATGCATAATATGATTAAATCCATTCATGCATGGCTGATCAATCCTAGCAATCTATTAAACATATCACAATTCAATACATGATATATTCTATGAAGCCACATTCTGGATAAAGAAGTCAATTATAATTTGATTGGCTTCTAATATAATAATTAAGTTCATTGATCAAATCAAACTATCCTAATCATGAATATTGAATTATTTATCAACATAGGATATTCTATTTTAGCTCGACAAACTTGACATATCAATTTGGCATCACAATAATTCAATTATATGCCGACATATTCACCAAGCGTGATAAATCCAGTATTTACAATTAAATCCTAGCAATTTAGCATATATATAATATGTGCACAGTAAAGAGTAGGGGAAAGAAGATGTGAACTCACACGGTAAGTTTCTACGAGGTTCGCTAATCTACATCCCCGACCCAAGGCCTCACCTTAGGGCTTTCTTACTAATCCACTAGACGGCCTCTTCAACATTTTTGCAGCCCTCAAACCAACTTTACATAACTCTTTAGCTCATAACTTCGTTAATACACCACTAAAAACCCAAGGGAATCAAATCTCTATGATTTCAACCCAACTTCTCGTTAGGGGAACCCAAGCCTCAACCCAGGATTTCATCTCTTAGCTCCTAACTCCTCGTTAGTACACCACTAAGAACCCAAGGACACACCCCAGGATTTCAACCCAATCAAGTCGGAGATGCAACTCCTCTACCTCGAGCACTCTATGTCCTATTGCTTGAGCACTAGCCTCAACACTACGACAATCTACTCGATTCCTAGCTTGAGTAAGCCCTACTCCACACCTCGGACCCCTCAAGCCTCTAAAAATTTAAGAACAAATCCTAACTTAACGTGGGACATCTCTTTATAATTTAGAGACGATTGTTTTATCCCAATTTAAATTGCCCTCAATGCCGCATTAGGATTACAATTAAGCACAACTTACAAACCTCTTAATTGAGTAGATAATAAATTGAAACTTGTCAACCCTGTCGAGGTGATAACACTTTCAAGCTCTCGAACTCCCCATTCGAAGTATATTTCATCAAACACCTTAATGCTCTTTTGTTTCCTATTTCTCATTTCAAAGTTTAAACAAAAACCTCAACTCATTCTCTTTGATAATCACAATTAAAGTTCTCACGTGGTTCGAGAGATTTTGGTGTTTTAAAAAGATGACAAATAAGCATAAAACGCCTAGATCGATCGTAAAGAGTTTTCTTTGGAAGTTCGGGAAAGATTTGGTATTTATGGGTGAAGAAATGGAGTTCAAACCCATCAAAACAAAGTTATAGAGGATTAAATCTACTCCGAGACCTCATCTAAAGGCTAGGTCTCGATGGGGTTTCAAGCATGCTTGAAAATATCAAAAATCGTTGCCTCGCCATCGCTTTTGAGAAATCTCTAAAATCGCATTTCCGCTCATATAACTCCGATTTTACCATTCAAAAGCGTTGAAAGCTCTTTTTCAAAACCTTTAATAAAATGAATTCAAACCCAGTTTTATTCATTAATATTTTCAAAACATTTTATTTTGACAAATACCTTAAAAACATTGAAAACGCAAGGAAAGATCTTTTGTCAAAAAATGATTTGAAAAAATATCTCCTGGGGCCGCTAGAACTTCAATCAAGATCAAGGAAGGAAAGTAGAGTAAGATTCAAGCCATAACTTTTACCTAATCTTCGACTTGCATCCAAGACTCGTCTCTTCCGATCTTGATTCTTCTTTTAGTTTCTTTCTTCTTGGTCGTTTAAGGACCGGTGATGGATCTATCTTCTTTCTTCATCCCTCATTCTTCACTTCTAAGCTTTTCTGTGATGATTGATTCTTCTTCTATATCAATTATACCTTACCTTTTGGTATTGCATTCTCACCTTGAAGTTCATGACATTTCTTCATTGTCTCAATGCCTTTATCTTGTGCTTGTTTGATATCAATATCAACTTTTCGTCCTGACAAACACCTTCTTAACCTCCGCCATGTAAGAAATCACTTAAGAACATATGTTAGATAGTAAATCAATGTTTAAGTCATCATTAAAACAAGGTGTACGGACACATAGTCCAACAAACTCCCCCTTTTTTATGATGACAAAACATTGATGCCAAACACATGTCCATAGCTAATTATAAAGATTAAGCACAAGCAGGACATTTTATTTTGCTTTGCACACACATGCTAGATAAAAATACAACATTTAAGCATTACCAAAGATGCAAATTTCATGCGGTATCATTAACATTCTCGCCTCTTTGAATCATCAAAAAAGGTACAAACTAGGGCACAAATGGATGTACCACATATAATACATGTCGCAATTGATAAAATATATAGTCACATAGATATGGTTAAAAAAGTTTCTTAAACCACCTACTCAAGTATCCTGAGCGGTCCTAAATATGTCAGTGTACGGCATCTTGCTATTTTTGAGGTTATTTTTGTCCAGCACGTCAGCAATTTTAAAATTTTTAAAACAAAATAAGTGAACCCCACATGGCCACATTTATCTTCATCGCACAACCCCCCTCCTCCCTCTTCATCTGTAACCTTGTCATCGCCATCTATAACCACCGCCTTACTCAAATCTTTATCAAAAGAACTATCAACTTAATTTCATCTCTTTACACAACCCTTAATATTCAACCCAAAAATAAAAATCAAACCCACCATTTCTTCAATCGAAGCATATCTTAACTCATATAGTTTTTGACTTCGGCAAGAAAATAGACAAGAGACATAATTTTGACTTACCTTTTATACAACAAATCCCAAATAGATTTGGATGTTTTCTAAATTTATAAAACATCTCAAAGCCATTTGTGAATCTTATGTTTGTCAATAAATTGAGTACTGAAGTTTCAACCTCGGCCACCATTGGAAAGTCCCCACCTCTACCAACCTCCACCTTAGTCACACCGTTCTTCCCAATGGTCGGGTACGCGTCATGGAAAAAGTGGAACGACGGTAAAAAGACGCAAGTTATGGGATGGTGATGATGAAGGTGGTAGTGGGATCATGTTGGTTATGGCCTATCACGACGGCGTTAAAGCGAGAGGAGGCTGTTACATGTAGCGCTCAGTGGGGGTGTGAGGCTCTAGATGATAATCGGGAGGGAGGGGGAAGGATTTTGCCTTCGGTCATATACACACACCCAAATAGTACCTGGCTTGGGGTGGGGCTTAAATGACTATTTTGCCCCCCCCTATTTCAAGTGTGTGAGCCGAGAAGTTTCATTGGCAAATTATCATTTCACTAACAAAAACACTATTTGAGCCATGTGTATAGTGTTGCCCTTGATTTTGATAATGCAAATATAGTAAGTGAAAAGACAAAAATATCCTTACTGAAATGCCATGCGTAGATCATGCTGCATACTTTAACGGTGCGACGATAGAAACGGGTAATCGACTTGGAAATATTTTCAAAGATAGGTGATCGACGGTTTGAAACATGGGTGATTGACTGGAAACATCTTGTACACATGAGTGATTGCCCCGACCATTAACCCATTCATATTTGGAATTGCATTTGTTTGTTGTAAGACTATTTGGATTTTGAAAAAAAATAGCTCATGCAAAATATTGACTAAACTGCTTGCTTATAGGAGCATATTGTATATATAGGTAGATTGTATGCAAGTGTTAAGGGAAGTATTAGATATACGAAAGTTACCGCAATGGTAAGAAAGTGCTAATTCTGTGTGTCGTTTATTAATGGGAGGGCCATTGTAAATATCGTTTTGATGTGAATTTTGATACACATTTCATTTGAGTAATAGGTTATTTATGATGGATATAAGTTGTGGAAGGTTAAAAGATGCATTATGAAAAATAATATTGTTTCGGCATAACCAAATGCACCATAGGTTGCAAAGAAGAAAAATAGTATCTTTGTGTTGAGTCTATTTAGTTTTCCATTTCCTTTCTTTTCAAAGATAAGTGCTTACTGATTGTAGTTATGGTAGTGATGTTTGAGTAAACAAGTGGAAATATGAAAAGTTAATCCATAAGATTGAAAGTATCAAAATGAAATAAAGTTATTAGATTATTAATTATTTCTTCATATTCCCTACGTAAAAATCCACTTTGTATCGATAGGCTTTTTTGTTTTATACTTTTCTATTTCACCACCTAAGGCTTGCTTTTGTCAATATTTAAGTATTGCCACTTTTTACGAATAAATCCTCATATTTTTACTCCTAAAATTTTAAAAATCCAAATTCAACTTAACTTGACTATATTTTCGTCTGCTTAACTCTGCATTATATTTTCTGCAGCCGTTTCTCACCCTGCAAGACTATATTTTCGGACAAGCTTTCACTGCTACCATATTTTCAGCCTGCTTCGACTGGAGCATATATTTTCGAATTCCCCATAACATATTTTCTCGGGTCTGCTTCGACTCCATGAACATATTCCCCGACCATATTTTGGACCTCGTCGACTTCCCACCATATTTTCGCCTGCTTCTCGACTCAAATTATTTTTCTGCCCTGCTTCACTGGGACCATATTTTCGCCCATTTCGACTCCCCCGACCATATTTTTGGGCCCGATTCGACATTCCACCATATTCCGACTGCAGACTATCTTTCCCCGGGACTATATTTTCTACTGGGCCCGACCTCGGCCATATTTTTCGGGTTTGTTTCGATTATGGGACCATATTTTTCGCCTCGATCTCACCCCCACCATATGCCCGCTTCAACCGGGGACTGCCTATTTTGCCCGAATTTCACTGCTGGACGGGAGACCATTATATCCGATTCACCAGTATTTCGTTGACCAAGGACAATATTTTGGTCCGATTCGAGCCTCGATGCTGCCTGGGGACCATATTGGGCCTCAAGCCTACCTCGACACTGAAACTGCTTTCGATTCTCAACCATGTCTGCTTCCACCCCCGACCATATTTAACACAAGGCCCGGGTCGAAACAACTAAAATGTGGTCTCGAGGTCGGGGTGCGGCCAAAAATATTGCCCCCGGCCGAACGGGCCGGGGTAAATATGGTCCCCCGGTTAAAACAATCCTAAAATATGAATCAGTTTAAAGGACGAAATATGGTCCCCTGTCGAAACGGGCCAAAAATATGGTCGAGAGTCGAATCGGGGCGAAAAATGATTCGAGGGCGAAACGGGTCGAAAATGTCATCCCGGTCGTCGAAATGTCAAAATATGGTCTCGTGACTAAAAAGTGGTTTAAAAATATCGTCTCCTCGGGGTCGGAACGGGACTAAAAAATATGGTCCCCGGTCGAAACGAGCCTAAAATTATGGTCCCAGGTTGAAATGGGCCGAAAATATGGTCCCCTGTCGAAACGGGCCAAAAATATGGTCGGGAGTCGAATCAGCGAAAAAATGATTCGAGGCCAAACGGTCAAAAATGTCATCCCGGTCGAACGGGCCGAAAAAATATGGTTCCGAGGCTTAAACGGTCCGAAAATACGGCTCGGGTCGAACGGCCTAAAATACGCTGGATCGGGCTCTAAACGATCGAAATATGCCTGGTCGAATCGGGTCGAAAATACGGTTCCGGCGAACGGGCTCTAAAATATGTTCTTAGGGTCTAAACGTCTAAAAATAGCCGGTTCAATGAACCCGCTTCCAAAATATGGCTCGGGTCAAACAAGCCGAAAAATACGGCCTCTGGCCTAAACGGGCCACAAATAAGGGAGCCAGGTTAAACGTCTCAAAATACGATTCGGTGTCGAACGTGACGTAAAAATATGGTCCCGGTCGAAACGAATCGCAAATATGGGGCCTAATCGGGGTTTTAAATATGGTTCCGGTGCCAACTGGTTTTGAATGTCCTCCCTGGTCGAAACGAGCCGAAAATATGGTCTGGCCGAAACTAAGCAGAAAATATGGTCCTCAATCGAACGGTCCGAAAAATATGGTCCCGAGTCAAATGTAATGTAAAATATGGCTCGGGGTAGAAGCGGCCGAAAATATGTTCTCGGGTCGAAACGAGCCGAAAATATAGTCCGGGGTTGAAATAGCCCGAAAATATGGTCCCGGTCGAAACGGTCCGAAAAATATAACCCGAGACGAACGCCGAAAATATAGCTCGGGGTCGAAACGGGCCGAAAATATGTTTCGGTCGCAAGCTGGCTCTGAAAATATTTTTTCGCGAAATTAGCTAAAATATATATTTTCACAAAAGATGCTCATCCTTAGATGCAGAGTATGTTTTTAGATTTCTTTCAAGAATATTTTCGATATTTCAGATAAAATTAATCAAACCTACATGTTAATTTGAAAAATTTTAAAAACTCAAACCTCCAAATTAATTTCAAATGGAGGGAGTTTGATACTAGTGGGACAGCCCCTTCTAGCGAAAGGGCCGAAATGCCTAATTTGTATAACAAGTGCCCGATATTGTAAATATTTGATACAATTTTTGTCAAAAGAAACACATACGTTAAATTTTAAAAACCTATTATAAATATTGTATTTAACCAAAAATAATAATCAACACAATAAGTAAATAGTTCTTAAAATGTCAACCTGTTTCATTATAGGAAAAATCTGTACATCGATTATATTTTAAAAAGATTGCATATTTATAAGCGCCCAATAATAAAACCCATTTGGGGGAAATCTCTTTATCGTACAAAGAAATAATTTATCAAACGGATTGGGGTCCCACTCATCGCCCAGGGTTCTCCTACGATCCCGACGTTTCGCGTGAAGCCTCGACTCGAATTTTAATGCGAAGCCGAGGTGCTCGAGTTGGATGTGTCCTCCCGGGACGACTTGGTCTCGACGTGCTAGATTGGTCCTAACCGGGTGCCTTCGCACATCCCGTATGGTCAAGCAGACTTGATCGCTTGTCTCGACTTAGGTCCGGGTATGTCTCTCGACTCAGAGGGTCGCGATGAACCGCCAGAGTTTGAGCTGGCTCCTTTCTTTTAACAGCCAGGCCTTTCCGCAACGCTGCCCCCTGCTGCCTCCCCGGTGATGTGTTCCGTGCGCCCATTTGACGCAGAGGAGGGGCTTCCGCAATGGGGTGATCCTCCCTCGGATTCGATGTGGTCATAGGGCCTTCAAGAAGATCTTCCCACAACTTGGATTCGCGACGTGCCAGCCCCCAGCTGCGATTCCGCCTGGGCCTTGATTTGGTGCATGGGGGCCTCGCCAGCTGATTCATGTGTCTTGATTTGTGAGCAGTGGCCTGCAAAATGTTTCCCAAGGCTCCTAGATTTCGCTGAGATAGAGCTTTAGCAAATAAGCTTCCGCTGCCCTAGATTTGTCAGGTGGGCCTTAGCAAGTCTCCTCGCAGCCTAATTTGTGCTTTTCTTCTCCGCTTTCTTAGTTTCCTTCGCTTGTTCCAACTCTATCGTGATTTTCAATCCTTAGGGGTATTTATAGCTGTGGCCCCGATCCTCGCATCAGTCGCATTGCTTTTCGTGGACGGCCATCTTAACCTTTGATTTCGAGGCACGACCGACTGCTGACTTGGAATTACTTGGCCTTCAAGTAACCTAATAGGCGCCCGCTGGTGTGCATTTTGTTCATATTTTGTCCCTCGATGGGTATTTTGGTCATTTCGGCCCAGGGCTATTTTGGTCATTTTGGCAAGAATTTCTGTTTTGACCCCAAATCTTCTTTGAATCTTCATTTTCACCAGATTCTTCCTAAACCCTATTCTGCGCTTAAAATTAGGTTTATTTAATGTGTAAAATCCACAATTAGAAATTCATTGCAATTTCACATTTATTTGGAAAGATACTTATTTTGACGACAAACTAAAATCCCATTATTTTCAATCTAACCCTAATCTACGTGTACTGTGATTATGTGGATCTTGATTTACTCAATAAATTCATAAAATGAATTTTATTAATAAAATTTGACTGTCTACAAATGCCCCCTTGAACCCGAGCGCATACATATAGCGGCCGGCTCCTGCCTTGATTTTACCAAAGATTTTGCGCCCGAGCATCCCGCCGTGCCTTCTGTCTGATATGTTGCAGCATCATTTAATTTCTAATTTAAGAAATTGATGATCTTCCTTGGATTTTATCTCGACTTCGAATTTAGTGGTACGTCACGACGCCGTGATCTTCCTTTTTCTCGATTTTTTGTCCACCGGGTACATGGTTTTTTTATTTTTCCATGAATATATTATGATTTTTAGTCATAATAAAATATATATTATTTTTTATTTATGCTAGTGTAGCAACAATAACCGGTGGTCTTCAATTTATCTTACGACTGGCCGCAAATGGCATCGGCCTAATCTGCAAAATTTGCTTTTTGGTCTTGGTCTGCATGAAGTGGCTGAAAATATGGCTCGTAGGCCCCATGTAGTTCGAACCACGACGTAGTAGGGCCTTTGCATGTTCGCCTTGTCGCATGTCCAACTTTGACGAATTCCTTTCTTTTTATTTCCTTGTATCATTAGGGACTCAATTTGAAACAAATTCTTTCTCTTCTTTCTTTCTCCACCATAGCCGAAATAATGTGCCTTTAGGTGTGGGAGAAAAATTTTCTTTTTGTCTTCTATTTTGCTTTAATCTTATAGGGAACATAGATCGAATCGCATAATAATCTTCTCCTTTCTCGCACATGTTTCAAACCATATAGGGTTCAAGAAGTCATTTTTTGCTTTTTATAGACCAGATTTTCAACCATGTGGGTTCAAAATAGAATTTTGCTTCGCCTTGATTTCGTGTACTCATGAAGTTCTCGCTCGCTCTACACTTCTTTCCTCGTAGCATCTCGAACTTTTCCCCCTGATATTCTTTGTGCTTTATACTGTATTTAAATATGCCAAATTTTGGGATTAAATGTAAGATAACCCTTAATTCGTGATTTTTGTACGAACACTAAATCCTCGCTTTTTGTTCTCTCGCTGGATTTTTAGTCAGAATTTTTGCCGTTGGATCGAGAAGTCGGATTGACTCCGAAATTTGTCGATGTTCCCCTGGTCACAGAAGATAAATTATTATTTTTTAAGATTTTTCCTGAATTTGCCTGATCCCTACGTCATCGATTCCTTCAAAAGAGATCGGCTTTGTGTCATAAGTGGTCTTCATAGGGGCGCTAACGAATCAAGGTTTCGATTCGATTCGAATATTCGATTCGAAATAATTCGGCTCGAGAAATCAAACGGAGACACAAATATTAAAAATCAATATCTGTTGAAGCCGGTCGAACTGCTCGAAATTATTCGCCTCGGCTCGGGTCGTTTAATCAGTTTGACCGGTCCATTATATGGCTAGCTCCCCCACCCCCATCCCCCGATCCCGAGACTCAAGCTATGTGCTGCTATGACCATCCGGCCTTGTGCCTCAGGCTCTTAATTTCTCTCAAACCTAATCTCATTCCCCTCATTTTCCTCATTCTCACTCTCTCTCTCTACCGCTTAGAATCTCTACGCTTCTCTCTATAAATTTCTCTCTCAAACCTAATTTTCTACTTCCCCGCTTGTGTAACCTTTCCTAAAAATATGTCAATGAGCCTTGTCATTACCAGTTCTCAAGCTTTACTACCCAGACATATCTATTTCTTTTTGTTTCGAGTCTGTGCTTAGACTTCAGTCGACTATCATATTTTTGCCAGACAAGCTGATTTTCAAAGCGTATTAGCTTTCCGTGAAGTATATTTGTTATCATTTCAGGGTTCGATTACATTATTTATTTTCTTTGTCGATCTGGAAGTTTAACATCTAGGTTGACTTTTCGTTGACTCTATAATTTGAGTTTCTGTATGTTTTATTTTTATTCAATAGCTTCGTCGAGTATATACTTGCTATCATTTCGTTGGTTCGATTGTTAATTTTTATTTTCCTGCTTCGATTTTCATGTTAGATCTGTGTCGATTTTTCGGTTGACTATTTTAAATCTAATAAGTTCTTCTATTTTAGGTCAGTATGTTAAGCTTTTTGTAGTCAGAATAATGATTGACATCATATGTTGTTTTGATATTTGTTTGTAATGGTTTCAGTCAGCAAATTATTAATTGTGGTTTTAATTGGGAATTAGTGGTTTCACTGGGAATTCATGTTTCACTTTGTAATTAGAGTTTCAATTTGGGAATTTAGGTTTCAATTAGGTCTAGTGGTTTTAATTGGGAATCAGGTTTCAATTAGTTTGCGTTTCACTGTATTTTAGGGTTTCAATTAAACAGTTTTGTAATTAATTAAATAATTTGTAATTAATTATTAATTAGGATTTCAATTTTGTAATTCACTAAATACTTTCCCTAATTAGGGTTTCAATTTTGTAATTCAATTAAATAATTTCCTAATTAGGGTTTCAATTAGGGTTTCAATTTTGTAATTAGGGTTTCAATTTTGTAATTCAATTAAATAATTTCATAATTAGGGTTTCAATTAGAGTTTCAATTTCAGAATTTAGGGTTTCATCACCTTTGTAATTCATTTAAATAATTTCGTGATTGGCCTTAATTAAAACTGCTTAATTTCTTAATCGAGTCTAATATGGGTCTTTCATTTGTTGAATTTCGTGACACACCCCTCAATTCGTATAACCTCCTCTGATAATGCATTTAGGAAAATCGTATTCAATCAATCAATCATGAGGAATTCTCTAACCTGCACTCCTGGGACGGGCCGAAATGTGGGAGGTGATTCAAGTTGGAGTAACGAGAGTCAAGATCCAAATGGCATGCCCCCCGCTGGCGCACGAGATACACATCCAAGAACAAACAAGCCTCGGCTGGGTACAGCATTTGCTCGGGGATCATTTTAACCCGCTGCGACGCCTCGGTGGAAAAAGAAAAATAAATGTATCGCGACCGCAGGGTCGACTTCTGTCTGACCAAGCTAAGGGTACAACATCACATTTGATTAGACATTTGAAATTGGCATGCCCAGCTAGACACAAACTCTTTCCTAAAAGAGGTCAGTAAGCTGAATCATTGTTCTAAATCTCCCAGCCAATCTCGCCTACATTTCTGAAGGAGATAGTTCTGTTCTGAATTTTACATTTGATTTTGCAGCGTAAAAACTCTTTGGCCGTCATGATTCTTTAAAGCATGAATATCCTTTTATAATAGTTGAACATGCGTGTTTAATGACAAAGCCTACACTTTCATTATAGAAAAAAAATCAAGATATTTGGTTAGGAAAGAATGCTTTGCTGTTTTTGAAAATGAAAGGGTTAAAATTAAGGGACTTTTGAGTAAGGTTGTTAGGGGTTAACAATCGATTGCTGTGGTCTGGGTTCGTGAGGATAGATATATGGTTATTACTTGTCACTATGTCGATAGAATCGGAATCGGGTAAGTGTTTTATTTTTCGTTGGACGTCTCCACCACCCCATAACGGGCGTAGCATTTAGCTAGCATACATAGAGTTGCCAAATTCTATGAAATTAGTAATAAAAGTTTCTTCTGCTAGCGCTTGATAACGCAAGTGCTAATGACGCTTGTATCGATATTTTAAGAAAAGATTATAACCCCTGCCTCAAAGTCGCATTGAATGGTAAACTGCTTCATGTTAGCGTCATACCATATAATGAATTTGTTGGTTGTGAGATGGGTTAAAAAGAGATCGAGAAAATGACTGACGCTGTTAGAGAAGCGTGTTAAGTTCTTTGTTTGGTTCTCAAAACATTGAATTCATTTAATGAACATAGATTAACTTGTACCGCCATTCTTCACTGCTAGTGTTAGATAATAACAATTGGGAGCACCAACTTATGTGATAAAGTCAGTTTCCCATCGCCTATAAGTATAGGCAGTGCTTTTACTAAATTTGGAGAGGACGATTAAGCCTTCGAGGTACCTCCGCCCTACCGATTTTGAAATCGGGCACAAGTTCACGAGGCGCGTGTGAATTTCTTGTGGCGTTCCTCGACGTGACAAATTTGATTAGTGGCAGCAATTATCCAACTGTTAATCCTGCTCTTGATCGAGTTAATTAGCGCGTGGAATTGATAAATATTCACTGGATAATGTTACTACCAAACATAAGGTAAAAGTAATGGGTTTCAAAGAACGCTCACTTAAGTATGACAAATATCGGGAAGAATGTGATTTGTTGCTTTTGGTTCAATTCTAGATCCTAGGTATAAGAAGGTTATGATCAAGTTTGCTTACTTAATCAATGTATCCCATAGATTATGAGGCCAGATTGAAAATTGTGCCTTTAAGAGTTTCAAAGGATCTTTATGATCGTGATGTCAGTAGTATGCGGCTAATGCATAAAGGCAAAGCCCCCCGAACCATATTCTGATACTAAACAACCACCTTGTTCCACAGTTAACAAAAAAGAAGGTAATGAGGGAATACAAATTGAACCGCAGAATCGATAGCATAGAAAAATGCATTCGAATCCTACCCAGGAAACTGCTTTTTCCTAATGTGATAACTTTGATGTTCTTGCCCCAGTGGAAAGTGGGAAATCTATGGGAGTATAAAAAATATTTCCTTCTAAGATGGCTATGACATTTTTATTCATTCCAATTTCACAACTGTTAGTTTCAGAATCCACTTCAAAGCCACAAGTGGCAGAACACGATGTAAAAAAGAAATGAGTGGCATATCAAATAAGTCCTACTTTGTAAGGAGACTGATCAAGGCTACTTATGGCATTCGATCTTCCGCAGTATGTTTTTGTTACTATTTTACCTTTTCTTACTTTTTTAACTTTTTCTATTCAACGTGTTTCTTTGTTGACCATTTTTTTTAATAGCCAAAGATGCATCCAATTGAATTGAATATGACAAAGCCGCTTGAAACGGAAGATCTCTAAGTCCAATGCCAATGCCAATCGTATTTTTCTCTCATTGCTTCGATTTGTTATTTGTTTTAATTTTTTTTTTTGTGTATTTCTATCTCAAGTACAGAAATCAAGCTTTATTGTTAAGTGTAGTCGTACCCTCCTCTACTCAATCATCGGTGTTCAAGTATCACTCCTATTCAAGCAACCCTCACTGCATAAAAGCACTAATAGCTGCAAGCCACCAAGAAAGTTAAACACGCAAAATGAAAACCCCAAGGACCAGGTCAAGCTTGCGACTCCTTCTTTCTCGTGACATATCCTACCCCGGGCCGTTTCTCGCATTTCTTTTGTTGTCATTTGAACTTGTGGGACTGCCTCGACTTCCCGGTTTTGGCTTGTAATTGGCTGGATCAAGTACGTGTTTTTTAAGGGCGATGGCGAAATTAATGCGATATTGAAAATTGATCCGCATGTTATTCGGGCAGGCAGTTCCCATGTTTGCGTACCATGCATGTGGCCGAGACGCATTTGATCCGGGCACGATCTTGGCATGGCAATCATGGTGCTCGCAACCAACGTGCTCTGAATTTTCGGGACATCGAAAAAAAGACTATATTCCGAGCCTAATTTAGACTTTTTAAAACATTGGACGTTGGAACTCCGTAATTAATATTTCATCATTCTCTTATTATGCATTTTAATTTCAATGTAATCATATTTTTTAAAAATGTATCTTCGACCGAGCTTTTTTCGAACTGCTCGAAAATGTGAAGCCAAATCGAGCCGAACTCTTCCTACCAAAGGAATTCGAATCCAGCCGAATAATTAAAAAATTGATATTCGGGTCGAATCGAGCCGAGCCGAATATACTTCCCAAACCCGCTCGGTTTTAATTCAAACGCTTAATAATTCGGGTCCGCTCGCCTGCTTACACCCTAGTCTTTCATGGGGTATATCTCCTCAAGATCCGCTTTATCTCCCATGGTAGAGAAACCGCATATGGTCTCGGCTAAAATTGAGCATAAGATTCCAGAAAAATTGGTGCCTTGTAATGGGTAGCCCTGGATCTTAAGATATTTGTGTTTCAGGAAGTCCCTGTGACTTTTGTCTCACTTTTCTACGCTGAAACTGTTTTGCTCATAACTGTCTGCTTGTTTATCAGTTTGAGATGATCCTTACATGCATGCGTAGGTAGTTGATCCCTCTACATTTCGTCTTCAGGGCGTTTTGTCATTTGAGCACTTTTGAACGTCGGTTTTTGTCCCCAAACAGTCAGCACTGTTTCTTTTGCAGGCTGCTCCATTCCAGTATGCATTCTGGAAGTTGTTTTGAGTATATCTTTTTCTCGCTGCTTCGCTTTTTTATGGTCTTTTTCATGCATGCGTAGACACTTGACTTCCCGTCATGTTGCAAGTTTTATGTCATCTGTAATCCGCCTCTTCTTGTGTCCGACCGGCCTCGAACAGGTCGCACCTGTTTGGTGTGTATGCTTTGCTGATACGATTTAGATCATATCCCCCGGCCTGCTTATCGCTTTTTAGTTCCGTTTCTTTGTGTGCGTCCTTGACTGACCCCTCTATCTTTCATTTTCAGGTCATTTCGTCATCCGAGCACCTGTTCACGTTGGAATCTGTTCTGCAACAGTTCGCGTCCTTCCGGTACGCTTTTACCCATATCTGTTGACCCGTTTATCAGTTTCTGCTTCCGTTTCTTCGTGCGAGTCCGTGACTGAAACCTCTAACTTTCATCTTTAGGGCAGTTCGTCATCCGAGCACTTCTTCATTTCGGAATCTGCTGTATATCTGTCAGCACTCTTCTAGTACCTACTAGAATAACCGCAAAAGAGTATCTAAAAAACCCGACTCCAAATTTAGAAATGGGCTGAGCCTGCTGAGTCGGAGTCTTCACTTTACTCAAAACTCAACCCAGCTTTATATTTAGTTGGTGTTTGAGGCATGTGATTATTTTATATTAAAAAAATTTAAAAAAAAATAAAAAAAAAACAAAATATGTCCCGACTCCATACCGTCTCCAATGTTTATAAAAATAATTGTAAAATTTAAATATGCCCGACTCCTTCCCGTCTCCATTTATAAATTCAAATAAACCCGACTCCTTCCCGTCTCCATTGACAAATAATTATAAATAAAAAATTACCCTGTCTCTATCCCGTCTCCATTCCTAAAATATTAAATTCAATTCAACCCCCCCCCACTCTCTCATCGATTCCACACCCCCACCCCACCTCCCCCAATTGTCGCCGATTTGCCTCCCTCCCCTTGTCGTCGATTTCCCTCCCCTTCCCCCCACGGTAACGCTCGGCGAAGCCCACCACCACCACTTCATAAATCGCCCCAGCTGGATCTGAGACGGGATGGAGTCGGGTAGGAGACGGGCGCTGAATTAAAATTCTCCAAGCGGAGACGGGTGGAGACGGTGTACTTAATAGCTGCCTCAGCGGAGATCGGGATTATGAAAATGGAGACGTGTTCCTGAGACAGGACTTATTAAAAAGTGCACTTTCACATTCCTAAGGTATCAGAATTCCCATTCACTCACGGTGCTTGTATTTGTTTAAACAAAAAATCATTAATTTTATTGTATACGGTTATTTATATGTTTTAAAATTGAATCCTAACTAATAACAAGTTATATAATATCAAGGCATATTCTAGTTTATATATACAACATTCAAGCAATCACATATACTAAGCATTATGAAATTACATGCAAATATGATGTACGTTATAAGATATTTGTTCATCACTAATGAGTACGACCCATCACAAAGTTAATATGTACGGTAGGTCAGTAACTCTTTACTTTTACATTAGACATGTCGAAAAGATAACATATCATATCAATGTATACATATTCACTCAATTCGCATTATTTACATTTATCATATCTCCACTAATATTATTTTCAAATATAATAATATGTCCATTAATAACGTGACTCATGAAATTGTAAAATCATTACATTTTACTAAAACGGAGACGGGACCTGCCTCTTTCTCCCCGTCTCCAATTTTAACCCTGCCTCCAAACTCGCTCTACCCTCGGTTTCCATATAAGCCTGTTTCTACCTTGCCTAATATGGAGACGGATGGGAGACAGGTTTTCAACTTCAGATTTCCTCGCCCCTCCTACAAAAATTGAGGGAAATTCAAAAACCACTTTCAAACGGAGACGCATGGAGACGGGGATTTTACGCATTCCGTAATTCATTCCCCTATATATATCTCACATTATCATCATTCCAACTATTTTTTTCCCAAACCTACCACATATAAATATCATCTTTATGTTATTAATTTCATTTCCATAATTTTATTGTCTACTAACATTAAATTTTATTTTATTTTTGTGGTATCACTTAAAGAGGTAATGACATTACTAATCAATTTTTTTTATTTCGTATGTAATTTATATTTGTTAATATATTTGGTAATTTATATTTGTTACTTTTGTTGTAGGAAAATACTTTGCCAAGTTTCAAATAGGTAATTTGGTTTTTTATTTTGCACTTTTTTAAGTTGAATGTTTCCATGGTTTTATATAAAATAATGTTTGCTTGATGTTTATATGAATGAAACCGTTTAAATACGCTGATGTTTATATGAATTAATGTTTGATCTTTATATGAATATGATGTTTAATATGTATTTGTTCTATGAATCGTTATATTTTTATGTTTGAATCTTTGATGTTTATATTTGTTTCGTATGAGTCGATGAATCGAATCTTTGATATTTGTTTTTATGATCTGATGGGTTTGTGGTGTTGTGTACTCGCAAGCTGCATGTTATCAAGAAGCACCGGGCCGTTTTTTAAAAAAAATGCAGCGGTGTCGGACGGAGACCGCTAGACGGAGTTTGAATTTTTGCATCGGTCTTCCAACGTACGAGCCTGCAGGAGTCGGGATTGCATTTGCTGTGGAACGGAGTCGGTCGCAGAGTCGGTTCTATGTGAGTCGGTTTGGAGTCGGGGAACATGGAGACGGCCTGGGAGTCGGGGAACATGGAGACGGCTCTGAGTCGGGGATCATGGAGACGTAATGGAGTCGGGTTATGCTGGCATAGCCGTGAGTCGGTCATTCGAGACGGTCAAGTCAGTCAAGCCCGAAAATATTCTGGCTTCGGGTTTTTGAGTCGGAACGGAGACGGAAGTGATTTAGAAAGACGCATAAAGGAGTCGGGTGGTTCCCGACTCCATCCTTGCTCCAACTCCGACAATGTAGACGGCTCGAGACAGACGGGCGCCTTTTGCCTGCATTTCTAGTAAAATGCGGGCATATCCTGCTCTATTCCCCCTTTCTTGGTGTATTATTTTTGTCGAGGCCACCACCTTTCTTGCGTCAGGAAGTGTCCGGCCAATCACCTTGGTATCGAAGCGATCCATCCGCTTATGTCAGTTTACCTGACGACATCCATCTAGTGTCGGTGCACCACGCACATCCATTTGCGTCAGCGAAAACACGCATATCCATTTAGCGTCAGTTTCGGCCGTACCTACATCCAATTTTTAAGGCCGAAAGGACCGACTTTACATCCACTTGGCGCTCGAAGTGGACCACGACATCCACTGTGTCGAAGCGACTACCCATATCCACTTGGTATCGACGCGATCGAAGACATTCATTTGCGTTGAAGCGATCGACCTATTATCCATTTGGTGTCGACGCGAATCGACGATATCCATTTAGCGTCTTTTATCACGACGCCCATTTTAAGTGGGTCCGCTTCTTCCGAAATTTTTTTCTTTCTTGATGTCTTCTTGCTACTTATATGTCCTTTGTTTGCTTGTTTCATGCTTCTTCTTCGTGTAATCATGTCATCTTCTTCAGCCTCGCCTCTCCTCGCCGCCGAGAAGTCGCTTCTTGCCCGCTCGCCCGTCACGCTGCTTCCCATCGCCAGCCAAGTACCGCAGCTTCCCCAGCGCATCTCCGCCGGTGCACTCCTGTGATCCCTCAGCCAAAGGTGGTTTTTGTGTGGCCGCCTTCTCGCACGGCTCCGTGGCCCAAAAAGTGGTAGCTTACGCAGCCTCGATGTAGTGTGTCGCCGAGAAGCACATCTGTGAGCAGGAGGATCGCTCACGATGCATCAGCTTCCTCTCATCATGTGAACTTTTATCCTAAGGAGATTCGCGTGTTGGGAGGCTCGCTGGCTCCCTGGATTAGAAGCAAACGCAATTACCTGCCGGGCGAGCACTTACGCTTAGCCACCTTCATTATTCAGCTCGATCGCCGGGCTGGAGACTGTGATGGGCGCCATGTTTCTTTTGCCTCTTTAGTTTTGTCTTTATTTTTCTTGTCTGCATTTGTTTTGATATATCGATTTTTGAGTAATGCCGCCTATTGTTGGCCGACTATCTTTTATTTCAGGCTTTTATTTCACTCTCAGATCCTTATTTTCTCTACAAATTTGAATAAACACAAAGAAAATGTGTTAGAGTTACGATTGAACTCGGGTTACTAAGCCGCCTAGGGATCAAGTCAAACGTAGTTCGGGAGATTCTTTAACTTCGTATCAAGCGAGAAAGGAATCAAGCGCCTTTATACTCATACCAGAGTTCTATAGGTAAGTTAGCCTCCTACCCGAGGAGGGTCAGAATTTGGGTTTATTCTCGTGTCTTGTTTTATCCCTTTATCCGAGCTCAGGCGCTATCCTCATGCTCGTGAGGCCAAGTGGCAGTTTATTCTCGTGCCTGGGAGAATGTAGGCGCTTTTATCCTTGCTGCTTAGAGAGGTTGTGGGCACTTTATCCTCTTGCTCAGGAGCATTGTGGGCAGTTTATCCTCCTTGCCTCGTGAGCCGCCAGGCGCGACATCCGCGGCGCCATCCTCGTCGTAAGAAAGTCGCGCAGCTTATCTCGTGTCGCAGGCGCGCTTATCTCGCTCGTGAGCCGCTGCGCGATCTCCTCTTGCTTAGAGCATTGGTGATTGCTCTTTTAGCGGTAGTGGTTTTCCTCGGAGTTTCGAGCAAAGATGTCGCCGTTTCTTTTCCTTCGTCTCTCTCGTGCGCATTGCTTGCTAAGTGATTTACGCCCATGGCTCACATGAATAGCCGATGACTGAGGAGCTTTTTAGCCTCCTTCTTTCTTTGCAGGCGGCACTCCTTTCCGCAGGGTCTGCTCATAGATGTATCGGGTATACTAGCTTTATTCGGTATCATGAGTATCCGGCCACTTACCGGCCTCATCTCGGCTCTCGCTTCTCCCATCGCTTTTCCCATGCTAACGCCTCTTCATATATGTATCGATGCGCACTCCAAGTCTACCTTTCTTCAAGGGTTCTTTGCTTCTCCGTGTCGACCTCTGCACTGACCCGCCGAGTCTTTCGAGACTTAAATGTGCCTTCTAGACCTTTGGCGACGCGCCGCTCCATGCGTATTTCACGATATATTTGCAGTAGCCGGATCGTCCCGGTTTCTTCCCGAGGAATTCGTCAGACGAGGCCCCCTGGCTGGGCAGCGAGGCCTGAGCAGCGAGCTCAATTGTAGTGTTGTATTTGGAGCTCTTCTTACTCTCCTCTAAAGAGTATCCACGGCCGGGAAGCGGGTATTCGAATCGTGATTCCACCTGTCCCAGCCCTTGGCCTTCTACCGATATGCATGTGGGAGGTTAGCCATGAACCTCTTCTTTCATTTCTTCCCAAGGATGTATCTCCCGGATTGGAAGCGATACACTTGTTGGGCGCAGATTCATCTTGTCCTCAAGCATGCCAAAAAGACGAAAGTGGAACTTTCTTCTAAATAGCTTCCTCCAAGGTTGTGTTTTCCTAACCTGCCGAAGAGCCGCATCTTCTTTGGGATCATTTCTCGGCTTCAACCTTAGAAGATTGACTTTCCTTTTCACTTTTTCTGGGGATTTGCGCTGCCCCTCTAACCCGGTGAACGCCGATCGGGCGCTTGCATAATCGAGTGGTTTGGGCTGGCCAACCTCCTCTCGCGTAGTGGTTTGTCACCCACTTGATCATGATGTGCGAAGGAGGCTTCGTATGCATTCAACCCCCGTTGAGTTCTTGACACTATATCCTCATACGCAGCCCCGAGTTTGGTTTAGTCCGTATCTTAATCTCTTGAGTCGGGTTTTGTTCGCGGTCGCTCTTTATGGGGTCATACCCCGCTTGACTAGTAGGTCGATGCCTTGGGATTCATCATCCCATGCTCTATCTTTTGGCCCTTGTACGTGTGACGCTTCCTGAAGTGTCGAGACATCATCTTTCAGAATGCCAACCCTTCCAAATGGCTCAATGACTGCCTCGACCGGATGGCTTCATTGAGCCATTTTAGGCGCTTCCTCGGCTCTGCGGTTACAAGATGTGGTTCCTCCGTTTTTCCTCTATAGAACTTTAAAGCATCCGCGAAGGTGCCTCCTCAGTGCGAACGGGTTCTCAGATGCTTGACGCCTTTCCCGCCATTCTCGCAGCATTTCGATGCATTGATGCGGTGGATAGTACCACGTTGTCGCTGCGTATCCGTGGCTGGCCTTCCTAGTAGCACGTCAGATGCAAATTTCGAGTCTATCACGCGGAACCAGAGGTTGTTTCCAACTCGCCTATGACCAAAGTCAGACATTTTGCCCATCATGTCAGTTCTCCCTCGACAAGCTCGATCATGACCCGAGTCGGCCGTAGGTCTTCTGTGGGAGATGCCCAACATCTTGAATATGTGGAGAGGGGCGTGATGTTGAGTGTTGATCCTCCATCCACTAGCGCATTTTACTTATCTCAACGCCGCAGGTAAATGACACGCAGCGGGCGGTTGTGATCACCATCTTCTTCGGCATGTCCTCATCTCGTGTAGCCAAAGCAAAGCTTTATGACTCTCTTGTATCATTTTAGGCGCCTTCCTGCTTGTTTTGGGACATCTTCTCGACAGGGGTACATGTGACATACTCCCCACCTCGCCCTTCAAAGTCTATCGGGTAGCCTCCCATTTCATCCTGTGTTCTGGGCTAAGTTTTCCGTAAGTCTTCGTGGGTATCTCTCACCCGGTTTTCTTGAGGATGGTGAGGGTCACATGGTTGGCGGAGACCTTGTCTTCTTTCAGTGATATCAGCTTCGACGGGCGAGTCCATGAATCTTCCTCAAGATAAAGCACTTCTCTATCGATGCCCAAGTACTCTCGCGGTACTGTAGTACTCTGCTCTCAGCGCTAGCTTCCTCCGGCGTTTGGGCCTCGTGGCTCTGATCAACTTGGCCGCTAACAGCTTCAAACATCCTCGGTATGTCTAACTCGAAGAAGCGGTACTCCTTAGCTTCTCGTGATCTCCTCGATAGCGCTTGTTTTCCTAAGTCGAGTCCTCCTTCCGCTTTGTTTTGAAAGAAGTTGGTTGACTTTGAGGTAATGCTGAAGCCTCTTTTCTATCTTTTAAAGATGCTTCTTTGAAGCTTCTTCGCTTTCCAGCCTTTCAGGTGGTGATCACGCAGTGAGTAGCGGCCTTTCCCCTTATTTCCGTCAAGCATGGCCGGGCTTCATGTCATACGCCAGCTGATACCGTCAAGTGCTCGGTAGTATCCTCAGAATGTAACAAATAGCTCCCATTGCATGCCTTTGTATGTACATGTTGGATGCATGGAAGACTGGCTAAATTGTCTCGCATTCTCGATTTATAGGTTCTCCATCTGCCGACGTAGTCAACAAGTTTTGGCGTTGTGCCTGCTCCAGCCAGCTCTATCAATGCTTTCGACTGCCCTCCTGGTGTTCAAAAAAGAGGGTAAGGAATTCGTTTCCGCTTGCCAACCATCGGCTGGAGTCTGATTCCAAATTGTGTACCACTCAAGCGCATTACCTTTAACGAATGTGGATTTAATCGCCGAATTACGAAGTCTCCAGCTTGTTCCAGCGTTGTTGCATGTTTCCCTATGAAGTGAGCGATGTGTCGCTTGGGTTCCTAATGCCATCGAATCAAGCCGGAACCCTTGGGGGTTGGTACCCCCCGAGGCACGTGCTGTGAGCCCATCTACGCTGTGAGTTCGCAGGCTTTCAGCATACGAGTGCAGTGGCAGTTCTCCTCTCTCTCTCTCTGGGGCAAGCCCTTCATTACCCCCCAATATAACTCTCCTCAATCGAGCAATGGACGGTCCCGCTACCAGATGCATGGTGCCCCTCGCTGCCTTAGAGCACTTCGATGCTTGATATGAAAGACGCGCCGCCCCCGGTACTTTCGGGAGGTACTGCGCCTTGGCGTGAGACTCTCAGTTGGCTTCTCGCATTCATGGGCCCGATACCATGGGGTCAAGTAATTCTCCTCCGCTTATGCTGAGTAGAGACTCCTCCTGCCATATGTTTTTGCCCATCTGCTCTACGGTGGTGATTCCCTGCCATCATCACGAGAGGTGGTACGAGTCTTCTGGTCGCTGCAGATCCTTTGTGCGCAGCTGGCTTCTTTCCATGGACGTGTTTGTTAATTAGTATGAATTCATTCGTGATAAACACCAATTCATACATCCCGGATCCTCAAATGTGATTACAATCTAAACACAAAATATGCATGTATGAATACGCGAATTTTTACATCGCAACGGTGCCACGAACGAACCCAAAAACCACAAGCAACCCCACGTGAATGCCCCTTCAATGTCCTCTCTCCAAAACTTGTTCAACACCAAACGATGTCCTCTAGATTGCAATACCACCAAGATAAAAACGAACCGAAAAGTAATTTTGAACTTGCTAGAGTTTGAAGATGAATAAAATTCAAAGAAAAACCTTCCAATTGGGAGTGGGGCGGTTATTTGTAGAGAAGCAAGGTTTTTTTCATGATTTGATAAAAAAAACCCTAATCCCTTTCTCTTAAATACCAAGTCCCAAATTTTACCTCGTTAAGAAATGCTTAACTCCATTAACTTAATTGGTTAGGACCGTTATGAGCTTCTAATTAAATAACGAAGTTAATAGCGAAGTTTTGCTCTATTTTACCAATCCTAACAAGTCAAATTAAAAATATTAACGATCACTCGGTCAACTTACCAAGTTATTCATCGATTTAACCATTTAATTGATTAAATCCTCAAGTCTTTTCAATCAATTGATATTCACTCAATATATATTTTAACAAATGATATGAATATTGGGAGTGGAATACATCTCTCAATTGGCTACAAGTCTTTTAATTTCATTCATGAAATATTATTCAAATATCATTGTATGTGTGTGTGACCTTCTAGGCTCTTTAATAAAGTTGTATAATAATAATTGTCAATTACTATTATTATAATGATTAATGAGTAAGATCTAGCAATCGCTCATAACCCCTTAAATTATCAGCGAGAAACCCACACTAGTACTATACAATTAGTAAGTGTGAACACTGTCATTTAACCAAACCTCAAACGCATTTCGATACATAAATGTCGCAACGGGCATAATAAAAAGGATATCACCTCATTGATTTCAACAAAGGTCGGAGGTAGAACCACAAATTTCGTTGACGACGGAAGCATCGGTCGGCCGGTTTCAGACCAGAGTATTCGATGTCCCTTTCACATAAGGGACATGTCGACACGGGGCAAACAAGTAGGCGCTAATTGACTATCAGTGAAAAGCGACTGGGTGACCGCTTCTAAGGCTCCTCGGCAAGATAGTTGGCGCTGGAGACCTCACGGGATTCATTGCGTGCAGTGGATTCTCCTCGTGAGTCGTGAGCGACGGTGAGTGTAGATACCCCACCGACGCTGCCAATTTGTATCGCGAAAAAGATTTTATTATTTATAAGCGCCCAATAATAAAATCCCTTTGGGGAAATCTTTTATCGGTACAAAGAAATAATTTATCAAACGGATTGGGACCTACTATCGGGCCCAGTGTTCTTCTACGTATGTCATCGTTTCGAAAGCCTCGACTCGAACGAATGCAGCTGAGTGCTTGAAGTCGATGATGTCCGACAGACCCGACGTAGAATTGGTCTTGGACGTTAGATTTGTCCGGAATCAAGTGCCTCGTTACCGCTGATCCCGTACGGTCGCCACTGATCAAGCTGGCTTCACCTTCAGTCCGTACGTTTCGACTCAGAAGCCGCGGGATTAACCGCAGTAGCTTGAGCCGGGAGCCTTTCGCCAGCTGAGGGCCTTCCGCAATGGGTGTTCCCTCAAGGTTTTTCCGCAGCTGTTCTGCTTCCTCATGCATGTGTTCATCGGGCCCATACATCAAGATGTATGATCCCCAATAAATCACTTGCCCTTTCATTGAATCCAGCGGGAAGGGCGAATATTTTGCCCGGCGCGCGTTCACACTTATCGTATGATTCATAATCGAAACCTTCTGGCATTCCCCATAATAGTAAGTTGTATAATAATAATAATAATTGACCAATTACTATTATTATAACAATTAACGAGTAAGATCTTAGCACCGTCATAACCCCTAAATTATCATGAACCCACACTCAGTAATATACAATTACTAAGCGAACACTAAGTTCCGTAATCTCATTTAACTCAAACCTGTAAATGAATTGATACACAAAATTGTCGCAGTTCTGGATTATAATAAAAGGGAATCAGACTCTCATTGATTTCCAACAAAGGCCGAGGTAGAACTGCAGCTCGGGTGATGACGCAGTACTAGGGCCGGACGGTTCTTGCACCTTCGTGAGTATTCGATGTCTTTTCACATGTGGGACATGTCGACACAAGTGCTGCAGTTTAATCGATCGACGGTACTGACCAAGGCCGCTTCTAAGGCTCCCGGCAAGATAAGTCAAGGCTTTGGAGACCTCGCCGGATTCATCAAAAAGGCAGTGATTCTCTCGAAATGAGCCATTTGCGAGTGTAGATAATCCCACTGACGCCATGTGGTTCTTAAAGATTTTATTATTTATGTCACTAATAGTAAAACCTCTTTGGGAAATCTTTTATCTGCATTAAAGCAAATACTTATCAAATGATTGGGATCCGACTAATCACCCGTGCTCCCCACGCATGCCTAATGCCTTCAGTAGTTTTCTCCACCTCGAATTGAACGCGAGCTGAGGTGTCTTCGAGTTGACAGACACTCCTGACAGGCCCGGATGTAGACTCTGTCTCCCTGACGCCCAGATTTGGTCCTCAACCGGTGCCTTCGCAGCTGATCCCTGCATTGCTGCGTACTGATCGGCTTGCCTTTACCTCCTTGGGTCTCGGGTATGTCTCCTCGGACTCAGAGGGCTTGACGAATCGTAGCTGGAGTCGGGTTCTCTCTTCAAGCAGTTAAGGGCTTCCGCAGGAGACTCCTGCTTGCTTCCCAGCGAGGGGTTCCTGTGGAGGGTCTATGAACTTGATTTTGGTTATACTTCAGCCACGCTGACATTCTGCCTTTGATTAATAAAATTCCTTGACCGTCTACACTGATGCTTAATTTTGGAAAACATCTTCTGGCCGATTCTCTTTTACCAATTATATGTCTTAACGATTTGGACTTTCTACCACAATCTGATGACAGATAAGAAAGAAAAATAAGTGAAATCATTTTCCCTTTGGATTTCACATCCATTATATTCACGTAAATTGAAAACATAAAATGATTCGTTTTGTTTCTTGATAAAACTAAACCATAATCATGTTGAATGTACCCATCGGCATAGCTGACACTTGATCAAACCATATAATACCTTTTCCAGTAGTCATGGATTATGCATTTGCTGCATATATGCTTCTAGCAATAAGTCTATCTTTGTCCAGTTTGAGACGTGTTAACCACTATTAGAGAGAGATGTCCAAAAGAAAAATTTCAAGTTATCAAATAAGTTACAAACTTTACATTGAACATCAATGAACCATACAAAAATTAAAATCCATCACTAAGTTTATATCATTGGGCAGAAGCGACTTATGGCTAACCTTAAACTGGCTGTAATAGAGAAGTTTGTTTGGACCGGTTAGTGCAACAAATATGTTAATGGATTCGAAAGAACGAACATACATAATAACTTTGTAAGTCTTTCCCTATCAACATCTGTAAGAATATAAACAACATTTAGAGAAATGATTGCAAAGACCCTACATTTTGTTGGAGGTTGATACTTTCCATGCCCTAGGAATCAGGGTTATACACTCAACTCCTTCGACTGGGCAATTACTAATAGTACTCTTAGTATTGTCACAAAGGACCTCCATTTGTAACAATTTCATTTCTGTAAAAGCATGATGAACGATATGCAAAGACGACTAACAAGGACTCATCTCTCATGATTGTCCAAGGATCAATGTTTGCAAGGTGTATTCTTTCCTCAACACCTCTGAACCCTAGAAAAAAATATACAAGATTCTAGAAGTTGGTAAATTTTAAATCGGTTACATATTAAAATTACATAACAAAAGACTAAGTTGTTGATATTGTGACTAGTGACACCGACTTTATAGTTTAAACCTCTATTGTTATACAAACCACCAGTTCCAGCATGATTGTTTTCCTATAAAACGATAGCTAAGGCCTAAGTACAAAATTTATATGAGAAGAACATGAAAATTAGCTAACAAAATGATAAATAAAATGCAATTTGTTTTGTCCTTACGGAAGCTAAAGCCATGCTATACAAACAGGATCCTGAAAGAATGTCAAACAAAGAATCAAGGTTATTTTCTGATGATCTGAAAAGTCGATATTTTTCAATTTCCACTTAAGCTACATTTACATAAACCGTTTCCAAATGAAAAAATAAACTAATTTATCAAGAAAATTCAAAGAGAACTAAGATCTCCGGACGCAATGGAAAAAAGACAATTTTGTTAACAGCGATTCAGAATATGGAAACAACTCAACTAAAACGTAAGGAAAGATCACACTTTTACAACACCATATAACTTTTCAGATGTAAAGATTGAGTTTTGTCTTGATTGAGAGGTGGGCATATGTTGAACACTGCAATCCAAAACCCTTTTCTAAGGATTTTAAGATGTTAACAATCGTCAGATGTGTCTCATGATAAAAAGATGAAAAAAATCACATTTTTAATTAAAACAAATAATTTTACACCTTGTAAATATGTACTTGAAGCAAGATAAGAGTTAGATAAGATAAAAAGAAAAAAACAATGGTTACATTTTAATTCAAACAAATAACTTCAAGATTAATGCAAGATAATAGTATAATCAAGCAACAACTAAACATAACAAAAAAAAAAAAGAATGATGAAGCACAGACTTACCATATAAATCGTCATTCTGAAAAAGTCTCCTTTGGTGAACAAGGGAAAGATGCATAAGAGAATAAGTGAAAAGTCTTAAAATCTTGCCCAAATTCGACCATAATAAACAATCCACTCGCCAAACTAATCAACACAACATGATCCGATCTTTACATAATTCCAAATCTAAGTTCCTGGATCTCTTGAAAACAAATTAAAAACAAAAAATCGCCTTTAAAATCTAAGTTGCTTTTTGGAGAAGCTGAAGAAGCTCTTTTCTACTAAGACCTGAAAGCATTTTGGGGGATACAATATCCTCATTTCTTAGGAATCGCGACGATGGTATGGTTTCAACAAACATTAAATGCCGATCAACTCAATTCCTCCACCAATCCAACAACTCAGATCATACTACTAAGGAATGGTTTGGTTTAAATCAAAGTTGGAAAATATTTCAAAAATCCCATTCACTAGTCCGATCCCGGCACCATTTACACGAAAACTTCCAACAAATAAATCATAGTGTACAATCATTTTATACAACCATACGACTACCATGGCTCACATTAGATAGCGAACCTCCCAAGCCTTTTTATAATTTGTGTTAATATTAATTGTGATAGGTAATCTATTGTAAAGTAGTTTCTATATGAAGAGTTTAATTTTCTTAGGGTTAAATATATGTAGGATTTTAAAACCTAGTCCTCCGATTACAAATTATCAGTTAATACAATCTATTTTAGTTTATTGGGAGGAGTTTCAAAGAAAATTTGCAAGAATTTCTTCAATGTTGTGTATGATGCTAATAGGAAATGTGTAAATTGACATTGTATAAACTAACATATTAATGAGGACATATTTAATGAGTGATTTTTCCTGATTTGTTATCGAATTTAGTAGTCCAAGAATTGAATTTTGGGGATTTATTTTGTCAATATATTCTTGAAAAATTTGTGATCGATGTGTGACTATATCTAATGAAATACCTTGATACTTGCCAAAGGATGATTCACCAAAAGGTAAATAAACGAGTTCGCTCTCATTGCGATTGACGCGAACGACTTAAAAAATGATTTGTGATTTATTAAAATTAATTTGTTGTCCTGAATCAAAACAATAAGTTTCAATTATGTCTTTAAAGGATTGAATATATTTTTTTGTCTAGGTTCAAAAAGAAGTAATTGTCATTTGCATAAACAAGGTGACTCAATTTATGACTATTTTAAAAAATACTGACTTCTTTAATGTTATTTTGATTTTAGGGAATCTATAAAAAAGTGGAGTGGGGTTAATGCATAAAGAAAAAAGAATAGGTTAAAGTGGTTCTCCTTTACGTAACCCACACAAAAGTTCATGTGTGGGTTTGTGATACGTCCATTTAACTATAACGGAGTATCAACTGCAAGCATGATTTAGTTGCGATAGATATCTGTGAAGGCAAAAAATTAATTTTTTCTAAGGTTTCAAAGAGGAAGGGTCAAGAAATTCTATCGAAAGCCTTTCTCATGTCAACCTTTATACCTAGCTCCCAAGCCAAAAAAAATTTGATTTTGAAGTTTTAATGGAATCAGTTAATTCTTGAAATAAAAGGATGTTAGTATGTATTGACCGACCATGAATGAACCCATTTTGATAATTGGAGATAAGGTTATAACGATAAGGTTTAAGTCCGTTATTAACCAAAATGCTTGAAGCAATTTTATAAATACATTAAAAAGACTAATAGGTCGAAAATTTGTAATATGTTTTGGGTTGGATTTTTAGGAATTAAAGTTTTAAAATCAAGTTGTTTAACTCCTTCTCAAGCAGTTGTACACTCATTTTAAGAAAATCAAGGTGGTATTTATGATATCATAAATAAGTAAATTCTAATTATCTTGAAAGAATCCGGATCCGGTAATTTTGTAGGATCCATTTGGAAAAGAGTTTGTTGTACTTTGAGACTAATGAAAGGCTTATTTAAATTCAAATTTTGAGTTGGAGTAAGTTTAATAGTAATGTTGTTTATAGTTGTAAATTGATTAGAATTAAGGGTGATAAATGATTAAATAAAGTAAAAAGGCACTCTCGACAATGAGAATGTATGTCAGTGTTAGAGGTAATGAGAGTTCCATTATTGTCAATTAACTCCAAAATGTTATTAGATCTAGTTCTATGTTGAACATAGGCATGATAAAATTTATATTAGTCACCATTGCCTATCCAATTCAAATCTGTTCTTTGATGCTAGAAATAATTTTCGCACGTGAGTAAAAAATCTAGATGTCTACGTAGTAATTATTCAAAGTTAGTATTATACTCCCCTTCCTACTAATTCTAAGTTGATCATCTAAAGAAAAATTTCTCTTTTCATTATAATGATCGTTTTTATCTCACCAAATACAACTTCGTACTTGAAGCTCTGTATTGTCTCTACAGATTCTTTCCTATTGGCTGATATACTTTCTCCTCCTCAAATCAGAAGGCCAATCACCCATTTTATCAATAAAGATTTCTTCTAAACGATCAAACTCATATGAGTGTGTTGATTTGAGGGTTGCCTTGTAAAAAACATAAGTGAGATTGTATAGATTGGATTTGTAGGTGTAGATTACCAACGTGAATGGAGTTCTATTTTTGATATTTTTCTTAAAATATTTTAATTTTTGAGTTAAAGCAAAAGCATAGTGCAATTAGTTAAGTTGAAACTATAACTTTGTTCTAGTATCATTTTAAATTTAGGAAAAATAGATAAGAAATTTTCAAGTTTAAAAGAGTTAATTTATTTTTTTGCAAAAAGACTTGGCGGAAATTAAAATTTCACCATGATCTGAACCTTGTATTGGTAAACCTTTAGAGTAGCCATCCAGAAAGAGAACATCACATAGAAAACTTAAGACACGTCTATTCCTTGAAATTTAGATACTTCTTGATGTCGAGAATAAAAAATATCTCCTCTTAGTTGAAGCGGTTGGGTTGATCTGAGCCGAGATCGGGGCATGGAGTCACGAGGAATATATTCAAGCAGCACCGTCACAAGGCTGATTCTACCTTAGATGTTGCAACCTTAGAGACGCCATACCTCACAATGGCGGATTCTCAGAGATTGGAGGCGGAGCTGGGGAGGCTTCGTTCCAGCAGCGGTGTGCCGAGTCAAAGCCCATTCCCAAATCGCGAGTCGAGAAGAGGAGGTGGCGAAAGCGGCGCAACCCCGAGTCCATAGACCTTTATAATGAGGCAGTCAACAAAGTCAATCAATTGCTTTTCTCTTCACATTAACGTCGGCAATAGATATATCACTTTGATGGACTTTGATAGGAGACTTGTTTACTGGTGTTATTACTACACCGACAAAACTCACATGTTTTTATCTTACTAAAACTTAGGGAGCAAGCACTAGTTGCATATCCTTTATTAAAATAATCTCAAAAGTATAATATATGTGTAATTACAACTTGTCCTTGTGTTAAGTGAATTTTCAACTATTTCATTTTTAAAAATGTGTTTTTGAGGGCAATTTGACCAGACGAAAGTATTAGGAGACGAATTGACAGAATGAAAGTATCGAGACAACTTGAAAATTGGGTAATAGTTTAACGATAAGAACAAGACATTTAAGCATAAAAATTTATGGGCTAAATTTCATATCTCGAACTATCAAAAATCATTTCCCAAATAAAGCATTAAACTAAATATTTCAACCTTTCAAATGTAAAGATCAAGCCGATTTTTGACACCCAAACTTTTGAAAACAAATTTTAACACATTTAACTCCACTCTTAACGCGTAAATTTCTGGATAAACATAACATTTTTAAATAATAAACACTAATCAATTTTAATTAATTATGAAATTTAGCTAACTTCTGTGTTGATAAAACCCTCATCTCTTTGACTTTGCCCCTTCAAAACCCTCGTCAGTCTTCCTGCAACATTTCACTATCTCCAATGGCACTTTTCAAACTAATTCACTCTCAATCTCACAAACAAATCTCAATAAAAATCCAATCTTTTTCACATTCTTTGTCCAATTTCTCAAGAACTCTTTGTTCTTCAACTCCATCTTCACAAACCAATGAAAATCCTCAAGAATCTCATGAAACCCAACAAAAAATCCAACCAATTTCATACCCAATCAAACCTAAAGACCCATCAATTGATTTATCAAATCAACAATCACAAAACCAACAATTTGGTTTTCCGGGTCGACCCGGATCCGGACCCAAAGACCCAAATTCTGATTTTTCCAATCAAGAATCACAAAACCCACAATTTGGATTTCCGGGTCGACCAGGGTCTTACGACGCTCGGAACTTGAGCCGGGAGGATATTCGGTATGTGAAGGACATGCCCGGCATTGCCCCCGTGGCGTATCCTTCGAGGGTTGCTCCGTTGCCGGATGATAAGCCTAGAGGGGGGGAGGGGGATGAGGAGTTGGAGAGGGAGAGGAGGAGGATTGAGAATGAGAATAGAGGACAAAGGGAGATGAGGAGGGTGCTTAGGGATAAAGTTGATGACAAGGTTCCATTTCCTACATTGATTAAGGTGGATAATGATAGTAAGAAGAAGAAGGTGGTGTATGATCTCAAAGATGCTCTTCAGCTTGTGAAGGTCTCGTATTTTTTATCTGATTTTTGGGGTTGTGTTTTTTGTTGATTATATACTCCCTTTATCCCAAACGACGTCTGGGCTACACAAGGAATCGAGTATTTTTTTATGTGTTGTATTATATTTGGTGAGAAATGTATCAATGTTGAAGGGCCTGGGAATGCTGGATATCGCTCAACGAAGGCTTCCCGCACCTGGCTAAGACATCACCAATGCGTGGTGTCCGATGTGCCGTGACGGCCCGTAGCCACCCCCATACACCGCTACCAAAGATAGCTGCAGAACTCGCAACACCGAGGCACTCCACTGGATTCAGCAACACATTACCGCTGCCACGACGAATTCCACGCCGACAAGCAGGCGCACCGTTAGCAACATGTCCTAGAGATGTGCCCCTGTGGACCCGGTATTTTAAAATGTATTTAGCTATTAACATGATAGCTTCCATTGAAGGTTATAAAATTATGCGTGTCAATTAAGGTTATAAAGTTTGTTAATTTTGACAATTGAAAATAAAAATTTACAATCTTTTTGGGTTGGAGGGAGTATCTTTATATCACAGTCATCTGTTCATTGGTAAATATAAATGAACAATGTATAGTTTTTAGATGATTTAAAAGTGCCAAGGTCGTAGCTTTCGGGAGAGGAAAATGTAGATGTATCTTAGCACATTTAGTTGCTTGAATGATTACTAGAAAGTAAGGGAAAACAATTAACCTTTTGCTAGGATGAGGGGAAGGGAGGAAGGGGTTGCGGAGATTTATCAGTTATCAATAGCAAAATGATCTTAAATTAATGTTTGCTTTCATATGGACAATATTGAATGTTAAAATAATCAGTGATGCTTTCTGTATGCAATGTTAGCTATTTGGTACTGCAAATATCGCATTTCGAAAGCTAGTATTTTTGTTTTGTTAACTTTCTTGTGCTTGTACAGGCTAGTGCAAAACGAAATTTTGATGAAACTCTGGAAGCTCATGTTAGATTGAACACGGAGTTGCGACGAACTGATCTGGTTTGTACCCATTCATTTAGTTTCTGTTTCTTTACTCATATTTTTCTTTAGTTTGTAATTTGTGTTGATGTTAGAATTTAGAAACTGCTGGTGAAGCCTATAAAAGGGATTTTTCGATATGAAAGTGGAGTATACTTATTATTGATTAATTTTAAGTTTGGTAAATGTTTTAGCTACATATTATTTGAAATCCAAGGCATATTAACAATTTTTATATTTCTGGCTTTTGCTCTATTGGAACTGCAGAAGCTTACTGGATCTGTTCAGCTTCCTCATGGCACGACTAAGGTATAATTTGACAGAAATGATAGGTTTCGTAGTTCCTTGTCTGCCGTTATATTTTATTCTGATAGATTATGCACTTCTCTTTTTCAGAATGTACGAGTTGCAGTCTTTGCTGAAGGAGCTGCTGCAGATGATGCTCGTGATGCAGGAGCTGATATTGTTGGTGGTCTGGAGCTTATAGAAGGAATCAAGAACGGTATGAAACACATGTTTTATAGAATACTGATGGTTGAGTAATACTTCAAATATTTATATAGATAAGGCATGATCTTACATATGTGACCTATTCATTATATATTTTCTTGAGCAAAGGGGACTGATTACATGACACATATATTAAGAAGCACCTACCCAAAATTAGATCATTTGTTCATATAATGCTTTCTACCATAAATTAGACAGAGAGTATAGGGAGGCTATTGCTCGTGACACTTCTCTTCAATCTCTGTGCCCGAATTCTCAACATTGTGAATGTTAATTAGAGTTATGATCTTGTCTTGTATGTTTTGTAGTTATTATCAACTAATTTTTTGATAAAGTTGTTTCAATATCCAAGTCCATGCTAGTAACAATATTCAAGTTCATGATAATCTTCTTAATTGTTTGCAGAAACCGTGAAGATCAACTTCGACATATGTTATGCAACTACAGAAATCATGCGCCATGTGAAACAGGTTATGTGATTTGTGTACTCTGTAAAATTTCAGTGATTGATGTATAATATCTGACAAATAAGCTATTACAGTTGGGAAGGCAGCTGAATCGTTTAATGCCTAAAAAGGAGGTATATTTAGCCTAAATTTATGGTTTAACTCACTGCTGCTTCCGATGCCCCATGATTTTGATAGTATACTACTTGATCCTGTATAGCAAGGTACGATTACTGAAGAGGTTGGAAGGGCAGTCAGAGAGTTAAAAGGTTCCGGTGTTCTGTTCAGAAAAGATAAAACCGCTGTTGTGCATGTTGGTCTTGGAAAGGTATTATTTCTTTTCTGTTATTTGTGATTTTTTTGAAGCATTGATTGAACACTCCAAATGATCTTCATGTCCTATTTATACAATCCCCAGGTTAGTCTTCAAGAAGATGCTTTGCGTGAGAATGTGGCTGCATTCACAAATGCGCTCTTGCTTGCAAAGCCTCCTGGCCTAAAGAAGAGTAAGTGGGGCCACTGTGCACACATTTCTGATGCTCTCTCATTTATGTAATATGAAAAACGTTAACAATCGTGTGACACATAATATGAATGCTCATGCTAATGGTACTGTGGAACATAACTACGCATCATCTGTTCTTATTATTGCCTTTAGTTTTGAGTTTGCCATGTCCATTATTATTGATAAACTATTTAATTCACTATGTTCTCCAATGCAGGCTCAAAGTATGCTGGTTATGTTGAGTCTTTCCATATCTGTAGCACGGTAAGTTTCAATCTTTTCATTTTTTTCACACAAAAATGGAGACACAATTGGAATTTTATGGTATTAAATAACTTTTTTTAGATGTATAAAAGTAAAGTATTGATAGATTTGCGGCCACTGTAAAGATGGATTCATAGCACTTTGAATCTATGAGGCACATAATATTCCTTCTTGTTGAACCATGGAACATAATATTCCTTCTTGTTGAACCATGGAAGGCAGAATCTGTTGTATGAGTCCTTAACATGAAAATAGATTTCTATCGTATAAGTCGAAGCATTCTTTTTCTCCATAAATATCATATGCAGTTATTGCTCCCTCTGATGACAGAGTCCGTATTCTATAGTCGCAGATGTGTTTCTACGAATATTTCCATCCCTTTCTAATGGTATTCCGACTTCTACTAGATCTTTCTTTCTGTTCAACTAGTTTCATCTTGGCCAGTTTAGATTTATTAAGTCCTGTTCCCACGATTTTTATGCTGCAAAGGTTTGAACTGTCATCTTGCGAGTGTGAGAAAAAAGTATAGTGAATTGTCTGGCTAATTTCTGTTTCCGGCATAACCTGAACTTACTAAGATTGTTTTTATCTCTTAGTATGACCTCTTACAACTCTCGACTTATTTTCTCTGTTTAACGTGCATTTTCTAATTGCATAATGCAGATGGGTCCCTCCTTTCCCGTTACAATACAGTCTCTATCAATGGCAGTAGACCGGTATAATAGATTGCAAAAAGTTTAGGTTTGAAGTTGGTCTTAAGCATTTTTGTTACCTTTTGTTGTCCTACAAGCAGGCTTTGATAGTGTCATTTCACTCCTCTCCTAATTGAGCTGTCCATTTAGTCGCTTCATAAGAAGAGAACGAAGTTGCTTCCATACTCTAGCGAAATTTGCATTTCTTTTCGAGACTTGCTAGTTGCTACACAGGGATAAGCGGTGAGCCTTGTCAGTCTTCCTTGTTGCGACTTGCTAATGCTGCATGAGTTAGATACATGTTCCTTCTGCCAATTATGATGTTTTTTAGAAGGGCTTAGTAATTGAGGTTTTTACAATACATATGTGATTGCACCAGGATCAGAACTAGATAATTGTCTTTTGCTCTATTGTGAAAGGAAAAAGGATACAATGATGCTATGTAATATGGCTGGTCCCTAACCAATTGAAGTTTTTGATGTTGTCATGAAATAACCATCCTTGTGTTAGTTTATGTTGTGATTGTATTGTGCAATATCATTTCATTTGCTAGTGTTATCTTCAAGTTCTTTTTCGCCATTGTTGCCAACAAAAACAATGAAAATAATCATGATACCTACACTAGTATATAACACTTTTCAAGTTACTTAAACCCTTGAGTTTTGTTATTGTATCTTCACTAAACAAGCCTAAAAACAATAGGATTAAAAACTACACAATATAGTTTACACATCTTTATATCTAGTAGTGCTAGGAAGTTGTTTACAACTCTTAAATTATCCAGAGCCATTGCAATTAAGGTTCTCTAAGATGGTTTAAAAGTTGGAACTTGGCTAAACAAAAGACCAACCTCATGATTTCATTTTGTTCCAATGTGTAAAGAACAAATTGGATATCCACATAAGTAATCTGGTTAGCTGCTATGCAAAAACTTGATGTTATGTTATTGGGACAAGATGAAATTTATTGATTGGAACTCATCAATGTGAGTTTATTTCAGTTTAAATTCTAACATACATCGTCATGCCCCAATGCCTCCTAAAAGAGGCAAAAGGAAGGTTGGATAGTTTGCAACGTCACCAACCGTGAGACTAAAAAAATTTCATTGGTATTCTCAAAGACTCGAATCAATTATTCCTGATAACAAAGATCAGTGTGTACTCAAAATTTTGAAGTTTGGTGACTTCATGGCTAGCATTAGCCAAGTAGCCAACATTTCCAGTTGTAACTCCAGCCATACTGTATATTGATGTAACAAAGTGAAATTAGCAATTGGATGAACAAAGGATCATATGCTAAGAGAATATTCTCACAGTCTAGTCTCGCAGAATGACATTCTTGTCGAAGAAACTTAAAACATCATCTTCGATTATCATCAGGGTGGAGTTTGAGGGAGGGGAAAGGTAAGAAGCAGATAGAGCTTAGTGAGTAAGCATTTTACCTAATTCGACCATTGCGATGCAAAAGTACAATTCATGTGTCGGAAGGTATATTTGCTCCAACATTAATCCACTATAGCAAAAACATTCTTATCTGTGGAAGATATTAGCAAAAAAGATGAGCTGATTATATATATGAAGCCATTAGTACCATTAGTGTACTTTTAGAAAGACTCATAGAAGAGAACTTATATATGAAGCAATAGAATCAGCAAAAAAGATGAGCTGATTTTATAAGAGTACCCGATGAATAAACAATGACTCGTAGAAGAGAATTATATATATATAAAGCCATTAGTATCATTAATGTAATAGACAATATTCAATAGAAGAATACTAGTTACTTGAGTACAGGAAGCGTATGATACTGGACCCCTACAATAGATATTAAGCCATCCTCATTCTTAAAAGTGGAAGCTGCCTATACGATGAAAATACACAATATTCAAAGATAATTTTAATAACTCGTAGCAACATAATATCATCAAGACATATTTACTACTTTGGAGCTAACAATTTCTGATTCTCATCATGAAACCTAACTGGCTATCATGTGCAGGAAACCTCACAGACAAAATTTGTGTATCATTACATCTAAAATTAGGGCCACTGGTCATGTCTAAAAGTGCTCATAACGAGTAAAAAATTAAGAATTTTATCTTGCACAAGTTGAGTAAAACAGTGTCACAAATACGGGAAGCACATCACACATTAGTAGATGAAGTGAACCATCACATGACCTGACTTTGATGATTGATTCTTGTTAAACATGTAAGAAACTGGAGGGAACAAGAAGTGATCTGCACATTAAAGCCTATTAATGCCCCATAAGAGAAGTGTCATATACTGAGGTCATCCTGAAGTAAACTAAGGAAAGGGCTTAAAAAAGGAATTAGAAACTAACCTCTGATTTTGGACATATTTGCATTATCTCTTCAAACAGAGGCAAAGCTGCATCTCCATACCACACAGGCACTTACATAGAAGCATCAACCGATCTTCGGACTTCACAGGCTATATGCTATGAACCTTCTAAGAATAGTCAACTACGTACAGATCAATAATGACTAATCGCTATGAGTCACTGAAAAGGTCAAGATTATGTCATGGGGATTATAGCCTCTATAAAATATAGAACGATAGACCTTTTAAATTTCCAGTTTTCCACCAATCAAGAGTTATGAAGAATGTCAAGAAGGCACCGTAAGTGGATGACAGTAGAACAATCACCATCAAATCATATCATCATTATTCAAGTCACTCTAAGTTTTGAGCGGAACGCCTTTATTTCACTTTTAAATCCTGAAGAATGGTATGCAGACAAAATAGCTCTTTTGTCAGCCGCCAGAATTGGCATGCCATGACTAACGCATTTCAGCAGTAACTTGGATGCCAGGCGGAATCTCCCAACCCTGCAAAGACCCTGCACCATGGAGGAATAGGTAAAACCATCCTTCTCCTTCATTGAGTTGAACACATGCAATGCATGCTCTATCCAACCAGTTTTACATAATGCATCAAGAAAGCAATTATAGGCTACTAAAGTCGAAAAAAATCCCATCATGTCCATCTTCCTCAAATGCCGCTCGGCTCCCTTGATGTCACCTGCTTTGCACAACCCATCGACTAAAATGGTATGGGTGTAGACATCACATTCCAACCCTTGGCTTTCTAACTCATCAAGCATCCTATATGCTTCTTCAAAATTCAGACTTTTGCAGAATAAGTTAATCAGGGTATTATATGCTACTACATCAAGTTCCATGCCAGTCTTAACCATATGATTCATACATTTATAAGCATCCTCGACATTACTTAACTTCAATAAAGCACCAATAACTGTACAATATGCAAATGAATCAAATGCATATCCTCTACTCTTCATCTCATTAAATATATCAAAAGCATCTTCATACTTTCTACACATGAAACAACCTTTCATGACAGTCGTATAAGTGATAGAATTAGGAACATATCCAGATTGCCCCATCTCTAATAGCAACCTCTTTGCTGTTCCCCATCTCCTCCATTTATAAAGCCCATCAAGTAGAATATTATAAGTGTCCAACCCCGGAACAAAACCATGCCTCTTCAAGTTCCTAAACATCATAATCCCATTATCCACATAACCATTCTTGCACAAGCCATTAATCATAATATTATATGTTGCCACATCAGGCATAGTTTCCCCCAAAATTATGTTACGAAAGACATTATAAGCCTCATTTGGCCGCCCATTCCTAAAGAAACAATGAATCAATGTGTTGTAACTCCAAATGTCAGGGGAAACCCCCCTGCATAGCATTTCATCGAACAGATCAATCGACTGCGATAATAAACGATACCTAGTAGCAGCAGCTATCAAAGAATTATAAGTTACAACATTTGGTACAATCCTGGCTTCTTCCATTCGATGCATAACACTGAAACCAGCGTCTAAGCTAACAAATCGACAATATGCATCGATTAAGGTATTATAAGTTACAACATCAGGTACTACACCCAGTTTTATGCCATCTACTAACACAGCTTCTGCCTTTAGTAATTCTTTCGCTCTACAAAATGACGCTATACATATGTTCATGGAGTTTGTTGAGCTAAAATATCGTCGTACCATCCTTTACCATGTTTCTTTACATGCCTAAGCAACACAGGGGAGCAACCTCAACAACCTGTACCAAATATACACAAATCAATTATTCAACATTTCGGATCTTCCACAATTATTATACTATATACATTTGAAGTTATAGTACTTTACAGCAAAATTATACTACCCCATTTTCAAGAAAACTTTCCATTTTGATTTATATGGTAAAACATAACAAACTTTGAAGTCTTAATAATACAGATACCTTTATTATGAATCAAAACTACCATTTTAATATTAAATTACACTAAAAATACCATCTTTTGATATATTTTTCACCAAATGCAATACAAAATATAGAAAAATATTTGAGTTCAAAAATTTAAAAAGTCAAACAAATAAAAATTGAAAAATGGGCATTTGAGAAATCTTTTTAAAAAGCAGGAAGTACAATACTACAAATCTACAATGGGGATACCACAAAAATTGAATTCAATAATAATAAGTTTTTGAGTATATATCCTACTTAATATACTAAAAGAGCAAGAAAAAAGAGTACCTCAAACATTAATACGGCAATTCAATAAATAATTAAATAAAAAGTACTAATGAGTTTTTGGCATATATAATACGGAGTATATCCTAGTTAATATAGAAAAAAAGAAAGCAATAAATAATTGTACCTTAGGCTTAAAGGTGAAGTTGTTAAAGGCTGAAGAGGAAGAGTGTAACATTGTTATAAAGCGGCGGAGGATTGAAGAGAGGCCAAACAGCTTCCAGTTTTAGCACCCTCCCAACTCTGGGATCGAATGTTAGGTAAAAGATTTGGACCCAAAACAAGTGGAACCTATTAATATTTATTGAGTTAAAGGTCTGGTTTCAGATAAAAAAAATTACACACATGACCGAACTGATAATCTCATCGGGTAAGTATTAGTCGGGTTTTTCGGGAAGAATGCCGGGTGGTTTGCTTTTCGTGTCCCATAACACCACTACTTTCAAAAGTGTTGTGTGACTTGGTTGGTTGGTTTGTTTGTTTTCTTGCTTTTGTGTTTAGACCACCTCTAATAGAAGGTAATTGGAGGGATATTTGCTCCCAACAAAAGGTATTTAAGGTGTGTATCTTTTTTTTCCAATCTTGAAATAATTACTTCTTCCAATCCAAACTAATTGTCGTTTTCGAAAATCGGAGTAGAGTTTTGACAATCAATTACTAATTATTCATTATCCTAATAAATATAAAATTTATATAGTTAGATTCGTCTTTAAAAATAATTCCAATATCTTTCCATAATTTATATTTCACTCTCTTTCCCAATCGATTTTTTGTTTAATTCTTTATATTTAGCGTAGAAAATTGTAATTGACATTTTAATGTACTTTTTTGTCTACTTTTTGTTATTAAATTATCCATGCAAACTGATATAGTTTGATTAATTATTGTTCATTTTCAATATCTTTTTAACTATTTTTCGTTTTCCTTAATCTATGTACCGTCGCTAGAAAGACAACTAAAAGGGAACGGAGGGAGTATTATTTTCTTATAATTTTTGAAATTATAGTTTAAGAGTAATTGATGATCAAATTTTTACCTATATGTAAACCAACAACAATAATTAAAGTAATTGATGATCATTTTGGATTGGAGGTAGTATTGAATAATTCCCTATTTATTATGACACAAAACAACACATGGACCAATCAAACAATGCCACATCGCTCTTGAAGGTATATTTAATACCAATAAGAGTTATTTGAGATAGAATTCAATTTCATTTTATTCCACATTTGTAATTGACATATTATTTCATCAAATATAATTTTTCTTTTTTTACCAATATTTTTTTTTAATATTTATCAATAGAGATTAGGTTTGTTTCATATGAACACCAATTTTTTCTTGATTTTTTTATCACATTATTATCGATTAATTTATAAATCTATTAATTAATAAATTTTGGTGGTCCCATGTGTATTAATTTATAGAGTTTTTACTGTATTTGGTGGTATGTATCAAAACCCGACTAGTCTTTAGGGTTTGTGATGACGGAGAGGATTGAGATCGTTGGTAAATAAAACAAGCCAACAACCCAAGTGATAATAGTTGTGCAATAGAGCCGATAAAAAATCCATTTAGATATATTTAGGTCCACCATTTATTAGATTTAGGTTAAATCTGAGAACTGAAATAACCCCAATCCGTTCTTCATCTTTCGAAACCTTGATAGTATATTTTATGTCTCTCTTTCTTTCCATATTTATTTATATACTCCTATGTCCCAAATTCATTGTCCACTTTTCTATTTATGTGTTTCAATTTTTTATAATCATTATTAAAAAATGTTACTTTATCCCAAATTGGTTGTCCAATTTTTAATTTAGATGGTTTGACTATATATATATATATATATATATATACATTATTAATAAAACTTTTTTGTTCTTTTACTTGATAAATTTACTTTTGTCTACGATATTTTGCGTTAAAATTTTAAATATTAACGTTATTGATTTGTCTCTAATATTCTTTAACGTCATTGGTTTATAATTTCTCTCTTCTTGAAAATAGTAAAATTAATTATCTGTAATAAAATACTTTTAGTATATGATCAAGTAAATAGGGCAGAGGGAGTATTTATTAAAAATGCTTCTTTCTTCACATGTATTTAGTTAATACTCAACACAAAATAGTTTCTATCGTTAATTGATACTGAAATAGTTCTTAAGCGCTTTGGTTGCACTTTAGTTCTTCACAGGGGACTAAGCTGCTATGATGATACTATTTGGGACAAAATGAAATTGGTGCCATTATCGGAGACCATTTCGTCAATTAGCGTAGTTGTTACATTATCATTAGGCGGTCCGTCTGCCGTTATCAGCGTAGTTTGTAAGCGGATCATCGAATTCGATACCGGGTTTAATATAACACAAATACCCACCTAACGTATTTTAAGGAAGCATTGCGCCTTCCACGGCTTCTCGTTTCCTCCATTGCGGTTGTTATCTGGCGCGTCAATAGTATTTTTGAATGAAATACTATTTTGCCTATTTTACATGTAGTAATTGAGAAAAGTTATAATTCAAGGTAAAAATGTCATTGCAATCTTAAAAAATACTACAATAGAAAGCTCGATAAATTAATACTCGATTATTTAATAAAACGATAATATTTTTGGTCGATTTGACTTCATTGAATAAGGTGCTAAATTAATAATTCGCTAAAGTTTTAAGATAATCATTTTTATAATATAGATCTAATATAAAATATAAATAATAAATAATTTGTTATATACTACATATTACTTGAATGATTTATAGAAGGTTTTTGAAAAAATGACTTCGATTAGCCGGTTTCTTTTTATTAAATCAATTTTCACCTTGAATTTCGTCTAATTTTTAAACTTCGTTATGAAGCTGGTATTGTTTCTCGTAGCTCAACAAGCGATCAAAAATTATTTAATTATAAATTAATAAAATATTAGTTTATCGTTAATAAAGAACTTACAATTGTTGTTTATTAGGCCAGGCATTTTATTATAAATTAATGAAATATTAGTGTATATAAATTAATAATTAATAATTTATTGATTAATTAATAAATCTACTAATTAATAAATTTGGGTGATTAAATGCGTATTAATTTATAGAGTTTCTATGTTGGTGATATGTACCCAAACCAGTAGTCTTTTAGGGTTTGTGATGATGGAGTTGATTGAGATCATTTGTAAAATAAAAACGAGCCAACTGACCCAAATGATAATAGTTGTGCTCTGAGGCCCATAACATAATCCATTTAGATAATGGTTTGTGCAGTAGAGCCCATAACATAATCAGTGATTATGGAATAGTTCAGCATCAGCGTTTTTATGTGGCATTCTTGATGTTGATTAGTTGAGTTATACACGTTTGTGGGTGTATATGAGCTAGGTAGCGAATATAATACTAATTTCATTAGGTGAATACAGTTCGTCTAATATATGTGTATCCTCTTTAACAATTTAAAGAATGTTAAATGTTTAATTAAGCTAACTCTTGATGTTTAGACAATTCAAACGTTATTCATGTATTTACTTGATAGTAAATATAGGCAATTTATATTTTACTAAATTTTTATTACTATCAATAAGGTGAGAGTGCTTCTATTTACTATTTATCATAAATCTTCATTTATGGATTTTAATAAATATCTTATTCTAAACATTTAATTTAAGTTAATGAATGATTCTTGGATTCTGAATTTTAAGTGCTACTCACATTTTAATCATATTATTCAAAATATTTGATTAAGATTCCATCTATATATGATCTTTCATTCATGTTATTATACATTTACAATTCATATCATTATTAAGAGATGAGATTTCAAGTTGCTACTTGATTCTTATGGGCATACATCTTATGATGTTACATGTTGGTCTAACTAACATAATGGAATATGATTTATAGTTTGCAATAATAAAAACGGAGTTGTATTAATCTCGAAACTTAAAAGAAAACACATCATGTTCAAAACATAAGCGAAAAAAGTCATTCTTGATCCAAAAGAAGGAATCTAACTAGACAATACATATGAGTGGCTTGGTAGTCTAAATAAAAGCGATAAAAGCGGTCATACGGGTGTATTAAATCTCGCCATGCTCGGTGAAATTACATGCAATCTCGGCGATCTTCGGCTTCACGACTGCACATTTCAAAAAAAAAAAAAAAGTCGATTATAGCGATTAATATCAACAACATTATCGTATTAGAAAATGAAGTATCTCGAGTCGCTAATATGTTATTTGTACCTACCGAGAGAATATGTGATCGAAACACGTCTGATCTGGTGGAAAGACTCTCGGTTATCTTCCTTGATGGCCGAAGTAATCAATGTCATTTAGTCATCTGTCTGCCTCACCGTTTTCTTAAGTTGGAGAAGTCTTAGGGACATACAAATCATCCTAGCGTATCATCACCGTAAAAATTAGTAATGCATTCTTCATCTAAGTATATATTTAACACCCCAATAATAGTATTGGATACCTTGCAAGGATAAGTACACAAGAGTGTATTCATGGATAACTCAGAGATAGTGATTACAGTACCAGATGGTTCTATCGATCTGTGATCTCCTTGTCTTGATTCCCAGAGCTTTAAATGGTGGTAGGTTTGGAACATTTGTATCCTATCTTTTTCGGCCTGCGCAAGGGAGAATCTCAACTCGTCATAGAATAAATCCTTTGTTACATCGTGAGTACTTAACCTTGATATGACATCGAAGACATCGTGAGGTTCTTAACACCATTTGCATCGATCAAATATTGATTATAGCAGCATCTTGTCCACGTCGGGATCAATCCTTGAGTGATCGGGGGCTCGATAGGTATCACATATTGGTTTGCTCGTGAGCTAGAACCTTCCTCAAAAACCTCGACCATATAGCAAGTTATGGTCATCAACATACATCTCTTCATATCGGGGCCAGGAAAGCACTCACGGAGATAGGGGACTCATCTTGAACTACGTTAAATACATAAAGAACAACCTAATCATATATGTGTCATAAAAATATCTTATAATCGGATATTAAATTACTTTACTAGTGTTTACAATCCCACTAAACACAAAATTATACAAGAACTTCTGAGACATAAAACTGACATGAAATTCGTTTTAAAGTTCAACTTAGACTATTGGCAATCTTCTATGTGTCCAATGGGTCCCACAATCATTTGATGCGTAAAGAAGACCAAAAGATACTAAGCCTAAATTCAAAATGAAAAGCGTAAAGCTGGAGTTTCTTGAACAAATGCTTAGACTATTCCCATGGATGACATCAGATGTGACAAATCTACACCGTACTAAACGAGGCCAGCGTACACAAGTAACCATATTCTCCTTTTACATTTGGTATGACATTAATTTGTATTTATTATATGGGATTTGTATATTTCATTAACTTTCTTCTGACACGTATCAAGTATGCTCAATCAAATGACTAAAGAATATACACCCATGAGTTATAAGAAAATATAACACTTTACTGGACATTTATGATATAACTATTAGTGGAAATATTTCTAAACTATACTTCAATTTCATAAATAATTTTCCTATTATTATCTTTTTAAAGGCATATTAATATCTAATAATTAATTATAATTAATTACGATTAATTATCCCCAAACTTTATGTATTTCTATAAATACAAAACTAGAACACCTTTGGTAGAATAATCCTTATAGTCCATATTATCCTATATAATTTAATAATATATCACAATGTTCATGACATCATCAAATATATCATATTATATTATGCATGATAAATATCAATATTATATTAAACATCGTAGGCATGGATGAAGCAATAAAGCGACACAAATATTGCATGTCGAGCAAAAATCAAATAAGAAATAAACTATTTTAATTTGTCCAAATTAATAAAATCACTATGTCTAATTCTAGTGTTCGTTTAATATCTAAATTAAAATATAGTAGCATTTTCTAAAAATAGCATTTTTACTTATGATGATTAATTCTTAAATTTTGTCATAATTTGAAACTCTAATTATCTAATAATTTGGGTCTCGATCTTAATTAAATCGGTGAAATTTTCACGATTAAACCTAATGAAATTGGAATTTAATTGGCGTAAGTCCATTAGCTTTGATTGATTCAAAAAACAATTAATATTTAATCTAATCGATTAGAAGCAATTTTGAATGTGATTAAAATAATTCTCGTCAAAAATTAAATTAATTGATTCGAAGCGTGTCAATAAATCCCAATTTTGGCAAAAAGTCCATCAAGAATTGAGTTTGGATCAAGCAACGTCCAATCATGGTTTACGTGTCACAAGCCACGTAGCGGGCAGCATGCTCTACCCGTCAAATGCGTGTGGGACTAACATGGTATGACATATGGGCGGATGGCGTGGTAGTCCCATGTGGTCGGTGACGTGGCGGTTAATTGGCGTGGGCGCGCGAAAGCGAGCCGCGTGGATTCCACCAGTTATTTCGTTTGACGAGTCGGGTCGAGATGGGATTCGGGTCGAGCCGGGATTGACCCAGTCGGCAGTCGGGTCAGCGAGTTGTTTCGTTTGACGAGTCAGCTTCGGTTACCGACTTCGATGGCCCCGGCTGCGGCGTGACCATGGGGGCGATGTCGTCATCGTTCAAACTGCGTGGGGTGTTGGCCTTTTACGTCGTCTGATTCGGAACAAAATCGATGGTCGTTTGATTAAAGAATTGACATAAAAATAATTCGAAAGAAAAAATTCTCAAAAAGTCGATATTATTTATTTGATTTTTCCACATTGATTAATTTGAAAATAATTAACTTTTAAGATTTAATTATTTTATTAACATAACTCGTCAATAGGAATTAAAACACCGTTAAATACAAATTAAACATATAAGCTTGAGTCCTTAATTTAGCAAAAAATGTCATGCTTTGTTTACATAATTGTAATCAAGTAACCACAGGCTTCTGAGTCCTTTGTTGGTGTTAAAATGTATAATCAACTTACAAGCTTAATGAGTCACCCGAATCGAGGATGCTACAGTTGTACAAAACAATAAGCATTATGAAATACAAGTGTGTACCTTTTAGTCTATTGTCTGCTCGGTAGGCAGAGGTGAATTGCTCTAATACTCAACGAGAGTATCTCTAGATAGTCCGTACCATTAATTCGCCTTGAACTCTTTAAATGCGTTTAAATCGAAACTAGGAATAAAGATGGAAGAAAAACTTGTTTTCTTCCAAGGGGAATGTTATTTTGGGGGTGGGGTGGAAAGAAATATTTGATTTCTCAGTAAAAAATATGAGCATTCGTTTATTTATGAAGTGATCAACTTTATATAGACAAAACACTTAAAAGTTCCCGAGGAGATAAAATCTCCTCAAAAACCTATCTCATTCACGCCCCAAATAGAGCAAATCGAGTCCTCGAGTTTGATTTTAAGCCCCAGAATGTTTCGCCGTGTTTAACTTTGGGCAGGAAGTTTTATAATATAATATTATATATAGTTAGGTTCTGATTTGTGTGTGACCACTTAGGACGGATTGACAAGTTGATATATTAAACAATATTAACGACTATTGTATTAATATATGGATTGAAAGCGGACCCTAGTAAGCCATCGTAACCCGTAATGTCAATACCATTAAATCCTAAAATACTAATTGTCTAACAATTAATATATATTGAACTTATATATATGTATATATAATTTGAATGAGTAAATCGGTTGTATAATCTAAATTGTTCAACGGGCATTTTATGAGATCAAATTTTTCATAGTTCCAACATTTGAAAGCGTGTGGTTGAATGGTGACGTTTTAGTATCATGATCGGACGTGTAAATTAACCTATTAAAAATAATATTATTCACCAAAAGCATAGAGATGCATTAATATATTATTCTTTAAATTATAAAAAGTTGTTTAGTGTTATATAATATATTATTCTAACTTTTCTAAGTTATAAATTGTTGCTAACGTTTGAATTTGTTCTAAATTTTTCATTAAATAAAGCCTTATATAGTAAGTTCATACTCTAACATTTATTTATAAGCTCAATTTAATACTAAATGTTACTGCTGCATAAGTTGAAAATAGTTTCAAGAAAAAGTATTCAAGTTTTAATTATTTCATAAGATAAAATAGTGCTGCTTAATTGAAGCAGGACATGTTTATCGGTTTGTGAAAGTGTGATATACGAATTTTATATTTAATTTAACTTTTAATATAATTAAAGATAGTTTTCCGCAATCTTGAATAATTTATTATGCGACACTAAATGATGATATTTAGAGAATAATATATATTAACTGTTAAATAACTTTGAATTCTACACCAAAGATTTCTATAAAGTTGTTCACTTTTGAAAAATATTTTAGGGAATAAGATTGTGTTTTATAATATTTTTATAAAAATATCAATAAATACATTTCAAATTCTTTCTATTGATATATTTTTTATCAAAATATTATAAACATAAACAAAATATATCTGATCAGTTCAACTATGAAAAAAGTGAAAAGTAAAAATAGACAATCTTTGTTGGATGGAGAGAAAGTATAATATACAAAGTATAAACAAAACATTATGGTTATGTTCTACCTTTTCAAGCGGGGGAAGATAGCGAAGGTTGAACAAACTTATTCCGCTACAAATATTTACTCTTTATTAATAATTAATCACAATCTAAATACCATTAGTCTTTGTTACGGTCAGTTCGGTCCGGTTTTATTGGACATGGACCCGGCCCCGCTAAGATAAGCGGTCACAACGGACGGACGGATAAGCTATCGGTTTTTTGGGATCGAGATCGGACGGACTAGAGCCCAGGCGAGATGCTTGGTCACGCCGGTTGTGCTGGTGGAGTAGTCACGCGGTTCAATTTAAAAAAAGGCACTTCTGAGTTCTGAGGAATACAAATCAACATATTAGCAAAAGGCTGCTAGGCATCCAAACATACATTTAAAAGAGGAGCGTCGAGTCGGCTTACGAGAATCGACATATGAGAAATATTAAATGTATCGAAATATATCTAATGTTTTGAAATTTATCAAAGCCTCGAAAGAGCAAACTCATCATAGGCATTAAGGAGCGTGTCAGACGAACGTAGGAAGGCTGGAAGAGGCATTTAGGAGCAGTGTTGAGAGCTCAGCTGAAATTGATTTCATTTATTATACCCGTTCGACAATTGTGTATCGATTCGTTGCAGGTTGGGTTAAATGCTTGATTATCGGAACTTAGTATTCAGCTTATTAATTGTATATTACTAGTGTAGTTCTCATGATAATTTAAGGGTTATGAGGCGATTGCTAGATCTTACTCGTTAATCGTTATAATAATAGTAATTGGTCAATTATTATTATTATAAACTGCAATATAGAGCCTAGAGGTGGCACATACAGGTGACGTTGAGTTATATTTAAATGTATGAAATTAAAGAAACTGTGGGTGAGAAATGTATTTCTCAATTACAAGGGTTACATGTAGAATATCGATTGAACAAATGAAGTCAATTAAATAGTTATTTAAAAATTGGTTCGAATAATTTTAGTATTTATCGATAGCTTTGAAAGATTATTGATATTGACTCATTATTATTTAATTAAGCTAATTAAATAGTTCAACTCATTAACTTAACTCATTGAATTATTACATAGAGTTAACGAGTCAAGCTAATATAACCGGTTGTTTATCGGTTTGTTTTTAACTTATTACTATATAAGTAGGCTTTAGGGTTTTTTCATGAAAAAAAGAAGAATAATAATTTTCATAAAAAAAAAAAGCCACAACTAGCCGCCCACTTCTTGATTTCTCCAAGAATTTTCTTGGGTTTGAATTTTGTTGGCTTGTTCTTATGTCATCGGTTAGCGATTCAGCCTCTCACGGTGGATGACTAGAATAATAAATGCGATTGATATTCTGAAGAGAGTAAATTCACGTTGTGAATTTGAAGCGATAATGAATTTTTGTGGAATTTACTCATTTGCATTGTAATTACTCTGTCATTACATATTGTAATTATATTGTATTTTGAATAATGTGATGACGAGCTTTAAGATCCACGGATTTATGAATTGTATTTATCTACCATATATCCATAGTGTTTTCCATCGGTGTATGTGAGCCAAATTAGGATTGTTTCATTGTTTATTTTATCTTTGTTTTGTTTTTATCAATTTTTATTTGATTAGTCTTGTATATATTTAATTGATAAATATGATGAGAATAAATCACCGTATTCTTGATTATTGATTTACATATGTTTACAAGTTTATGATGTATTATCATGGCTTACTGTTAAGATGGATTTTGTTTCATAAATTAAGAGACGATTTAATTGGTTTAATTTCAAAAGCAGTTTTGTAAAATATGTTTGGGGTATGTGAAAATTTATAAAATTACAAAATAATTGTTCTTGGTGCCAGATACTTTAAAGATGCGATACTATAATTGTGGATTTTTCTAATTGCAGATACACTATTTAATTAATAATTAAATATGAAGAATTATTTTAATGAGCGACTAGGTTAATTTGGTTTCAAAAATTACAAGAGTTGTTTGTTGAATTTCTTAAATTTTTAAAATGTAAGCCTCAAAATTATTTTACAAATAATTAAATTAAATCTGAAAAACGAGGTTAAATAGCAAATATTGCATAAATCGGCCGACCAACTCGGCGACCACTAGATCGGTCGGATCGGCGGATTTTAATTTTTAATGTTGACTGACTGACCTACTAGCGTCCTTATTTCGTGTCGGCAATTCGGCCGTCGTAGAATGATAGATCCGGCCGTTATGACGTGTGCCTAATTTTGAAAACCCTAATTCGAATTTATTCCTTATTTCGTTTCCTAAAATTATGGGACTAGTTATATTACAGTTTTATTGATTATTTGTCATTTTTAATCCACCTAATTGATTGTAATTAATTATGTGATGACAATTAACTAATTTCTTTTATATTATATCTTTTTAAATTAATTTAAAGTGATATAACAATTATAGTAACAATTTAAACACTTAATATATTTTAGAATATATTTATGATAAATATTTTACTACCGATATGTATATGGTTAATAATAATTATTAATAATTATTGAATTGACATGTGTATGATAATTGAGTTTATATTAATTAATTTTAATATGTGTAATTACATGGATTAATTAATTTGATAATTACAAACATAAATTTCCAGTTCCATTAAAATATTTATTAAGTTCATTAAGTATGATTTAATAAAGTGCACATTACATAATAATTGATTGGAATGAGTATATAGATAAGCCCGTTTATTTATTTTTTAGGTCTATGAACCGTAATGTTGTAAATAGGCATACGAATTAATATTTTCTTGTATTTATTTATTTATTATTTGCCTGACTTCAAGTTATCCCAGATGGTCGATTGTAAATATTGTAACAGTGAATATTAGAATCGTTTCACGGTGGTGGTGCTTAATTGGACTCGGTTGGATCAGTACAAGATACAAAATTAGGACTTATGTTAGTATTTGATAAAATACTTGTAATAAGTTCTAGGAGGCCATATCGTATATCTCTTGAATGTACATTACTTGTTTATTTTTCATGTTGGATGTATTGCTTGATTATATGCTAGTGTCGTGAGTAAATGAAAACAAAGTAATAATAATTTCACCAATTAAAATTTAAGCAAAGTATCGAAGCCAATTTTAAAGAGTTGTGCGCTCAATTGCATGATTAGGCACACCGTGATGTCGGGTGTTACAATGTTGCATTTGATATGACAATGAATCATGTTGAAGTGATTTCCGCTGCGTTGTGGGCTCTGGATAGTCCGATCAAGTAACACTTTGGTTTAATTGGTATGGTTAGCTTGGTTTAAATTCAAATGTTGGGTAGCATCTTGTAAGAGATGCTAGTGACACAAGAGTTGTAGTTTAAATAATTGGTTGACAACCTACTATTATCTTGGATTCTATAATTGAAATGTATGCGGTGTTGCCGGTTTGAATTTAGTATAATAGTCTTGATACTAATATATTTGGTAGTTGATAATTAAGTGTTTACTTTACAATTTATTTAGTGTTTTATCATGAGTTCTTGATTACGTTATTTTATTTACTTGTTAGTGGGAATTAACACTACTACTACTTTAGAATACACTTGAGCATTAACTTCATTGCGTGTATGATGGGTACAAATTTTGAGGCGTGGTCTGGTTGAAAGGTTACATTAATAACTTCAAGGATTGCAGGGATTGAATACGTCTTGTATAAAAAATTCCTATAAGACCTGCAGGGACAACGATGTGTCCTTTGGAAGAAATATGAAGTTGCATAAGAAGGACTCTGCCGATGCAAGTGGCTTATGCTTCACTGGGATGGAGCGAAGTTTCAAGCTGCATTGATATCCGTATATGACATTGCTCGAAGCTCTTGGGTAGATGAAGAGCCTCTGAGTATATGAAATACGAAACTTTTCATGCTCTCATTATTTGCCGAGGCGAGAAATCTGGTGATTACGATTAGCAGGTGATGGATACGGCCAAGCAGTGCGAATCGCCCGGGATGCGAATAAGCCCCAGTTAGAGTTCTTTATCACCATGAGATCTACTTTAGTTGATATGTCTGGGAGGTACATCAAAAGGCTATAGTAGGTACAAAGATTAGATCAAACCTTACATGAGATTCATAAACAAATAACCATTCTTGATCTGATGAATTTTGGATATGAACTCAAGAGGCCTCAGCTTCCTCTTGTCGTTACTTTCTGGCAGTGGCAGCAAGTAAGGCAGAGAGAAGGGCAAGGGTGTCTACGTAGATGACATCTTCGCTGTATTGCAAACTCAAGGGGTCCTTTGGAGAAGGGGCATTAGGAAGTCAATCGAGATAAGAAAAATGGTTTAATAAACACTAAATCTAAAAGGTATGTATGTTATTGAATTTTGTCTGACTTCTAATTCTACTTAGGTGGGTCTTTAGACACCGGTGTGGTTCTCATATTTGTAAATGTATCACGGGGAACTCAAGTCAAGTAGAAGGCTCGAAGAGGGAAATGGATCTACGTGTTGGAAATGGTGCGAAGGTTGCGGCCACTTTGCCCGGTAGGATCCAATTAGTTTAGAATTGCCCGGGCCTTGTTTAAACTTATCACGGTTCTGATGTACTGCGGTCCTTGAGGAATATTATTCTATTACATTTTTGAATAATGATGGTTTCATTTCAATAGATCCCGATGAATTTAGGATCACCGGGGAATGGGATAGTGTTTCGTACCCTCCCTTGAAAATGGTCTATCACGTTTTAGGCATGATTAATAGGTGTATAAACATAAACTTAAAAAAGGGAACAAACCCCAACGGCTTAAGCAAGGGCAACCACCTGGCATTGCGGACTAGGTCACATTAGAGAACGAATCAAGAAACTCCACACGGTGGAATGCTTGAAGATTTGAGTTATAAGATCATCACGATAAGTGTAGTCTTTTTAGGCAAAATGACCAAAATGCACTTTCAACGCTTAAATGAAAGACAGAGTGATTTATTGGGGATCACCTTTGATGTATGTGGGCCTGATGAACACATCTGAAGGAGGTTATAGCTACTTCATTACATTTCTGCATTGATTCACGGTGAATCTACGGTTTGTGTGTCGATAAAACTGTAAACGAGTCATTTTGAAATCACAGAATTCCAAAATGAAGTACAAACCAATTGAACAAGACAATAAAAGATTCTCCCGATGCGATAGAGGTGGAGGAATATTTGAGTCACGAAGTTCAATACTCATCTTAGAAATTGTGGTATTCTTGTGGCTAAACTCTAGTAGGAAACATACAGCGTAATGGCGTGTCGAAAGGAGAAATCGAACCATATACGACATGGTTCGATCTATGATAAACTTCTCGATCTGATTAATTTCTTTGGATATGCACTTCTAAGCGACCACTTTACCTTAAAAAGATGTCCAACCAAATTGACCAGATAAAACTCCCCGTGAGGCATGGTTTGGGAAGATTCCCCAAGTTAAGTTTTACCAATTTGGAAATTTTGTAAACTTACGTTAAAAGATTAACAAAAGATAAACTGCGCCCAAATTTGATAAATGCAATTTCATAGGATATCCAAAGGGAAACGGTTGGTTACTACTCTTACGGCGGGAGAATAAATCTTCGTTGCTAGAGCAGGTATTCGCTTAAAAGAATATTGTCTAGAAGGGCCCAGAAGTAATGGTGTTCGTCTTGATGAAGCTCATGTTGATAAGTCAATGTCGATGCATCTAATGCAGAGCATCTGACACACCTCAAATTGGTACCTTATAGCCCAGAAGACCCGATTCTTGATCCACAGTTGTGGAAGAACGATATAGAGGTCCGGCGGGGGATCGCGCGAGCAGGCGGTATGGGTGAAGCTTTCATCATTGAAAGTAGCCAGGCCCACTTCTTACAAAGAAGCAATGAATAGCAAGGATGTGACAAATGTGAATAGCCATGCGATCAAAGATGGATTCAATGTACCCAGCAGGGTTTAGATCAGCATTGGATTTACCAAATGGGCTCGCTATTGAATGTAAATGGGTATTTAAGAAGAAACATGATAAAAAGCGAAAGCGTTGATGTTTTCAAAGCTAGACTTTAGCGAAAGGTTTCAAACAAGATCTGAATTGAACTAGCGAAACTTCTTCACTTTGATGGTATCTTACAGAAATCCATCCGGATAATCTTAGCCATTCTTTGCATTTTATGACTATGAAATATGGCAAATGGATGTGTTGCTTTCTGAGATGGAAATTTTGAGGAAGATGTACGTAGATACGACCTACAGGCTTCTACGTGTCCCCGAGGACCTAAGAAGGTGTCTGAGTTGTAAAAGTCCATTTATGGTCTTAAGCGAGCGTCCAGCGAGTTAGATTCACGTTTGATGAATCAATCAAAGTTTGGTTTCATCAAAGAACAAAGAAGAATCTTGTGTGTACAAGAGGTAGAATGGGAGTTATATATCGTTTATAGTCATGTATGTCGATGACATCTTATCATTATAGCGTAGAGTTACTAAGCTTCAGTCAAGGATTGGTTGTACAAATGTTTATCAATGAAGGACTTAGGCGAAGCACAATATATACTTGGAATAGATCCACGAGATCGAGCCGGGAGGCGGTGGACTTTGTCGAATCTTTATGTGAATAAGATGCTGCCAAAGGCAACATGAGTAATTCGAAGGCTAATCTCCTCGTGAGACATGAGTTCAACCATTAGGAAACACGTTGTCCCACTACTATTCTTGCGAGAGATAAAATAAAGATGAAGAGGACATACCTTAAACCCGGCTATAGGATCCATCATGTATGCCAATGTTGTCTGTTGGAGCACGATGTGTGCTATGCTTAAGTGTAACAGTAGATACCGAAGCTAATCCCGGTGAAAGCCTTTGGATTGCGATGAGAATGCATCTTGAAGTATACGAGAAGAACTAAGATGCTTTCTTGGTATATGGTGGAGATGAAGAGTTAAGCGATGTGAAATTGTTACACCGGCGCGGTTTTCAAGCCGATAGAGGCATTATCGTTCTGAAATCTTGGGTATGTATTTTAATACCAAATAGTGGAAGCCTTGTGATATCTTGGAGGAGTTCAAACAAAATCTGCATTGCGATTCTACCAGGAAATGCAGGTATCGCGGCGTCTGACATTGAAGCATGTTGGATAAAGAAATTCGTGACCGGGCGGTGTAGTACCTAGCGTTGAGGGACAGGTGGGTTGCTTTGTGGCAATCTTTAGGCGATAGCTCAACTAAGGAACTCAGAGCACATCATAAATCCAATCACGTACTCAGGAAGTATCACCTGATTAGAGATATGCTTAATAGAGGTGATATCAAAGTATGTAAAGTAAACGAGCCCAATTTGGCGACCCTTTTACTAAACAACAAGTCGGGAAAAAGCAAAGATGGCGTCACGTGAACATAGGTTTAAACGGGTTATCGCCTTGGTTTTAGGTTAAGTGGGAGTCGATATGTATCTATTATGTGAACAAATATTTGAATATTGCTTCTTATATTTTAATATATTTCTTTGCTATGTACATATGTTTAAATTTACATAAAATACCATGTAGTGTATCCTCGATGAATGAAAGGTTAAATCCTAGGTTAGTCTATGTTTCCTAGAGAGGTAACATGAAGCTGTTAATTACACCTCTTGAAGCCTAGAAACATAGGATAGCCAAAGGCCTTGAGTCGAGATCTTGATAGTTAGAGCGTAAGCGTCGTACCAGCTAACGTAGTGTTTTTGATTAGTGATCGAATTGATCCACGTTAGCACTAAGACTAGATCGATACCATGTTTGCCGGTCCTATAATTTGAGAGGCTGAGCTATGGCCGAAAGCAAAGATTCATAGAAGATATGTATATACATTGTCCTGTTATTTGTTTAAATTTTAAGTTCGTCAATTCTTAGACCCTACGATATATGACTATACATGTTATCTGAAGCTCACGTACTTTGACTATGACGAGCGATACGCATAGCGGGGATTATAACGACATATGTTGGGTCACCTGATGGTAAACAATAGATGTTGATATATTGGGAGAATTTATCATCCTTGATATACAAGGAAGATCTCGAGCCTCTATTGATTAGTCTTGATTGGTTTATGGGACGCCATAAATGCTTATTAGGTTCGTACTCGAGTAAAGAAAGTTATTAGGTGTTTCATGACACACTTCTTATGGTTAGCCTACGACTAGAATCGCGTGATAAAGGTATGAATGTCGTCCAGAAGGAGCAGAGTGGGAGTGTTGAAATCAATGAGGGTGATTCCATTTATTATGCCGTTACTGACGGTGTGTATCGGTCGTTACCGGTTGGGTTAAATGTGATTATCGAACTTAGTGTTCAACTTAGTAATTGTATATTACTAGTGTGGGTATGATAATTTAGGGGTTATGAAGCGATTAGATCTTACTCGTGTCGTTATAATAATAGTAATTGGTCAGTATTATTATTATACAACTTACTAATATCTGAGCACAAGAAGGTCCTTGCTTGTCTGATGACGTTGAGTTATATTTCATGTATAAAATTAAAGAGAAGCAGTATAATTGAGAAATGTATTTCTCAATTACAAAGATTCTACATTTTATTTAGAATATCGATTGAACAAAATAGAATCAATTAAATAGTTATTTAATTGGTTCGAGAAATGACTGAAATGTTATCGATAGCGAAAGATTATTGATATTGACTCGTTACTATTTCATTAAGCTAATTAATAGTTCAACTCATTAGCAACTCATTAGTGTCTATAGAGTTATGATGAAGCTAATACTTGGGTTGTTTATCGGTTTGTTTAACCGAATACATATAAGTAGGCTTTAGGGTTTTAAATGGAAAAAAAAAGAGGAATAATCTTTCAAACTCTGATTATTACAAACACAACAAAAGAATTAGTCAATTGAATGATTATACTATTTGAAAATAGATACATAATAATACAAATGAAGGAATACTTATTTAACTTACAATATTTTGTCCTTGACCACTTAAGTCCATCATTCTTTTATAATCCTTTCTAGAAGTGTAATATCCGACCGCAAAAATGTGTGTGTGTGTGTGTGTGGTGTGTGATATGTTTGATAAGATTTGATTGGTACTACTCATATCATCAAGATGCATCTTCTTTTCGGAAGCTCATCTCATAAGAACTCCAATGTTAAGCGTGCTTGACCTGGGGTAATTCTAGGATGGGTGACCCACTGCAGGAAGTTTGTCTAGGTGAGCACGTGAGTGAGGACAAAAACGTGTTGGAAAAGACTTCAAGTGGTGGTTTTGTGAGGCAGTCCATCCAAATCCAATAACGTACCGACCGGTGAGCGGGCGGGCGTCTGATTATAATTATCGAGCATAGGTTTCCGTTTAAGCATGGGTTACGTGGTGTGTGTGTTTACGTCTAAGTTTTGTAAAATTTGTGTCATAGTCTTTATGAGTCTATATTATTTTATTTTCTTTCCGTGGGCATGCAGAGGATACCGCTGAGAGTTGAGTTGAATCAAATCGCGGACCCGTTAGGTAGAAGCGCTTCTAGAGTAGTGGCGGGCGGGTGTGGGTAGGGTGATGCGGAAGAGGCGGGGTAGACCAGTAGAGTCTTTAGGGCGAGCTCGTGGAGCTAGAGGAAGGGGAAACGTGGTGAGGCAGTGTGGTGACAGTTACAGGAGGTCTGCGATTCCCGGAGAATCGAGTATGAGGATTTCGGGCGGTGGGAATTGTGAGGCTGATTACCCGACCCAACTGATAGCTCCGTGGTCGGACAGTTGTTAGGTGAGTTTTCACGAAGAAGGGACGGCTTGGTTTCGTAGTCACGCGACACGAGAGGTTCGCGATCCCAATTCTTAGGCATTAGAATAAGTTTGAACGATCAGGCTTAGGATAGGTTGAAGGGTGAAGTTTGTGGTGTACCGGTTGTCGGGATGAGCTGGAGTTGGTGGAACCGTATCCTGAATTTGGTGACTGGTGAGATACCGATCACTTGATCAAGGTCGGGGAAGCTTTTAGGCAGAACTTTTGTTTGGAGACTTCGTATATGCGTGGAGAGGGAGGCTGGTTCGAGATACGGGGAGAGGCAGACAGTGGGTATGAGGAGGTTTAGCGACTTGTGCCGTTTGATTCAGTGTACCCGCTGACTGAGAGGATCGCGGTTTGATCGGGGAGTGAGATTCT
>JADFUC010001019.1:0-13102 GCA_019722365.1 Lithospermum erythrorhizon | reverse complement strand
GGGGAATCGCTTTGATGTCCCTAAAGCGCAACATCGATAAAGCTGCATTTCTGCTCGGATAAGTTTTTTTTTTTTTTTTTTTTTTTTTTTTTTTTTTTTTTTTTTTTTTTTTTTTTTTTTTTTTTTTTTTTTTTTTTTTTTTTTTTTTTTTTTTTTTTTTTTTTTTTTTTTTTTTTTTTTTTTTTTTTTTTTTTTTTTTTTTTTTTTTTTTTTTTTTTTTTTTTTTTTTTTTTTTTTTTTTTTTTTTTTTTTTTTTTTTTTTTTTTTTTTTTTTTTTTTTTTTTTTTTTTTTTTTTTTTTTTTTTTTTTTTTTTTTTTTTTTTTTTTTTTTTTTTTTTTTTTTTTTTTTTTTTTTTTTTTTTTTTTTTTTTTTTTTTTTTTTTTTTTTTTTTTTTTTTTTTTTTTTTTTTTTTTTTTTTTTTTTTTTTTTTTTTTTTTTTTTTTTTTTTTTTTTTTTTTTTTTTTTTTTTTTTTTTTTTTTTTTTTTTTTTTTTTTTTTTTTTTTTTTTTTTTTTTTTTTTTTTTTTTTTTTTTTTTTTTTTTTTTTTTTTTTTTTTTTTTTTTTTTTTTTTTTTTTTTTTTTTTTTTTTTTTTTTTTTTTTTTTTTTTTTTTTTTTTTTTTTTTTTTTTTTTTTTTTTTTTTTTTTTTTTTTTTTTTTTTTTTTTTTTTTTTTTTTTTTTTTTTTTTTTTTTTTTTTTTTTTTTTTTTTTTTTTTTTTTTTTTTTTTTTTTTTTGTCGCTGACCGACTGAAGATGGAGCCACAGATAAAGAATTAGAATTATGTTTGATGTTCTCGGTAAGAAATCATACCTATGTGCAAGATTAGCAACATCGTATTAAAAAACTCGCACGGATTCCGCTCGGATAAGAAAAATGAATTTTTTGTTGCCCAATCGTGAGCTTGACGCTTTTGGTTTTCACATTGTAAAGTATTAATTTTGACGTTGTCAAAAGAAAATCGCACTGCGTTAATATTACGCAATATCGCATATAAAAAAACCTCAGTACGGATTTCACTCCCGCCGATAAGAAAAATTTGTATTTTTTTGTTGTCACCGACCGACTGCGGACGTGCTTTTTTTTGAGCTGCTGCATTAAAGTATTAGAATTGTTTTTTTTCTTATTGCCCTAAAGAAAAATCGTAATTTGGCGCCATTTGCTGAAAGCAACATCACTAAAAACTCGCATCACGGATAAGAAAATGTGCATTTTTTTGGTCGCCGAATCGGTGGACATTTTTTGTTTTCGTGAGACAAAGAATTGTGAATTGTTTGATGTTCTAAAAAAATCATCATACCTATGCTAATATTAGGGGCAACATCGTATAAAAACTCGTATTTTGATTCCGTCTTTCCCCGATACATGAAAAATCGCATTTTTTGTTGTCGCTAATCTAACGATTTTTTGTTTTCGCATTAAAGTATTAGAATTGCTTGATGTTCTCAAAGAAATTGTGACTCACGCTAATATTAGGGCAACACGCATAAAAAACGCGCCGGCATAAATTATGCTCTCGTGGATAAGAAAAAAATGTATATTGGTTTTTGTTGTTGTCGCGCCGAATCGGATCATGACGCTTTTTGTTTCACAGATATTAAATCAATAGAATTGCTTGATGTTCTAAAAGAAAATCATATCTATCCTATTAAGGGAACATCGATAACAAACTCAGACGGGATTTTCGTCGATAAGAAAAAAAATGCATTTTGTCGCCGAATCGGACCGTGGACGCGAGCCACGACAAAGAATTGAAATTGCTTGATGTTCTCAAGAAAATCATACCTGGCGCACATATTCTGTGGGCAACACTCTATAAACTTGCACGATGTCGCCTGGATAAGAAAAAAATCTTTTTTTTCTTGTTCCCAATCAAACCGTACATTTTTTGAGCCAGATAAAGCGTATTAGAATTGCTTGACGTCCTCAAAGAAAATCGGAATTCATACTGGGTCATTGGGGCAACATCGATAAAAACTGCATGCATTCCGCTCGACAAGAAAAAATGCATTTTTTTTGTCGCCGAATCGACCGTGATCGACGTGAGCCACAGATAAAGAATTATTAGAATTGTTTGATGTTCTCAAGAAAATCATACTCTATGTTAAGATAACATCGATAAACCAGACGATTCCGTCTCCCTCGATAAGAAAAAAATGCATTTTTTTTGGTTGTCTCCGAATCGCACTGCGACGCCAGATTCACGCCGTGAGATAAAGAATTAGAATTCCTGATGTTCCTCAAAGAAAATCATATACCTATGCTAATATTGTGGCAACATCGAGCAAAAATCAGACGGTGGATTCCGCCTCGATAAGAAAAAATGTATTTTTGTTGTCGCCGAATCGGACCGTGACGCTTGTGCCTGGTGATAAAGTATTAGAATTGTTGATGTTCTCCTCGAAGAAAATCAAACTTTATGCTATTGGGAACATCGATAAAAACTCGCACGATTACGCATCGGATAAGAAAAATATATTTTTGTTGTCACCGACCGACCGTGATCGCCAGCATTAGAATTCATTGCTGGATGTTCTCAAATAAAATCATACGTATGGCGAATATTAGGCAATATCGACAAAAATTCGACAGACAAGTAGATTACGGGTTATGAAAAAAAAATGTACTTATTTTGTTGTCGTAGGCTAAATCAATAGAATTGTTTCTCACATGTTCTAAAAGAAAAAAATCATACCTGGGTCCCCATTAAGGAACATCGATAACAACTGCATCGGATTCCGCTCGATAAAAAATGCATTTTTTTTGTCGGGCTTAATCGGATCAGCGACGCCGCGAGCCACAGACAAAGAATTAATTGCTTGATTTTCTCGGAAGAAAAATCAAACCTATGCTAAATATTCGCAACATCGATAAAAAAATCCTCGTACTTTGATTCCGCCTCAGATAAGAAAAAATGCTTTTTTTGTTGTTGCCGAATCGACCGTGACGTTTTTTGTTTTCGCGTATTAAAAGCATTAGAATTGCTCGATGTTCTCAAAGTAAATCGTAACTACGCTAATATTAGGGGAACATCGAAAAAAACTCATACGGATTCCTGCCTCGATAAGAAAAAAATGCATTTTTTGTCGCCGAATTGACTGTTTTAGCGTAGTAAAGAATTAATAGAATTGTTTGATGTTCTCAAGAAAATCATAACGGCGTTAATATTGTATAACATCGAGCAAAATCCTCGACGGATTCCGCTCGATAAGAAAAATGCATTTTTTTTTGTTGTCTCCTAATCGCACCGCGATTTTTGTATTCACGTGAATTAAAGAATTAGAATTTTGATGTTCTCAAAGAAAATCATACCTATGCTAATATTAGCAACATCGATATAAAAACTCAGACGGATAAGAAAAATGCATTTTTTTGTTGTCGCGCTGGACCGACTGGATTTTTGTTTCCAGACAAAGTATTAGAATTGCTTGATGTTCTCGAAGAAAATCAAACTTATGCTATTAGGGAAGATCGAGCAAAACCTCGCACGGATTAATACGATCGGATAAAATAAAATATGCATTTGTTTGTTGTCACCGGACCGAATCGCGACGTTTTTCGCATTAAAGCATGTAGGAATTACCGGATGTTCTCAAATAAAAATCATAATGATGCTAATATTAGGCAACATCGATAAAAAAATCGCATGACGCGTTGATAAGAAAAAAAAAAAAAAAAAAAAATGTATTATTTTTGTTGTCACAGATAAATCACTAGGGAATCTGCTTGATGTTCTAAAAGAATCATATCCTAATGGTTGCGGAACATAGATAACAACTCCCGCACGGATTCCGCTCGGATAAGAAAGTGCAAAAATGCATTTTTTTTGGTTGACGAATCGGATCGGTGGACGCGAGCCGCATTAAAGAATAGAATTGTTTGATTTTCTTGAAGAAAATCATACCTATGCTAATATTCGGGCAACATCGACAAAAACTCGTGACGGGATTCGCTCAGACCTTTTGTTGTTGTCGCCGGGACCGACCGTGACGCTTTTTGGTTTCGCGTATTAAAGTATTATTGAATTGCTTGACGTTCTCAAAGAAAAATCGTACCTGCGCTAATATTAGTGGCGGCAACATCGATAAAAATCCTCAGACGGATTCCGCTCGATAAGAAAATGCATTTTTTTGTCGCCGAATCGGACTGACGCTTTTTTTGTTTTAGCGTATTAAAGAATTAGAATCGCTTTGATGTTCTACAAGAAAATCATACCTATCCTAATATTGATTAGTATTAACATCAATAAAAAAACTGTGACGGATTCCGCCTCGATGTTAAAAATGCATTTTTGTTGTTCCGGACCGAATCTGACGCTTTTTGTTTTCACCGCATTACGCACTACAATTGCTTGACGCTTTCAAAGAAAATCATACGAGGCGTTAATATTAGGGCAACATCGCATAAAACAAATTTGTACGGATTCGCTCGGATAAGAAAAATGCATTTTTTGTTGTCGCCGAATCGACCGCGACGCTTTTTGGTTTTCGCTGCATTAAAGTATTATTAGAATTGCTTGATGTCCCCAAAGAAAATCAGTAACTATGCTAATATTAGGCAACATCGATAAAAACTCGCACGGATAAGAAAAATGCTTTTGTCACCGACCTGGATTTTTGTTTTCGCCAGATGAAGAATTAGGAATTGTTTGATGTTCTCGAAAAATCAAACTTATGCTAATATTGGGAATGATCGAGCAAAAAAAACCTCGCATTTGATCTGCTCGGATAAGAAAAATACATTTTTGTTGTTCCAACAGACCGTGACATTTTGGTTTTCGCCAGACAAAGTTATTAGAATTGCTTGATTTTCTCAATGAAAATCGCATCTATGCTATTGCTTATTAGGGGCAACACCGACAAAAAAACTGCACGGATTCCGGTCAATAAGAAAAATGCATTTTTTGTCACCAAATCTGATCGCGGTCGTTGTGATTAAAGAATTAATTGTTTTATGTCGAAGAAAATCATACCTATGTTAATATTAGCGCAACACGATAAAAATTCTCTACGATTCCGTTTCCGATACAAGAAAAAATGCATTTTTTGTTGTCGCCAATCGACCTTTGACGCTTTTTTGTTTTTAAGCGTATTAAAGCATTAGAATTGCTTGACGTTTCAAAGAATCGCATCACGCCTAATATTAGGCAACATCGATAAAAACTCGCACGGATTCCTCGCCTCGCCTCGATAAGAAAAATGCATTTTTTTGTTGTCGCCTAATCGAGCTCGGACATGGTTTCACATAGTAAAGTATTAGAATTTTTGATGTTCTCAAAGAAAATCGTACCTTAAAGTTAATATTACGGCAACATCGATAAAAACTGCACGATTCCGCTCGATAAGAAAATTTGTGGGTTTTTTTGTTGTCACCGGACCGGACCGTGACGCTTTTTTGTTTCGCTGCATTAAAGTATTAGAATTTTGATGTTCTCAAAGAAAATCGCACTCCATGCTAATAATATTAGGGCAACATCGCTAAAAACTCAACATCACGGATAAGAAAAATGCATTTTTTTGTCAATCGATGAGCCACAGACAAAGCGAACAGAATTGTTCGATGTTCTCGAAAATCATACCTATGTGCGATGCCAACATCGATAACAAAACTCAGGGATTCCGCTCGACAAGAAAAAATGCATTTTTGTTGTCGCCAATCGAAGCTTGACGCTTTTGGTTTCAAAAAGTATTGTGAATTGATGTTCTCGCGAAATTCGTGACGGCGTTAATATTACGTAACATCGAGCAAAACTCGTGACGGACTCCGCTCGGATAAGAAAATTTGTATTTTTGTTGTCACCGAATCGGACCGCTGACGCGAGCTACAGATTAAAGAATTAGAATTGTTTCGATGTTCTCGAAGAAAATCATAACGGCGTTAATATTAGGGGCAACATCGATAAAAACTCGTGACGATTCCGCTCGGATAAGAAATGCATTTTTTTGTTGTGTCCGAATCGGACCTCGACAACAAGCTTTTTCACGTATTAAAGAATAATTCGTTTCGACGTTTCAACAAAATCATACTCTATGCTATTATTAGGGCAGCAACATCGATAAAACTCGCATTTCGACCTTGCTCGGATAAGAAAATGCATTTTTTTGTTGTCGCCTCAATCGACCTTTGACGCGAGCCTTTCACGTAGTAAAGTATTTGAATTTCGATGTTCTGCCAAGAAAATCGCATCTATGCTAATATTAATACGGCAACATCGATAAAAAACTTGACGGATTCCGCTCGATAAGAAAAATGCATTTTTTTGTTGTCGCCGAATCGACCGTGACGCTTTTTGTTTTCGTATTAAAGACACCGCTTCGACGTTTCGGGAAAAATCAAACTTATGCTAATATTAGGCAACATCTATTAAAAAACTCGCACGGTTACGCCTCGGATAAGAAAATATGCATTTTTTTTTGTTGTCACCGAATCGGACTGCGGACTTTTTTCTTTTCGCTGCATTAAAGCATTAGAATCACCGATGTTCTCAACAAAATCATAATGCATGCTAATATTAGGCAACATCAATAAAAAAATTCGCATGATTGGCGCTTTTGGATAAAAATGTTATATACTGCTTGTCGCCGACCTGACCGCGAAGTTTTTGTTTCTCATGCATTAAATCAATAGAATCGCTTTTGATGTTCTTAAATAAAATCATACCTATCTCATTATTAAGGGAATATCAGCATCAAACTGCATTTCTGATTCCGCTCGATAAGAAAAATGCATTTTTTTGTCGCCGACCCGACCGCGATTTTTTTGTTTTCGCTGCATTAAAGAATTAGAATTGCTTGATGTTCACAAAGAAAAATCATACCTATGCTAATAATATTATTAGGCAACATCGAGCAAAAACTCTCACAGACGCGGATTCCGCTCATAAGAAAAATGCATTTTTGTTGTCGCCGAATCGGACTGGAGGTTTTTTGTTTCGCATTAAAGCATTAGAATTGCTTGATGTTCTCAAGAAAATCAAACTTATGCTAATATTAGGGAACATCGATAAAACCAGCATCGGATTCCGTTTTCTCGCCAGCCGCTGGATACAAGAAAAAAAAAAATATATTTTTTTGTTGTCTCCAAATCGACCGTGACATTTTGGTTTTCGCGTGACAGCATTAGAATTGCTTGATTTTTCTTCTAATGTGAAAATCGGCATTTATGTTAATATTAGGGCAACACCGATAAAACTCAGACGGATTCCGGCTCGGATAAGAAAAATGCATTTTTGTTGGCCTGCTTCAATCGTAGCTTCGACGCTTTTGGTTTTCACATAGTAAAGTATTAGAATTTCTTGATGTTCTCTCTTTAAAGAAAATCAGACCTATGCTAATATTACGCGCAACATCGATAAAACTCAGACGGACTCCGCCTTCCGGATAAGAAAATTTGCATTTTTTGTTGTCACCGAATCGGGATCCGTGGACGCTTTTTTGTTTTCGCTATTGAAAGTATTGAATTTCGCGATGTTCTCGGAAGAAAAATCGCATCTACGCTTAAATATTAGGGCAACATCGCTAAAACTCTGCACGGATAAGAAAAATGCTTTTTTTGTCGCCGAACCCGATCGTGACATTTTTTGTTTTCGCATTAAAGAATTAGAATTGTTTCGATGTTCCCCAAAAATCATACCTATGCTAACATTGCTAGGGGGCAACATTGATAAAAACTCGTGACGGATTCCGCTCGGATAAGAAAAATGCATTTTTTTGTTGTCGCCAGAATCGAACGTGATGTTTTTTGTTTCGCCAGATTAAAGTATTAGAATTGTTTGATGTTCTCAAAGAAAATCGTGCACCTACGCTAATATTAGGGCAACGATAAAAAACCAGACGGATTCCGTCTCGATAAGAAAAAAATGCATTTTTTTGTCGCCGAATCGGAATGTGACGCTTTTTGTTTTCAAGCAGATAAAGAATTAGAATTGTTTGATGTTCTCGAAGAAAATCATACCTATGTTAAGATTAGCAACATCGATAAAAACTCGCACGGGATTCCGCTCGATAAGAAAAATGAATTTTTGTTGTCGCCTAATCGGCTGACGCTTTTGGTTTTCACATTGTAAAGTATTAGAATTTCTTGATGTTGTCAAAGAAAACTGCATCTATGCTAATAATATTACGGCAATATCGATAAAAAAACTCACGATTCCGCTCGGATAAGAAAATTTGCATTTTTTGTTGTCACCGAATCGGGATCCGACGCTTTTTGTTTCGCATTAAAGTATTACAGAATTGCTTGATGTTCCCAAAGAAAATCGCACCTTGGCGTTATCCAGGGCAACATCACTAAAAACTCTCAGACGGATAAGAAAAAAATGCATTTTTTTTGTTATCGCCGACCGGACCGAGGTTTGTTTTCAAGCAGATAAAGCATTAGAATTGCTTGATGTTCTCGAAGAAAATCAAACTTTATGCTAATATTAGGGGAACATCGATAAAAAACCCACGGATTCCGCTCGATAAGAAAAAATACATTTTTTGTTGTCTCCAACCGGATCGCGATTTTTGGTTTCAAGGTATTAAAGTATTAGAATCGCTGATTTTCTCAATGAAATCGCATCTATGCTAATATTAGCAGAACATCGATAAAAATCAGACGGATTCCGCTCTGATGGGCGAAAAATGCTTTTTTGTCGCCGAATCGATCAGGTCGCTGCTTTCATCGCATTAAAGAATTGGGGACTGCTTATGTTCTCGAAGAAAATCATACCCATGCTAATATTAGCGCAACATCGATAAAAAAACTCTTTAATGGATTCCGTCGATAAGAAAAAAATGCATTTTTTTTTTTGCTGTCGCCATTCCACCTTTGACGTTTTTTGTTTTCACAGGATAAAGTATTAGAATTGCTTGATGTTCTCAAAGAAAATCGTATCTACGCTTAATATTAGGCAACATCGATAAAAACTCTCAGACGGATTCCGCTCGATAAGAAAAAATCTTTTTTTTGTCGCCGAATCGGATCGCGACGTTTTTTGTTTTCGCTGTGATTAAAGAATTAATAGAATTGTTTGATGTTCTCACAGTAAAATCATACCGGCGTTAAGATTAGGCACATCGATAAAAAACTCGTGACGACACCTGCCTGGATAAGAAAAATGTATTTTGTTGTCGCCTAATCGCAGCTGACGCTTTTGGTTTTCACATATAAAGTATTAGAATTTCTTGATGTTCTCAAAGAAAATCGTATCTATGCTAATATTACGCAACATCGGCTAAAAAATCAGACGATTCCGCTCGGATAAGAAAATTTGCATTTTTTTTGTTGTCACTCTAATCGGACCTGACGCTTTTGAGCCTTTCAGACAAAAAGTATTAGAATTTCGATGTTCTCAAAGAAAATCGCACCCATGCTAATATTAGGGGCAACATCGCTAAAACTCGTATCGATAAGAAAAAATGCATTTTTGTCGCCGAATCGATCAGATATTTTTTGTTTTCGCTGTGACAAAGAATCTTTTGCAGAATTGTTTGATGTCTCTAAAAAAAATCATACCCATAATATTAGAGGAACATTGATAAAAAAACTCGTACGGATTTCGTTCCGATAAGAAAAATGCATTTTTTGTTGTCGCCAAGAATCGAACGGATGTTTTTTGTTTTCTCGCTGCATTAAAGTATTAGAATCGCTGACGTTTCAAAGAAAAATCGCAGACCTACGCTTAATATTAGGGCAACATCGCATAAAAAACTGGTACGGATCCGCTCGATAAGAAAATGCATTTTTTTTGTCGCCGAATCGAATGTGACGCTTTTTTGTTTTCACAGATTAAAGAATTGTAATTGTTTGATGTTCTCATTTTTTTGTTGTCGCCGACCTGACCGACTTTTTTGTTTTCGCGACAAAGATTAGAATCGCTTGATGTTCTGAAGAAAATCAAACCTATGCTAATATGGAACATCGATAAAAAAACTCGCACGGATTACGCTCGATAAGAAAATATGCATTTTTTGTTGTCACCGACCGACCGCGGACGCTTTCTTTCGCATGTTACTAGAATTGGGCCGGATGTTCTCAACAAAACTTACACGTATGCTAATATTTGGGCAACATCGAGCAAAGCATTCGCATGTGACAAGGCTCGATAAGAAAAATGTATTATTTTTATTAACTCCAATCGACCGTGACGCTTTTTGTTTTCGCGTATTAAATCAATAGAATCGCTTGATGTTCTAAAAGAAAATCATACCTACCCTAATATTAAGTGAACATCGATAACAAACTCGCACGGACCTGCTCGATAAGAAAAATGCATTTTTTTTGTTGTCGCCGAATCGCACCGTGACGTTTTTGGTTTTCACAGATAATGTATTAGAATTGCTTGATGTTCTCAAAGAAAATCATAGCTATTCTCAATATTAGGGCAACATCGATAAAAACTCGCACGGATTCCGTCTCGATAAAAACGCATTTTTGTCATTTAACCTGACCGACTTTTTGTTTTCACAGATAGCATTAGAATTGCTTTGATGTTCTTTGAAGAAAATCAAACCTTATGCTAATATTATGGAATATCGATAAAAAAACTCAGACGGATTACGCTCGGATAAGAAAATATGCATTTTTTTGTTGTCACCGAATCGGACCTGACGTTTTTCTCACAGACAGCATTAGAATTGTCGGATGTTCTCAAATAAAATCATAATGTGATGCTAATATTTGGGGCAACATCGATAAAGCATTCGCATGCATTATGCTCGGATAAGAAAATGTATTATTTTTATTGTCTCCGAATCGACCGTGACGCTTTTTGTTTCGCATTAAATCAATAGAATTGCTTCGCGTTCTAAAAGAAAATCATACCTACCCTAATATGAGGGGAACATCGAAAAAAAACTCATACGGATTCCGTTCGGATAAGAAAAATGCATTTTGTCGCCGACCTGACCGTGACGTTTTTTGTTTTCCCTTATTAAAAGATTAGAATTGGTCGATGTTCTCAAATAAAATCATACCTACTCTAATATGAGGGGAACATCGAAAAAAACTCGTACGGATTTCGTTCGGATAAGAAAAAATGGATTTTTTTGTTGTCAATCGCACCGTGACGCTTTTTGGTTTTCACAGATAATGTATTAGAATTGCTTGACGCTCTCGTTAAAATCATACCTATTCTAATATAGCAACATCGATAAAAAAAACTCGCATCGATTCCGCCTCTATGCATGAGTCGCATTTTTTTGTTGTCGCGATTCGACCGTGACTTTTTTGTTTTCAGCCAGATAAAGCATTAGAATTGCTTGATGTTCTCAAGCAAATCAAACCTATGCTAATATTAAGGGAACATCGAGCAAAAAACTCGCACGATTACGCTCGATAAGAAAAATATGCATTTTTTTGTTGTCACCGACCTGACCGTGACGTTTTTCGCATTAAAGCATTAGAATTGCTGGATGTTCTCAACAAAATCATACGCATGCTAATATTAGGGCAACATCGAGCAAAAAATTGCATGACAAGGCTCGATAAGAAAAATGTATTATTTTTATCATCTCTAATCGACCTAATTTTTTGTTTTCACAGATAAATCTAATAGAATTGCTTGATGTTCTAAAAAGAAAATCACCTACCCTAATATTAAGGGAACATAGATAACAAATCAGACGGATTCCGCTCGATAAGAAAAAATGTATTTTTTTGTCGCCGAATCGGACTGTGATGTTTTTGTTTTCGCCAGATTAATAGAATTGCTTGATTTTCTTAAATAAAATCATACCTATGCTAATATTAGGGGAACATCGAAAAAAAACTTGTACGGATTCCGTTCGAATAAGAAAAAAAAGCGTTTTTTTTGTTGTCACGAACCTAATCGTGACGTTTTGGTTTTCACAGATAATGTATTAGAATCGCTGATGTTCTCAAAGAAAATCATACCTATTCTAATATTAGAGGAACATTGATAAAAAACTCGAACGGATTCCGTTCGGATAAGAAAAAATGCATTTTTTGTTGTCGCCGAATCGGACCGTGACGTTTTTTGTTTTCGCTGCATAAAGCATTAACGCTTGATGTTCTCAAGCAAATCAAACCTATGCTAATATTGGGTGGAACATCGAGCAAAAAACTCTCGCATCGATTACGCTCGATAAGAAAATATGCATTTTTGTTGTCACCGAATCGACCGCGGACGCTGCATTAAAGCATTAGAATCGCCGAATGCTTCCTCAAATAAACGAAGGACGTATGCTAATATTGTGGCAACATCGATAAAAAATTGCATGCATTATGCTCGATAAGAAAAATGTATTATTTTATTGTTCCGAATCGGACCGTGACGTTTTTGTTTTCGCATTAAATCAATAGAATTGCTTGATGTTCTAAAAAAGAAAATCATACCTAATTCTAATATTAAGGAACATAGATAAGAAACTTCAGACGGATTCCGCTCGATAAGAAAATGTATTTTTTGTCGCCGAATCGACTGCGGACGCTTTTTGTTTTCGCACTAAAGAATTAGAATTGCTTGATTTTCTCAAAGAAAATCATACCTATGCTAATATTAGGGGAACATCGAAAAAAACTTGTACGGATTCCGTTCGGATAAGAAAAAATGCATTTTTTTGTTGTCGCCGAATCGACCGTGACGTTGCTTCGCCAGACACGTATTAGAATTGCTTGATGTTCCCTAAAGAAATCGTAGCTATTCTAATATTAGGGCAACATCGATAAAAACTCGCAGACGGACTCCGTCGGAGCAAAAATGCATTTTTTTGTTGTCGAATCGACTGCGACTTTTTTGCCACAGATAAAGCATTGCCAGGAATTGCTTGATGTTCTCGGCTAAATCAAACCTATGCTAATATTGTTGAACATCGATAAAAACTCGCACGGATTACGCTCGGATAAGAAAATATGCATTTTTGTTGTCACCGAATCGGACTCGACGCTTTTCGTATTAAACCATTAGAATTGCCGATGTTCTCAAATAAAATCATACGTATGCTAATATTAGGCAACATCGATAAAAATTGGTGATGTATTATGCTCGACAAGAAAATTTATTATTTTATCTCACCTGACGCTTTTTGTTTCTCGCTAAAATAAATCAATAGAATTGCTTGATGTTCTAAAAGAGCAATACGTAACTGAACGAAGCAACAG
>JADFUC010001463.1:0-219902 GCA_019722365.1 Lithospermum erythrorhizon | reverse complement strand
CTTCACCGTGCCTCGCCTGAGGCCAACTCCATGTCCTTACGGGAGATTACCCTTCTGAATTACTTCATGTTGAACCTTTGCACCTTATTCACATATAACCTGACAAAGTCCAATCACCTCCTGCCCGATCCCGGTGGATCTTTATTCCAAGTATATATTGTTTTCCGCCTAAGTCCTTCATTGAGAATATATGCACAAATAATCCTTGATCGAAGCTTAGTAACTCTACTGCTTTCCAATGATAAGTATGTCATCGACATACGTGACTAAGGAATGATACATAACTCCCATTTACCTTCTTGTATAATAATAAAGATTTTTCTTCGCTCGATTTAAACCAAACTTTGATCGGGATCTATCAAAACGACCTAAATCAAGGGATGCCCGCTAGACCATAAATGGACTTTGCAACTTGCATACCTTCTAGGTCCTCAGGACATGTAAAGCCTCGGAGGTTGTACCATGTACACATCTTTCCCAAATTTCCATTCTAGCTATTTTACATCCATTCGCTATATTTCATAGTCAGCGAAACGCAAAGAATGGCTAAGATTATCTTGATGGATTTAAGCATAGCCAATCGGCTTAATTGTTACAGTCCACCTCGTGAACTTGTTTGAAACCTTTCGCTACAAGTCTAGCTTTGAAAACATCAACGTTTCCGTCTTTATCATGTTTTCTCTTAAATACCCATTTACACTCAATAGGGCGAGCCCCATTTGGTAAATCCAACAAGGACCAAACCTCGTTTTGGTACATAGAATCCATCTCAGATTGCATGGCTATTTGCCATTTGTCAGCATCCTTGCTATTCATTGCTTCCTTGTAAGAAGTGGGCTCGTCACTTTCAATGATGAAAGCTTCACCATACCGCCTGTTCGTGGGCATCCCCTCGTTGATCTCCTAAGGTTTGGTTCTTCCATAGCCTTCTATGGATCAAGAACCGGCTTTCTATGAGCAGCGTTCCACTTGTAGGTCGATGCCTCGCATTAGACGATCGACATTTACTTTATCACTGAGTTTCATCAAGATGAACACCATTACTTCTAGTCCTTCCGATGTGATATTCCTTTTCGCGAACACTCCTGCTCTAAGAATTAAGATTTTATTCTCCCCGCCTGTGTAAGTAGTAACCAACCTGCTTCCCTCGATATCCTATGAAATAAGATGACGATTTGGGCGCAAGTTTATCTTTTGTTAATCTCTTAACATGCTTCACAAATTTCAAATCTTTAGAAAACCCAATCCTGGGGAATCTTCCCAAACCACAGCTCACGGGAGTTTTATTTGTCGACTCTCGTTGACATCTGCTAAGGTGTTGCCGCTAGCTTAGAAGCATATCCCCGTGAACAACTGTAGATCGATAGGTTTCATCATAGATCGAACCATGTCAAGAAGGGTTCGATTTTCCTTTTGGACACGCTTATTATGTTGCGGGCGTTTCCTCGGCCGGAGTGATAGAAACAATACCACACTTCTCTAAGACGGTAGTATTTAACTTTCAGGACTCAAATATTTCTCCACTTCTATCAATCGAGAATCTTTATCATTTTGTTCAATTGGTTTTGTACTTCATTTTGGAACTCCTTGAATTTCTCAAAGGACTCGTGGTTTGTGTCTCATCGTATACACACAAACCGTATTCATCAGAAGTCACGTAAGAAATGTAATGGCAGCTTATAATCCTCCTTCAGATGTGTTCATTGCCCACATACACGTTGTGTATGATCCCCAATAAATCACTTGCTCCTTTCATTTAAGCTGAAAGGCATTTTGTCATTTTGCTGTAAGGCAAGACTACACTTATCGTATGATTCATAATCGAAACCTTTCAAGTATTCCCACCGAGCGGAGTTTTTGATTCGGGTTCTCGCACGTGACCTAGTCTCGCAATGCTAGGTATGTTTTGTTTAAGTCGTTAGGCTTATTTCGCTTTTAATTTTATGTTATATGACCTATTAATCATGTCTAAAACGATAGACCATTAAGGGAGGCGGTACCAAATACTACTCCCATTCCTAAAGGATCTCAAATTATCTGATCTATTGAAATGAAACCATCATTATTCAAAAATGTAAATGTAGAATAATATTCCCGCAAATTGCAGTACATAGTAAACCGGAGATAAGTTCAAACAAGCGTCCGTGGGGAAAATTTAAACTAATGGATCCTACCGCTAGTGGCCGCAACCTTCGCGCCATTTCCCCAATAATGCCAGATCCATTTCCCCTTCGAGTCTTCTACTTGACTTCGAGTTCCCGCATATTGTTTAATAAATACGAGAACCACAACCGGTGTCTAGTACCCTCTATGGTAGAATTAGAAGTTGTACAAACTTCAATAACATACATACCAGTAGGCTGAGCGGTCGTGAGACCATTCTTCCTATCATCTGTGAACTTCCCCGCAGGCCGACTTCCCGCCGACCTGTGTTTCCGCAATAATGACACTTAATAATCCTTCCTAGCCTCCTCCCTTTCCAAAGAACCTTCGATTACTGAACCCTTGGCCTTGCCGAAAACTTCTTCTTCATCTTGAATTTCTTTCTTGTTTTGGACCACCAAAAATGTAAGGAGTAGAAGTTTTAGTCTTTACTTCTCAGTTCGTCTCAAAGATTCGTGATCATCTTATGCGCTCGCTTGCAGATAACTCAAACTTGTGCATATCAAGTTCATGACAAACCGAGAGAATTTGTCCGGGAAGAGACTTCGTGATTTGCATCCATAGCCAGCTCTTTTTGGGACACCGTGCCTGTATGCTGAAGCTTCTTCCATCGACCAAGCCAATCATTTTAATGATACGTAGGTTATGCCCGTCTGCTCTTACCATTGCCCACTAGAGCACGCATGCGGTCATTCTCGTTTAGCTTCCTTCGAATAATTCCTCGTTGCCGGTATATGTCATATGTCGCCACCTTTTCATATTGAATTTGAACGGTTCCATATCGCAAGCACGGTATTATCGACATCCACAAGATCGCATTTCGTGTTTTTCATGGGATCCCTTTCCACGGGAGGCACCATCACAGTTTCATGAACCTTATTGTTCAAGACGTATTCGGGCCTCCTCTCTTGCTCGAGAATGATTCTCAGTTTCCGAGACCACTGGCCAAAATTCGAAGCTATTCTACCTTTCACTTTTTCAAGGCCGAAATGTCGTAGTTCTTAGAGTGTTAATGAAGGTAGCCATATTAATTCTACAAGAATAAGTAAATAAAATAAATGACTCAAGAAACTATCATGCTAAACACTTACAAATAAATTATAAAGTAAATACTATACTTAAAAACTCACTTAAATATATTAGTATCAAGACCTATTACACTTAAATTCAAACTAAGAACACTGCATACATTTTTGAATCCAGCTATAATAGTAGGTTGTCAACCACTATAAAACTACATAACTCTTGTGTCACTAGCATCTCTTACAAGATGCTACCTAACATTTGTATCTCCGAAAACCGGTTAAGCATACCAATTAAACCAGTGTTACTTGGATTGACTATCCGAAAGCCCACAACGTTAGTGGAAACTACTTCAACATGATCCATTGTCATATCAAATGCAACATTGTAACACTCCACCATCACGGTGTTCAATCGATGCAGCTGATTGCACAACTTTAAAATTGACTTGATACTTTGCTTAAATTTTAATTGGTGACATTATTATTACTTTATTTTCATTTACTCATGCATACTAGGACATAATCAAGAAATACATGCAACATGAAAAATAAAACAAGTAATGCACAATCAAGAGATATACGATATGGTCCCTAGAACCTATTACAAGTATTTATCAAATACTAACATAAGTCCTAATTTCAGATTCGCATCCTCGATCCATCCGAACCACTCAAGTACCACCAATCGTGAAATGATCTTCAATATCGCCACTTGTTACAATATTTATATACTAACCATCTTAGACAAATTGCAAGCTCGCTGGGTAAAACAAGAAATAAATAAATACAAGAAATATGACTGGCTGTCATTTACAACATTACGGCTCAAGCAGACCTAAAAATAAATAAATGGGCCATATCTATATACCTCCATTCCAATCACTATTACAAATATGTACACTTTATTAAATCATAACGAACTTAATAAATATTTTAAATCAATTGAAAATACATGCTCAGAATTATCGACACTAATCCATGTAATTACACATATTAATAATATTAATTAAGATAAACTTAATTATCATAATACATAAAGTCAATTAATAATTACTAATAATTATTAACCATATAAATATTATAGGTAAATATTGATCACAAATATATTAAGTAGTGAAATTATTACTTCATAATTGTTATATCACTTAAATTAATTTAAAAAGATATAATATAAAGGAAATTAATTACTCATCATCACAATTAATTACAATCAATTAGTTGATAAAATGACAAATAATCAATAAAACCTAAATATAACTAGTCCCATAATTTTAGGAAACCAAATAAGGGAATAAATTCGAATTAGGCTTTTCAAAAATTAGGCACATCGTTATATCGGGCTCGACTACCACTTACGGGCGGCCGACGGTCACCACGCGCCACCCCCACGCCTAGGTCGCTTCTTCCGATCACATATATTTGCACTCAAAATCGCCTCTGATCCGAAGACTGACGCTCTGCAGGTCGCCGAAGTCGGTCGGCCGATTTATGGTAATAATACCATTTAACCTTGCCGTGATTTAATTTAATTCGCTTGTAAAATTGTTTGGAGGCTTTAAAAATTTGCAAATCTATGAAATCTCGAACACGTTAAACTCATAATTTTCTTGAACAAATCCCACTGGTCGCTCATTAAAAATAAATTTTTCTATATTTAATAATTAATTAAAACAAAATTCGTAAAATCTCAAATTATTTTGGTGGCACTTAAGAAAATCCAAAATTATGAAATTTACTGAGATCTTCTATGTGCTATCTGGGTTCCAGAAATTTTAGGTTTTAATTTTACAAAAATTTTACACGCCAAACACGTTTTACAAAAACTATTTTGAAACAAAACCAATTAAATCAGCCCTTTAATTTATGAACAAAACTATGTTAACAAAATATGATAATACATCATCATAAACTTGTAACACATGTGTAAATCAATAACAAGAATGGTGATTTATTCTCATAATATATTTATCAATTAAATATATTTAATGTTAATTAATCAAATAAAAAATCGATAAAAAAACAAAACAAGATAAAATAAATAATGGTGCTAAACTCTTAATTTGGCTCATGATGCCATCAGATGGAAAATTATGGATATATAGCATAAATACAAATCCATAGTTCCGATCTTAAAGTCAAGATACTACATTATTCAAACAAAACATATAATTAAATTATATGAACAGAGGGACTTACAAAATACAATGGGAAGAAATTCCACCTCAAAATTCACACGCTCAAATTCACAACGTGAATTTGACTTCCTTCAGCCTCCTTGTTGTAATATCAATCGTATGATATCTCTAGTTAGTCCACACCAGAGAGTGTTGAATCAAGAACTAATCTATTCTAGTAAACAAGTGAAACCAGAAAAACCCCCAAAATTTCGGGAGAATTTCGCCATGTAGGCGGCCATTAGGTTTTTGGTGAAAGTTTGCAAAAGTTATGATGAAAAACTCCAAAAGTTTGCTTATATACAGTTAAAACAAGCCCGATAAGCAACCCGCTATATTAGTTTCACTCAAGTGGACTCTATTGTTCGTTAAGACACCAATGAAGTTAAGTTAATGAAAGTTGAACTAGTTTAATTAAGCTTAATTAAATAAGAATGAACAATATCAATAATCTTCAAGTTATTGATAAATACTAAATTATTCAACCAATTAAATAACTATTTAATTGATTCATTTGTTCAATCGATACTCTTACATAAAAATGTAGAATCCCTTGCAATTGAGAAATACATTTCTCAATTATATAGTTCTCTTTAATTTCATACATGAAATATAACCTAACGTCAATGTATGTAAAGGTGGATCTTCTACGCCGTGATATTAAGTTGTACACAATAATTGACCACTACTATTATAACGATTAATAGCAAAGATCTAAAGAATCGCTTCATAATCCCTTAAATTATCATGAGAACCCACACTAGTAATATACAATTACTAAGTTGAACACTAAGTTTTGATAATTACATTTAACCCAACTGGTAAATGAATTGTTACACAATTGTCCCAATGGACATAATAAATGGAATCAATTCTCATTAATTTCCAACAAGGACATGTGTACACCATTCACACATAATTATATTATAAGGACATAAGCCATTTACATAATTATGATTTAAAGACACGTACACGGCTTTACAATATACTTATATTACAGCATACGTACACCATTTAAAGTAAGGTACATAAGGTAATACATGATAAGTAATTTCACTTCGTTCGCAATAAGAAACGCCTACCGATCACGATCCAAGTGCCTTTCCCACATTCCGCTGCCTAATCAAAACACCAAATTACAATTACTACTTGCAAATAATTTAAACCCTTATCTTTAATTAAATTTCCGACTTTCTAATTCCATTTTAGTTGCTAAATCGACAACTTAAGTATAAATGGCTAATTATGTTTCAAAGTCTATTAAAATGACGAATTCAACTATCTTGACTAAATCCCATAATCGATCAACACCTTAACCAAAATACCCTACATTATCAACCAATTTCAATCAACCCAAAATATCAACTTTTCCAACTAATCAAACCCATTTCTAACAACCTCAAATCCCGTAGCCCGTTTACTACTCAAAATCTAATAAAACTAATTTCAACATATTTTCTTCCAACAACCTAATACTCATAGTTTCACCTCAAAACAATCACAATAAAGGTCCAATAACATTTTTATACTATCGACCCTTTTAGATAAAGTTTCAACCCAAAATCACTGAGCTCAACTCAACCATAACCACACTTTCTATCCCAACATCGATCATTATCAACTCTTAGATTATAATCTAAGTTTCAACAATAATTATATTCAATAATATCTCATAAAAATCAAAGTCAACCCAAAATCCTGAAAAGTCAACGGCCCTAAAACGCCCTCGAACTCCACATTTAACACGCGATATATCAACTCAAGAATAACTAATTTAGAACCCAAGAATCAATTGGAGCAATAAAATTCAAAATACAAAAAGTCAACAAAAGTCAAACTTGGGAGATCTCACAAAATACTCAAAAAGATCGCACCTTTTTTACCTTGAAACGACGAGGATGATGAGGAGAAACTCTCCCGAAAATTTGAGGTCCAAAGCTCGCAAGATGGAAGAGAAATCGAAGAAAGAAAAATCAAGGGATTGGCCTTTCGCTCGCGTAGACAAGTAGGAATCGCCTCTTCGTTCTTGATTTTGGGCCAAGTTTGGATTTTGGGCTTAAAATGGTTAGCGTTAATTACGCTGCGTGAAACTGATCGCTAATTCAATCGATACTTCTCGTTTAACTTATTTCGACAATCAACTTCCAAACATTAACATTGATTTATATACTCAAATTATATTACCGCCCAAATAATGTCATTCCATTCGATTAAAACTTTAAAATTCTCAAAACCGAAATATACTATCAACCGACCGATTCGCTGTATTTTCGACTATTCAACTCCGAATTTTTTTTTCGAAATACTCCACCGAGCAACTAGTATACTATTTCAATAATATTAATACGGAACGGGTTATTACAACATACTTACTTTAAATCGTGGAAACATGTCATCGTGGTGCCTACTACGCGAGAATAAGATACATGTCATCGTTTGTATGATTATGTGTGATTCATTCAGGTGAGGCATGATATGATTATGTGATTGTATTTCCGGGTATGCTGAAGATTTGTTTGAGGTAAGTAATAGCTTGAACTCTCAACTAACGCTTCCTCGTGTTCTCCGTGGCCTCACGCATTTCTCGTGTTCCGTGGCTTTGCCTGCATTGTGATTTCGTATTCTTCCGGCGGTTCGATTGATTTTTATTGTGAGACGCTTTTAGTTGTGTGCTTTGGATATTATTTGGGAATGTAGTAGTTCGTGGTCGGGAGGTGTCAAGTCGGAAGATGCTACTGGCGCGACTGAGTATTAGGATACGAATTTATAGTCGGGATGATTGGGGGTTGGGGGACTCTCCTTCCTGCGTGATATGTGATGCTATTGGCCTTATACTCTCGTATAAGGCGGTTTACCTTATACTTCGGTAGCAAGAAAGGGTGATTATCTATGACCCTTTGTCAAGGTATCATTGGCGGCCTTTATACTACAAAGATAAGAGCGGTGTTTATTAGTGATTGGTCCATTCCCCGCAGTAGACTCGACGAGCATATGCGCATTGTGAGGCTGGTATAGTCATGAGACATGGTAGATATGGTTTTACTCAGAGCTATAGTCGCTACAGTCTCCCCGTGATTTGACTTCGTGATCAGGTGCCTTTATCGAGACTTTATTATATTCGACATGTTACGCTCGGTAGCTTTTGGAATTTTATGATATGGCCTTATTAGGCGCTCCCGGTATATACATATTTATTCATAGTTGACTACTATATCTATTGACCTGGGCCTTGTTTCAGAGTGGCTTAAGTTTAAATTCTAAGAAAGCCACTTCAAGCTTCGCGTTTACACTCTATTCGCTTGGGACGGCATTACTTCATTTGTGCTAGGGTCGGCTGTGCTGGGCAAATAGCCGATATCAAGCTACAGAGTTTTATTCTATGGCCAGTGAGCACGGTGGCTATGATCCTCACAGCCTCGTTTTATTGTGTTGTCAACCGCTTCTTTGATTATTGTATTTCATTTTCGCACTTTAGCCTTGTCGGCAATTATTTGTATTCGTGGATACGGAAGCATTCTGCCAGAAATTTCTCTCGCCAAGATATCAGTTTTTGAGATATGTCAGATATATATGAATTTGGTTGGTTAGATATCACCTCGACGGATTGTAAATTTTAAAACGTTTGTAGTAATTTTAATTGTAAATCAAATTTTGGATAAACGCTAGAGCTCTTAAACCGAGTCAGTCCATCGCATGGCGATCGGGTGTTCAGATTATAATGATTCACTCAGTAAACACTGGGTCATTCTGTGAATGAACAATTTTTTCATGGAAAAGTGACCTATTTATAGGGTTCAAAATCCCTACTTTTTAGACTTTCGTGAAGTGTTTAGCAAAAAACTCTACCACCTCCTTTTACGATGAAATAGTTTATCAAAAGCAATCCATAGAGTCCAGTATAATCCATAGTGTCCTATAATTTTCACTTCTTTCCATAATAGTTGAACATGGGCGTAATTCCACAATTGCAATTTTGCCCCAAATATTCTTACATAGTTCCATTTTTAAACTTCGAAAGTTACAATTAAATTATAACTCGCTTTCGTTGCAAGTGTGTGACCTCTTAGGCTCGATCAATAAAAAGTCATGTACTAAATAATATTAACCGAAAGATTATATATTAGTACATTGATTAAGAGCGAATCATTGTACTATCATAACCTCAATGTTATCTCGAGTATGCTTACACGAACATTACTACATAATCGAACGTATATTTGAACTTAAAGTTAAATGAGTTAATCGGTTGCACAATCGAATTGTTCAACGAACACTATTTCAAATATCTCATATTTCTAAACACTTTATATGTCCAATTATTTGAGAGAGTGTCATTGTCTCGAGTACATGCTCGGGATGAAGATTGAGATCTTTGATTCTCTTAGCTTCAATAAGCCGTTGAGACAACCATTTTGCCTGACATCTACTTCATGCAACTTTTCAAGATCACTATTAGTGTTATTATCCAACTGTTTACTCACAACTTTAGATTGTGTTTGTACTCGCTTCTACATTCTGTGAGTTATTCGTTAGTACATGTTAATTCAACTGGGATCGACAGTTGTCCTCAGTTGGTTTATATTAACTGGTAAACATAATCCTTTTCATTACTCTTCTTTCCCATTAGATAACTTCCCAATGTGGGAGGAGGAAGTTGTCTTCTTTGAAAAGATTCTTCCTTTTAGGTATTCATCTTGGATCCCTTTTTGAATGCATTATTATGTTATTCAACTTGTTTGACCTCTATTCAACCTAGTCACCATGAACTCTAAGATTCAGCCATCCTCGATTCTTTGATAGAGGAACTCATGCATAATCCTACTGGAGGTGGCTTTGTTTCTACCTATTTATGCATACTAATTTGTACACGCCGTGTAGCTCTACTTTTACCTTCTTGTTCATACAAGAATCTAATTTACGCTCATGAATCTTAAACTGTTGGAGAGATTAACTCATGTATATGTCATATATTATAGATCCGAATGACCAGAAGTGTTTATACACTGAACATTTATCCAAAGACAAGAGTCACCTTGGCTTGACAAATTATTCATCACTAAGCATCAGAACACGGACATCTCCATTTGATTAATCACTCATACTTCTAATAGTTATTTATTCCTTGATAAATATATAAACTGTTGTGGATTCGGATGATCCAAAGCATCTATGATTAATTTAAAATTTTTGTCCAACACAAGTATCACCTCGATTCTGACAACTCGCTTATCGCCCAAGGCCAGAAACACGGACACTTCCATTTTTAATCATCGGGTATCACATCATTTATTTGTTGATAAATTTACTATCTTGGAATAAACATGTTGATATCCAAATCTATATTTGGTGTATTCAACCTGTCCTTGGATCTCATAATCATCATCTTTGTTGTTCATGGTTGGATCTTTAAAAGCATCACCTTTCGTAAGGATTACCATTGTAATAACAACAAGTTCAAGTTCATCTTATTATACGTCAACTGGTTGACTTGGGTGAAAGTTCATAAGACTTTGAACCTGATTATCATGGAATAATTCCATATCACATTTTCATGTGATTGTCTAGATGTTGATTAACTGAGTTGTACATCTTTGCCAGGTGAGCTAAACTGAGGTAAATATGTATTGTTGGCTTTATTTGGATGAATCTAGTTCATCCAATATACGTATTTTTAATAACTTTTTAAAGATTACTAAATATTTAAACAAGCCTACTTCTCTTCAATCATTTAAAGTATTTAACGCTTCTTCAGATTTCTAGAGTTACAACAAGAAATATATATACATTTATATTTTTTATCGATTTATTGTACTATCAATATTAGAGAGTACGTTTTATTTGTTAGTTTATCATAAATCTTTATTTGTGATCCTAATCAAATATTTTAACATTCAATTTTAAGCCAATGAAAGAATGCGAGATTATGAATTTTAAATGTTATTCACATTTTAACCATATTATTAAAAAATATATGATTCTCAAGATTCCGTCTTTACGATCTTTTAGTAATGTGATTACATTTTTACAATTCATATGATATTGGGAGATGAGGTTTCAAGTTACTTTACTTGAAATCTTACGAGCATATATACTATGATAATTCATGTTGGTCTAACTAACATAATGGAGATATTATTATCGTTTGTGACTTTTATGTAAAGACTAATAGACAACGAATCAAATTAATCTCAAACCATAAAAGAAAACATCCATGTTCAAAACATAAACGAAAAGACATTCCCCGATCAAAGGAGTGGCTAACTAGACAGATGTGTAATGAAACAAGAGTCTAAAACAAACGATAAATGTTGTTCCTCGGTGTCAGCCTCATAATGCTTCCGTAGTCTCGCACTATACTACCATTTTCATTCTGTCTCGCATAATTCAAGAAAAGTGGTCATGATAAATGACAATGTCAAACACATTATCATATCGAAAATGAAATATCTCGTCATAATTTCACCGGAAAGAAAAAGTGTCAAGATAAGGATTAATTGCTCTAACCACTGCACGCTTGCTAGAACGATTAAAAATATAAACCAGAACAAAAGATGTGAAGAAAAATCTTTTTTTTCTTCCTTGAGATTTTCGGCTATTATGATTTTGTGGAGAGAGAGCTTTGATTTACAACCAAAAATAAGGAGTAAAAGCATTGTTAGTAATTGTGTTTGATCATACCACTTAAGTAGACAACACATTAGAGTTTTAAGAACTGTTCTACCTAAATCTAACTCTTTTTCATCACCAAAACCCGCTTACTACTAGGCCAAACTGAAGTCGTGTTTTAGTCTCTATGTATGATTTTCATTCCAATGTTTCAATTTACACTTTATACCGGAAGTTTATAATAAATTTTATTAAGTAGTTCATTTTATCAGATGTAGCGATTTTAGGACGACTGGTTGAAGAGTAATATATTAAATATTATTAACCGAATATTATATTTTAATATATAGATTTCAGCGGACTCTGTGCAAGCCATCGAACCCCTAATGTCAATACGCTGCCTTCATAAATACTAATTTGCCTAAAAAATTTAATATATATTGAACTTATATATACGTGTGGAATATAACTTGAATGATTAAATCGTTGTACAATCTAAATTGTTCAATCCGCATTTTTAAGAGATTCATTTCTCATGTTTCCCAAATAATGATGCATTACTAGGTCCGCTTCATAATCTATATATTAAGATGATAACTGTGTAATATTATCTAACATAGTTGCCATTGTCGATCCATTCAAAGAGGTCACACACAAACAAAGAAACGAACTAATAAATAATATGTATTATAACTTCTGTTTAAAAGTGAAACACATGAAACACTCGAGGTTTAAAATGGAACTATATGAGTATCATTAGGCCATTTTCAATCACTGAAATCACTCCCTAGGTTCGACTATAACGGGTGCGAGATAGATTTCTGCATCTCTTTTGCAGAATAATTCTATCACTAACGTATCTTTTTATTTTAGGATAGCAAGGAGTAAGATTCTGTAGAACACCCACAACCTATTCTAGTTTACTCAAGACGAAGAAAAAGAAGTGTAGAGATTTTGTTAACTCTCTCCATAAAAAGCCTAAAAAGTAGAACATTCGATGCCTTTATAAATTTACACTTCTTTTGTACAAACTGCTTATAAATTTATACTACAAGCTCAAAGAATCTCTCATCTCCTCCAATTCTATCAATTTCCTAGAAAGAGAGAAAAGGTTTCTTCCATCTTTTAAATAGTTACCATAAATAATTTCATATTCTAATACTAATCAACATTATTAACTTTAACTTTTAACAAAAAAAATTAAAAAAAATATCAAAACAACTACTTAAAAATAAAACGAGATATAAACAATTTATATGTAACAATGACTATATTAACTTAAAAATATAAAAAATCTTACTTAGATATTAAAAATTATATCTCACATTTCTTAAAGTTAATATGAAAATTAAGACTAGAGATTTTGAAATTACAACCACTCTAATTATTGTCCGATGAACTCATTTCCAAAATTGTTAACCAAAATTAAAAAATTATTTTTTGCTATAGTATGTTTTTCTTTATACTTTGAAATTAAAACGACATGTTTTTGAAGATGCAGAAAACTTGTAGATCTTGTTAAAGTTTCACTGCCAATTTATCAGTTTTGATTTTGATGATTAACGTTTTCAATTTTGAATATATATAATTTGTATGTGGATAATATATCAAAAACGATAGTATTTTCTAAACATACTTACTATTTTCATTTTTTGGAAATTGTTTTTGAGATTGAGGGATTAATATATACAATTGCTAAGGCTATGAATAGTATATAGAAATTAGAAATTATGTAATCACATTATTAGTCTCATTACATATATTATATGTCCAACGCCAGCGCTGCTAACTAATGCACGACACCGTATAATGGAATGTTAAATGAGCATATACTACAAAAATTGTAAACTTTTACCCAATGAAGCCGCATACGTCAGATTGAATTTTCACCATATGCTATGATGTCATATGGTAAAATATACCCAACCATCAAACGTGTATTGAGCCAAATCTTTTGATAGAATATCGAGCGGGTAAAGGATTACATGTCATCTCCGTTGAAAGCCTTACATGTGATCTCACATTGTGGCTAACCCACCAAACTATCTGACGAAACTTGACCAGTGTTTTTTTAGGATTGAAAGTATAATTTTACCTCCTTATTTTTAAATATAGTAATTGAGAAAATTTCAAATAAGTACAAAAAATTCTTAAAAATTCATTAGGTACAAGTCACATATTTGAATTAGCTGAGCTGTTATACAAACAGAAGAAAATTGAGGGTTAAATGCCTATTTTTGCCTCCTATTTGTAAGTGTAATAGTTATAAAAATTATGTCTGTAGTGCAAAATAGTCATTTCACATTAAAAACATTATTTGGGTGTATGTATATTGTTTTATGTATAGTGTTTCCCATTACACTATACACACACCGTATCAGTGAACTTTTTAATGAACTAATAATTACTTTTAATACCTAAACTTCCTAACTACTACACTTGCAAATAGAGGGGCAAATAGTCATTTCACATCCAAACCCAACACTATTTGGGTGTATATATAACAGCTCAGCCTACACCTACTCCCACGACTTTGACGTCTCTGTTTTTTTTCCCCGAAAACAGATAACCAAAAAACTGAAACCTTTGATAAATTGACTATACCCAAAAGATGATCAATTTTCCAGCAAAAAATAAACAAACAAAGAATTCCAAAATTAACCCAAGAGTATCGCCACTTTAATCCACTGGTAATTCTCTTCACTTTTCCAATTCAAAATTGATTCTTCTTAAACTGTATATATATGTTATAACTATTTATTTTTTAATATGATTGCTACTGTTTCAATTCATTTCACCGATTAAAGGAACCATTTTTATGGCCGAATAAAATTAAAAATTTACTCTTTTTTGTTTAATTTATTAACAATTTATTTGAAACAGCTAGAAATACACCATTTTCTGGTTTTTCATTTTTTTTTTTTTGGGTTTGAAACGGCCCAATTTTGAATTTTGATGTTGAATGAAATTAAGTATTTTTATAGTGTATGATTTGAATAATATTTGGTGAAATTATATCAAATGTTAGTATTTCTAATCTACTTTTTTGTTAACGCGGTGATTTTGATTGAAGTTAAGTTATGTGTGTCAATAAAGGCTACAAAGTTTCGTTATTTTGATTATTGAAAATCAAACTGGAGTACTGGACAATCGTTTTGGGATGAGGGGAGTAGACGAGTAGTATATGGTATATGGTATCGAGGTTCACTATCTTTAACAAGAATATATTCTAGGGAGTAGTTTTAATTGTGTGGTGGCGGCTAATAATATGCTAAACTTGATTTTTTGGTTGTAATTCAAGTATTGGTTTTTTCTATTTTGGAGGGTATGTGATCGGCTATTGTTTCGGATCATCATTTGTTGCCATGTGCAAGTAATATTTTGTTGGTAGTGATTGAATTTCATTTCTTCAAGTGTATGTGTTTGCAAGCACGACTATGAATTGCCTAGAACCTATAATATGATTCTTGAGATGATTAGATTAGGAGTATCGTATAGGTTATGTTGATAAGAGAACTAGTTTGGTCGAATATAAGTGGATTAGGATTTTCTTTACAACGCAATTGTGTATAGTAGTACAACAACCAACATGTCCCAACGCCTCTGAAGAAGCTCTCGCCTAGGCAGAGTGGGGGGAGCGGTGTCGGATAGTATGCATCTCGGTTTCTGTAATACGAAAGAGGTTGTTACCGAATTGACCCAAGAGTGAAGTTTAAACAATATCTACTACTTCACAATAGATAAGAAGCATAGGTAGTGTAATGAGCCATTTTGATATATCCCAATATATCCAAGACTTTGACTCTATAGGACATGGAAACAATTGTGTACAGTGTTAATATAATAAATTTGGTTAGATATTGTCATATTCGGAATATTTAACATGGTGTTTTTTAGAACTGTATGTCAGTTAGAAGTTTTGCCTTTGTTGTATGTTTTATATGGTTGGACACTTGGACTATGATTTTCCTACTGTGCTCTTCTGTATGTTGATAAGATGACTTGTTTGGGTCCATGTTGTTGGATTAGGATTTTTGTACTGTTGACACTGTGTAGATTAATTATAGAATTCCTCTAAATGTAGATGTTTTAGATGTGGCACATGCTTTTGAGAAGCCATTAACAATTAACATTTTTCATGTTATTGGAATACTCATGGTATATCATTGTGTAGCAGATCTAATCTAATTGTTTTTTGCCATTTTCAAATTACTAGATATTGAAGAACAGCGATGAACTTTGATTATTCGTAGCATTCTTCTTTGGATATTTTGGAGCTCATTTTTGTTTTCTGGAATATTGTTACTAGGTGAACCGCTCAAAGTTAGAGAAGAATTCTGAAATTCGTGAAGGTTTGCAAGAACATATTTCTGATCCATCTATTGCACTCCCAGAATCTGATATTAATTATCGAAACGCTGCCTTGAAGACTTAAGTGTGCTGCAATATTGACAGGATATCGCAGGACTTTAGTTTTTAGTTTTTGGGGGTTCATGGCTAGTACATCCGACGTAACAAAACAAGAAAATCAAACTGATAGATTTCCATTGCTTATGGAACGGGCTGAATGTCGTCAAAGTAATGAACATCTGATTGATATAGAAGGAAGTGGTGCCCCTTCCTCTTCACCTCCATTAGATAATGAATCTCTTGGCTCAAACAGAGGTCATGATGATGCTGAACCATCCGCCAGCAGTGTGGCACCTGCTATCCAGTCACCATCTTCTGCATCTAACAGTTTCAATTCAAGGAGTTCCTCAGTTGCAAGGAGAGGTGATGGTTCTGTTCGTCGTCATCCATGGAACGCATTAAATACGACATTATGGATTACTATTGAGATGCTATTCACTCTGGTTCAGATTGTTGCAGCTGTTGTTGTTTTATCAGTGTCTAGACATGAAAACCCACAAACCCCTTTGTTTGCTTGGGTTGTGGGTTATGCAGCTGGTTGTATGGCAACCTTGCCACTCCTTTATTGGCGCTATCTTCATCGAAATCAAGTTTCCGGGCTATCGTCTGCTCCATTTCGTCAAGGTTCTGCTCATGTTGATTCTCCCACAGAACAAAATTCTTATATGACAATATCTTTAACTCGGTCCTCAGATGAGGTGGAGGGTCATAATGCATCCTCAGGAACTTGGAATAGGCAAGGCTCTAGATTGTTAAATACAAGGTATATTCTTAATTATTTTGAAGGAACCTTTACTCTTTATTATTTGTGTGCTTCAATAATGTTATGTGATGGATATTTATTAAATCTTTAAAGTGTGAAGGTACTTCAATGTTTAAAAATATCCGCCTAGCTGCTGAAAGCTGTTTACCGAATGGAGTTGGAATAAATTTCAATTAACTCTTAACTACTTAATTACTTATAATGCATTTAGGAATGTCTACAACGTTCATCTCTGAAAACCTGTTTGTTTTCAACTCTTTAACTGTTCAAGATGATATTTTCTTTTATGAATCTTTAGCATATGAGGTCTGAGTAAAAAATACAGTTGTAAGACTTCTTTTCATTGTTACTACAAGTTGGAGGTTGCTTTTATATTGTTCTCTATGTTTTTCTTAATCATTTTTTAGTCACTTTCTCTATGTTTTTTTAATCATTTTTTAGTCACCTCTAGCAAGGAGACTTTAGTATAAGACCACCTCATCTTGCTATTGTTTTATTGAAAAGTAGATTGTATCTTAGCAAAGGTTTAGTTCTTTAGTCCAAGACGAGATTAAGTACCATCTTATATATTAGAATAATCATAAATAAAATTGCATGCTTGAACTTAACTTTAAATTTATGATACATAATCATAAATAAACATAAAATAAGATTCTTGTGCTTGAGCACTCTGATTCCATATGAAAAATGGCATTATCAGTTTATTCAAGTGATAATATTTCTTCTATGCTTTTCTTATTCATTAAAAGTGATTTGAGTATTTGACATTCAACCATACAGTGAAAATATTGAAAAGCTTTTTGTGGTAAATTACCACTTAATATATGCAACTCTTAGTACTAGGTGACCTAATTTTTCTATGTTTGCTCAGTGCTTTGGTCGATCACTTCAAAATGGCATTGGATTGCTTCTTTGCTGTTTGGTTTGTAGTTGGCAATGTTTGGATATTTGGAGGGAATACATCCTCATCTGATGCTCCCAATTTGTACAGGTAGTTGGTGCCTTACATACAGATTATACATTTTATGAGCCATCTTTTAGTGCTTTCCATAGTGAACCAATGATTGAACTGTTTGCAGGTTATGTGTAGTGTATCTTACGTTTAGCTGTATTGGGTATGCCATGCCTTTCATTCTGTGTGCAATGATATGCTGCTGCCTGCCATGTATCATATCCATCCTTGGTGTTCGTGAGGATAATGGTGTGAGAGGTGCCACTGAAGAATCTATAAATGCTCTGCCAACTCACAAATTCAAGTTGAACAAGACTGGAAGCAGAAGCAGCAGTGGAGACAGTGGTTCAGACTTCGATGATGGTGGGGTTGTAGCCGAGGGGACTGAAAGGGAGCTTGCAATCTTAGGAGAAGATGCGGTGAGTTTATACTCTGATGAAGTTTTGCAATATATCTTATACTTGGTTTTGTGGTCCATTGAAGTGAACTGATTACCATGCTAATACCGTCTCTCCTTTTCTCGAAAAGTGGCTGCATCGTAGAATTTCCATATTATAGACTTCTAGTGTCAGAATTTGAATAACTGCAACTTGCAAGGTTAGGATTCCAGATGAGACATTAAATTAAATAAAATTTAGGAATCGGGAGTCTTGCATTTCCATGTGTGTCGACTAATTGAAGATACTGAAACTGATGCAGGCTTGTTGTATCTGTTTAACAAAATATGTTGATGATGACGAATTAAGGGAGCTACCTTGCTCTCATTTCTTCCACACAGAATGTGTTGATAAGTGGCTAAAGATAAATGCTTCTTGTCCCCTCTGCAAATATGAAATTGGAGGTGACCATGATGATTCACAATGTCCAGCAGATCCTATGCCGCAAGTGTGAGGACGTTATATTTTATGATGTGTTGTCAAGGTAAAGTAGTCCTGAATCATGACCCGTTGCTAGTCTGCATGGTAGAATGCTGTTGATACAGATGTCACGTACCGAGAATTCAACATTTGAGGTAAGACGTGAAAAGATCTTCATAAGTTCTGATAATTAGTACCCCATTTCACATAATTTACAGAAATTGAGTGGAACTACAAGTGAGATTTTCTAATTGATTCTCCGAGGTCATATGTATATATCAATGTGAAGAGAACTGGACTGGACAAGAATTTTACTTGTTTCCTGTTGTTCTATGTGATCTTCCTCTTCAACTTAAATACAAATATATTTGAATTATTTTTATAATTCTACTTCTGGATATTACTCCGTATTTTTGTACATGTTAGATAGATACATGGTTGATACGTGCAAGTCGTGTCCAATATTCTAATCAAAATTAACATACCTTGGAGTCTTAATTTACATGTATAATTCTCCTCTTTATATAAATCCTTTTGGTATTTTACGTGTACTCTTGCGTAAACCAATATGTCCATTTCTAGGTCTCGGTATAGCTTTTGCCATAGCTCTAGAACCATCACATGTTTAAAATTAGTAGGTAGCATCTTGCATCAGTTGCATGTCTTATACATACTCAAAACATGAACCATTTGCCACCAAAATGACAATCGACTCCAATGCAATTCAACACCCAACAAACTTTTAGTATTTGGCACCAAAATGGTCGTTCTCACTTTCCTTCCATCATTGCTGCTTTCTTTTGTCTTTGTATCCGAAGATAAGAGGCAAGATGGTGATGTTGAGGATCCTGTTATGCCGGAAGCTGATGAGGGACGCAAACTTCTTCTTGCGTCATCATCTGTTTTAATTCGCTTTGCATCAGCTGAACCCGGTGGGAGATTCAGTATAGCTACATGCAAAAAAGAAACAAGCATGGTTACAATAATAAGTGGAGCAATCTAGTTTAGGAGTTGCCAGGGTGGTATGATGCTAGCCCATTGAAAATTTTCATTTTCACATTAGAGTTTTATACTGTATAATTTTTCGTTTCATCCCCTGAATATCGATCAATTCGTTCCCTCTATATTTTTTCTTAAAAAGGACAATTGGAGATTTTGGCGTTGATGTTGCACTCAGAGGGCATTTGAACGGCTAAAGTGGTGTTGATGAGGAGACTCATGGAGGGATCAGTGCTTTCTTTGACGAGAACACACAAACATTTAGGTTTGGTGTTCACACAACACTCTATAGAAGGCTTCTTTGCAGTGCCACTCACATGAAATACAACAAGAAAGAGTTGATCTGGTCTGCATAATCTTTCTTTCTTGTTCCATTGTTGCCATTGTCACCATTGCTAGTGTGAGTGTGTAACTACTATAAAAACACGAAATCCATTTTTTCACACAAATTTATTGTATTTGATCTTTAATTGTATGTTCTATGAGACCACTCACGGTAATGGATATTTGCACTTCAAAAACATCCCAAAAGCTTTTAGAAGTAGCTATAACAAATGATAATTGAAGATAATTGCCATGCCACATTCGTATCAGAATTATTCAATAACCATGAATTTTCTACTGCAAAATCTGACACATGAATCAAAGTCATATGATGGTAACAGTTTATCATGCTAACTATGCTAACAGAGACACATCGTCAGCAATTCCCAATTAATAGCAATTAATAAAAAAAGACAACAATTGTAGTTTTTCCAATATTAACTGCTCCTTTATTTTTTTCTCTTTTTATAAAAGGCCCAAAATCTAATTTTTTTTTATTCTTCCCCAAAATAAACCCTAAATCTTTCCTCCTCTCAAATTCTCACATCTCAACCCTAAAAATCTCAATTTACCTCAAAACCTTTACTAGTCCACTCAAATCATCCCCCTAATCTACAATGGCTCCAATATCGAAGACTAAAGCTAATAAAACCCCTTTAAAATTCGTAAAGGTTTAGTTCAACCCACACATAAAAACACCATAATTAGCCGGGGAGGAAAACCGGGGGACAAATATGTTTTGGAATCCCATATTCTCCATGAGACGGAATTGATTGGGCTTAAAATCTGGGAGGCATTCAATTATCAAGATTGGACAACGTTCGCCACATGTAAGTTGCCAATTCATAATAAACTGTTGAATAATAGAATTGATTCAAACTTTTTGAAGATAACAAATTGTTTAAACGAACTAATTCCGCCAAGCGAACTTGTTATTAGGTTTCTTCTCTTTACGTTTCTCAAGCGCTTAAAGTATTGACGATGTTCGAAGACTCAAGATTGAGTCAAACAAACGCCAAGCTAAACAAGGAACTCGTGGTCTTTATTGTTATAGGCGTTTGTAAGGAAACTCTACACTTTAGTATATGTTGTTTTAAGTATGAGAGTAATGACTTTTGCGGTTTTAATCTTGACTGGTTTTAAAATAGATAGTTCATAGTTTCTAATCCTAAGTATAGATTGATTCATTGTTAAGGCTCGCATAAATGATCAAGGCAGGTTTAGTTTCGAATTGGCTTCAAACGATCTCTTATTCGAGGAGAAATCGCAGTATTCATCGAGACTACATCGGTAGGTTGGTTCACCGTGGTCCCGGCGATCGAGACCCGACCTCCCTGATGGTCTATATGTATCGGCTTATACTGCTATCTCGTCCATCGAGGCTCATGGGTCTCACAAGCGGCCATTTTCAAAATTTGGTTTTTGTGCACTATATAAGTCCCTTTCTATTTTAAAACCCTCACCTTTTTGACCTATCTCTCAAGCATTTAATTTCTCTCAAATTCAAAAAGGCAAAAGTCAAAGCTCTCACATTTAATCTTCATCATCTTTAGTAGAGAGTTTCCATAATTGTGTGCTTATTGTATTACCCATTCTTAATTGTGATTAAGTGAAAAATCCTTGTGTGGTGTAGCATAAGGTTTGCTATTCTTAGTTGAGTAAGAAATCCTAAGAGCGTAGCCTCGGGTTCCTAGTCTTTGTAGATTGTGTGTCAAATCCTTAGCTGGAGCTTGGGTCACTTGGTTGGAGGCTAGGTGTTTAATATTAGCTCCAAAGAAGGTTGTGTGTAATCAAACAATCCTTCAAGAGCTAGTTATCCTTACCAAAAAATCCCGAGGTTGAAATGACGGCCGAAAGACAGGAACCGGCTCGTAAAATCGTGTGTATTGCCTCTACCTTATCTCTTTACTTTCATATTCTTTTGTTATTTTAGTTAATCATATATTAGTTGGTTATTTCTTGACTAATAGTTCTCGAGCTTCGTTGTTGGTCTATCTAATTAATTTATATTCATATAAGTTGTTAATCTCCGCTTTATCAAATTAAAACTCGAAAAAGATAGAACAGAATTTAAAACCTTATTCACCCCCTAAGGTTATATTTAAAGCTAACAAGTTGGTATCAGAGTCTGTTCTACTTACTCAAAGCTTAAAATCTTGTAGTAAACGATTATGGGTAGTAACGGGAATATAGGGTAGATCGAACCTGTCAAGCGTAGGTCGTCACAATACCATTGCTTGATGGATCAAACTACGACTATTGGTGCAACGCTTTCAAGTATCATGTTCAAAGCATTGATTACAAGCTATGGAGGGTGATCATCAAGGGTCCACTCATTCCCATGAAATATCAAATTCTCCAAGCCGGAGCTCATAGAACTCGAATTAAGGCGATGAGGCAAATATAAAAGAGTTAGGTGCCGCCTTAGTGGAGGTCCCAATTGAGAACGTGGATAAAGAGGATGATGGAGTGTTAAGGGACGAGGAACTCAAGAAAGTGGAGTTAAATTCTAAAGCCATTCATGTTCTTCACAATGCCATGTGCATGGAGGAGTATGCTCTGTCAAGTGGACGCAACCTACTAAGGATATAATGTGGGAATTTGCTAGAAACCGCCCACATTGGTTCTAGCCAAAGAAGACTACAAGGGTTCGACTTTTTGACTAGAGAGTATCAAACCTTCAAATGTATCATGAGAGTCTATCATGATTACGCACCAAAGATCTAATACATCATCAATAACTGATTCTCTAGTGGTTACATTCTCCTTAAGAATTGAATGGGAGAATTATTGAAGTCGTGAACTGAGTTTGGTCAAAAAAGTGTGCCATAAATGAAGCCAAGGATATCAAGACTCTTTTCCACTAAGAGCTCATCGATCCTTGAAAGCCGTAAGAGGAAGTTGATCATGGCAAAAACAAGGCTCGTGGAATCGAGGACAAAAGAAAATGGCTCTCAAGGCGGCAAAAGCGTGAAAAGTCATGGAGAAAATTGAAAGATTTAGGATGATGAAGACATGGGCCATGTTTGCTAGAGACTACAAAAAGTTTCTAAGATTCAAAAAAACAACGATGATCATGGACATGTAAGCCAAGAAGTATGACAACTATGAAAGAAAGATGAAAGGCAAAGAGCAGGCAAACTAAAGAGCCAAAATGTTTTGAATGCAACAAGTCCGGACATCTTAAGATGATTGTCCTCGGCCTAGCTAAGAGGTCTCAATCCAAGAAACTATGCAACAAGGCTACTCGAGGATGAATCGTAGTTTAACTGACTCCGGCTCGAGACACGCAATGTAGCGTAGGTCTCATGGCACAAGACTCTATGGAGGTACTCTGACTCTAATTTCTCCTTCGGATGATGAGCTCATTAGTGATGATGAATGACTAGTAGTTTTGATGTGCCTAAACTATAACTATAATTTAGTTGTTAGAAAGTTTTGAAAATTGCTTAAAAGAAACAAAGAACTTTCTAAAGCAAATAAAAGCTTCGCTTTTGCTAAAACTACTTAGAAAATGAAGTTACATTGCTAAAGCTTGACTCCAATCTTAAAAATGATGGAATTCTTGAAAAATTGGAGCTTAAACAACGTCTTAGTAAGGTTGAGTTGGAAAATGTGGAACTCAAAAAGTCACTTAACTTGTATTCCTTGAGAACAAACAAGTTGAATGAAATTCTTGATGCTCAACGTTATCCAACCAACAAAAGGGGTTTAGGTTATTCAAGTGATAACTCATGCTTCTAATGTTGCTTCACCATCCGGTATTAAATTTATTGCACTACATTTCACTTGCACTTATTAAGTAGAAAGGAAATCATGAGTCTTCAGATGTCCTGCCTTAAAGGTTAAGTGATATTGGGCACCTTATGTCCCAAATTCAAGATCTAAATGGATTGTGAGAAAATCCATTTTGCTTACTAATTCCCCAAGGACCCAAATCACATCAAGTACCTAGAATGAGAACTTGAATTGGTTTTGTAGGGGCCATCCATGAAGGAAAATATTTGACGGTGGATAATGATGCTCAAGGCACATGACGGGAGATGCCTCACTTTTCCTAAAGCTTGCAACAAGGCGGTAGGAAATGTAGTTCGTGAACAAGAAACCGACAATATCCTAGGTAAATGATCCATTGGTAAGACAAAGTTGTTTAAGATTAAAAATACTTTGGCTTTTTGATGGCGTGAAGTTTAATTTACTTAGTGTGAGTCAATTATGCGAAACGATTTGAGGTCAAGTTTTCCAAACATGTTGTATCATCAATGCTTCATCATCATTTACAAAATATGGTTATCGGTTGAATAATGCTTACTATGCAAACTTTGATAAGGTCAAGCAAGTAATATTTGCATGAATGTTGTTCATGATGACGCTGAAGCCTGCTGCATCACGTCAGTCATGCTAGTATTGAAATGTTGTCTAAATTGTATACATTTGCATGTAAAAAGGTTTACCAAATCTCAAGTATAAAAACGAAGCTATGTGATTTATGTCAACTCGGTAAAATGTATAAATCATCTTTTAAATCTATACCTTGTTTCACAAACCAGCTAGATTTGTTACATATGGATTTGATTGGTGAGATGATGTCATGAAGCCAAGGCTCTAAATATGTCTTTTGTAATTGTTGATATTACTCAAGGTTTACTTGGGTAATTTGTCTCGCTAATAAAAGTGGATGCGTTTAAAGAGTTCAAGTTATGTAGAAAGTTTCATGAATTTGTTGACTCCAAAATCAAAGCCATACAGTTTAATCATGGAGGTGAGTTCGAGAATGAGGAGTTCGAAGAGTTTTGTGGGGAGCATGATCCAACACAACTTTTCTAAGACTAAGCAAATCTCAACAAAATGGAGTCATGGAGTTTAAAGAACAGACCGTCCAAGAAATGGGCCTGACTATGTCAATGAACATAATTTTGCCAAAATACTTTTGGGGATATTACCGTGACACCGCCATATACTATCAACCCGTATTTAGACCTATTCTTGAAAAAGACTCCATAAGGAGCTTTGGTATGGTAAAATCCCCTCGTATTGATTACTTTAAAGTTTTGGGTGTAAATGCTATATTCTAAACACCAAAGAAAGATTGGTAAATTGATGCTACAATCTAATGAGGCAATTTTTCTCATACCGAAAACTAGTAGCATATATCATCTATAATAAGAAGGATCAATGCAAGAGTCCATTCATGTTAACTTTGATTGAATCTAATCCGTTTATTGAGAAAGTTGTAGTAGATGATGATGATTCATTAGGTGTCAATGTGGATGTGAATTCAAAAAGAGTCGATGAAAGCCTCAAACAAAATGTCAAAATGAGTAAGCATCAATTATGGGGGAGAAAACAAATAATCATCGAGAACCGCAAGATGTGGATGATTATCTCCATGGGCGAACACATGAAGATTTACCTAGAGAGACGAGAATTGTTAGGAATCATCCCCCGGACCTCATTCTAGGTGATCTCTCAAAGGGGGTAACTACTCGATCCTCCTTAAACAATGTTTGCCTTCATAGTACCTCTTAATGTTAAACAAGCTCTAGAAGATCCGATCGGATTTTGTCTATAAAAAAGAACTGAACAATTTGAAAGATGAAAGTTTGGCATTTAGTTGAAAAACCTAGTGATATAGAACAATTGGGACAAAATGGGTTTTTAGAAACTTGATGAAATCGGTGTTGCTTTTGGTAAACAAAGTCATCTGTCCAAGGTTATAATCGTCGGGCGGGTGGACTCATGAAACTTCTCTTTTTCTCCTGGCCGCTAGGTTGGAATCCATTCAGATATCCGCTAGTCATATAGATTTCAAAACTACACCAAATGGATGTTAAAAGTGTTTTTAAAATGGTCTTTTGAAGAGGAAGTTTTGTAAAACAACCACCTAAGCTTTGAAGATGCTAATAATCCTAATCATGTTTAAACTAGATAAAGTCTTTTACGACAAAACAAAGACCTGTAGCTTCTCGGTATTACGAGAGGTTAGCACATTTGCTGCCAATGGTTACATGGAAAGCTCGACCTGTGCTTTTCCTTAAAACCAAGGGCAAACATGTTATAGTTGTCCAACATACGCTGATGATATTATCTTCACTCTACTAATGATTTGTCGTGTGAGCAATTTTCAAAACGATGACAAGCGAAGTTCGAGATGAGCATGACGGGAGAATTGAACTTCTTTCTGCCCAAGTGAAGCAAACGGACGACGGATTTCTCATTTGTCAAAAGCAAATTCTCAAAGAGCTCATAAAGAAATTTGGTAATGAAGATGCAAAAGTGATCGGACTCCTATGTTACATCAACTAAGCTTCGATTAAGAAGGAAAAGTGCACAAACGTTAATTGAGACTAAATATCGAGTACGACAGCCTTCTTTATCTTACCATCTAGACCCGGAGTATTATGTTTGCCGTGGTGTTTATGTGCTCAAGTTTTCACATGTTCCAAAGAGTCTCATCTAAAGCGGTTAAAAGGATCCTTCAAAGGAAAGAACAATCGAATTATGGCCTTGCATCCAATGAGTAAGAACTTTGAACCTAAGTGGATATTCGGATGCGGATTTCAAGGGATGCACATTGATAGAAAAGTACTAGTGGACTTGTCATTTCATTGGGCATAGCCTTACCTCATGGTCGAGTAAGAAACAAATATAGTGTGACAAGTTAATAACGGCGGAGTCGAGTATTTAGCTGTTGGAATTGTGTAGCTCAAGTGCTTTGGATGAAACAAACATCGAGGACTTTGGGATCAAGTATAACTGGCACGTTATGTGACAATACTAGTGCCATTAACATTGCCAAAATCCGTGCAAATATTCTAGGACCAAGCACATCGAGATCCGCCATCATTTCATCCGATCATGTGGCAAAAGGGAACATCGGGTCTCAAGTTCATGGGAACAATGATCAACTTTATGGATATTTTCACCAAACCACTACCCGAGGATCAATTTAACCGCATTAGCAGGTGCGACGCTGATCTTTCTAGTGCGTGATTATGTCTTTATGTCTTTTATGCATTTGAATTATATGCATGCTATGTGCGTTTTCTTAATCGTGTCAAAAGCATTTTTTTTATATATCGACGATAAGCCACATGATAAAATCTGTCAGCTAAGTGTGAGTGAAATTGACGGTTGCTTGTGGATGCAGCGGCTGGGCGAACCGTGGTTGTGTATCGAGGTAGGCGATGCGTGGTTTGGACGGGATTTCCTGAAACTGGCTTCAGTTGTTTCGTGGCCGGGCCGAGGATGTATGGATGGTTGGGGATTTGGTGTGGATTTCGAGACCCCATCGAGACCCCTTGTCCCGATGAGGTCTCGATAGCTAGCGTAACTCAAACCCGGGTCACTTTCCAGACGATCGGACCCCCCGCTCGCATGAGGTCTCGATGCAAAATAACCTCGGCCTCGTTTGCTGAGTTCATCGAGACTTCCTCAATGGGTCTCGGCACACAGCTCATCTTCCGCACTCCATCGGCACTCTCTCGACGAGGTCTCTGACAAAACCCCTATATATATTTCCTCCACCGAAAATTATACACTTCAACACAAAATCACAACCTCTCAACCTTGGGCTCATCTCTGCAAAACCGCCTAACCACCATTTTCTACCAAAATTCATCCAAAGTTGTCATTTTCCTCACTTCCAATTCACAAAATTACTACTCAACACACCCATACACTCTTCCTTCAAAAAAATCAATACTCAAATAGCAAAAACCTCAAATCCCACTCAAAAAGAGGGTAGAACCCAAAACCCCCAATCCTCAAACCAAGTGGTCATTTATCGGTGGGGGAGTTCTTTCTAATCCACGACTCATGAAAAATAGAAATGCTTTGCCACCGGCGGGTATAAAAGTGAAGGATGGGCAAACCAAACATCCTTGACGGCATTTCTAAGGACGGGGTTGACTTGAAAATACACTTCCGGGAACTTGTCATGTCCGTAAAACGGAGAAGTTTTGGCAAGTCATATGCTATTCGATCGTGTACTTTTTTTATGAGCATGTGATTATTCAACTCTAGTAAGTTGGGCCAGTCTTAGCATTAAGTTGGAATATAATGGTAAGATATTGGAGTACAAAATGCGTAACTTTATGACGATTTTAAGTTCCTCGAACGGGTTTTCTAGTTATACATGATGTATGATTCGGGCGGAAGAGATTGAGTCGGCGGCTCATGTGACCGAGATGTTAAATAACGGTCGTAGATTTAGGAATGGATATCGTAAGAAGGGAGTTGTTGATACATTTCCTGCCTACATTTGTATACCGGGGAGGCGAGATTTGCTTGGCACTTGTATCATAGTTCTCGTACCCATCTGATCTCAAGATCGAATCCAAATAGAGTTGTCAATTCTCTAACCTACAAATTCTTTTCTCCGAGAACGCATCAATCTTCCCATTCTATTAAGCCTCCACATGCGCCCATTCCATAGGAAATACCAAGGTTACTACTCTCCCTCACGGATGCTTAATCACCCATTATGGAATCTTGGGGAGGTGATAGGTTATTTCCAAGAGGTATGCCCTTGATAGGCCACACCCATAGGATCACCAAAGAGTACTTCAAGACGTGCACCATTGCCTATCAACTTGTCTTTGGTGGAAATGGGAAGCTAAATTGGCCCATCAAAGAGGATAGAAAGTTACTCCTTGCTACGATGGGTAGGAAATGGTTTCTGGAGGTTGATGATTTAGAGGATCCGTGTTCTCGGATGATTTATGATAATGATACAGGATTTTGATGATGGATGGGGATGATGATAACGAAGAAGACGGTGACGGGTAGCGAGCTGCGGACAGTGCCTATCATCACCGACGCTACTCACGCATGTAGCAAAACCTTCCATAATCACGAGACAAGGCTAAATGAGTTTGAACGAGGCAAAAAAATCATCAAGAGAATCAGTTCAACTCATGAAGTGGGCAAGTTCACACTTCAAAGAAAATAAGAAGCTCAAGAATTATGTCAAAGGAATACTGGAAGTTCCTCTCATGTTTCGATGCAACGAGAGACCAAGGCCAACAAAAGTTCTTAGAGAATTCGACGATGAGGCGATGTTGAGGTTACTACTGACAGGGTATTACCACATCCGGCTTCATTCCCAGATTGCCCCGAGGGACTAAGCATTCTTGATGACAGGAGGAGGGGGACGCGACGGGCCTTTCTTCGCTTGGCAATGTAGTCCAAAGATAATTTGTAAATTAATTTTGATGGCTTTTGACCTTTTATGTTTTTATGCTTTATTTTTAGTTGTGTCTATTTAGTTCGGTTGTGCCCTTTGTGATGATCCCAAAGTGGGGAGGTATTAGACTTATGACATTTATGGTAGTTTGTTGGACCTTTTCTTAACTATCTCTTTGTCATGCCATTTATTCATTGGCAAGCCGATATGTCTTTCTAGTGTGTTGTTGTTCTATTGCGTAAGAAAACATTGGGAATCTTATGTTGAGGGGGAGCGTTGCTTACGTTTTATATCTCTTTTCCCCTTAGCATAAGTCAATTTGTTATCATCAAAAAGGGGGAGTTTGTTGAATAATGGAATTCGATTCAAACCTTTTTTTGAAGATAACAAATTATTTAAACGAACTAATTCCGCTTTCAAGTGAACTTGTTATTAGGTTTCTTCTTTAATAAGTTCATGCCAGTTGATCGATGTTCGGAGGCTCAAGAGTCAGCCAAAACAAACGCCAAGCTAATCAAGGAGCTCGTGGTTTTATCACATAAAGGCCAGGAAGAAACTCTACACTTTAAGATATACGTTGTTTTAAGTATGAGTAATGATTTTTATGGTTTTAATCTTGACTGGTTTTAAAAATTGATAGTCGGGCAGAGTTTCTAATCCTAAGTATAGATTGATTCATTGTTAAGGCTTGTACAAACGATCGCGTTGGCTTAGTTTCAGAATTGGCTTGGAATGATCCTATCTTGGAGGAGAAATCAGACATCGAGACCCATCGAGAGGGGCTGGTTCACCAGTCCTATCGAGACCCCCATCGAGAGGGTGGGTCTCGATGTTAGTGGTCCTTGATTTATCGACCTAGACCTCTCGGGATGGGGGTCTATGCTGTATCGCTTATAGTCAGCACTTTTGGTCCATCGAGGGCTCTATCGAGACCCCCCGTCTCGATGTGGTCTCGACAAGCGGCCATTTTCAAATTTATTTCACAAGCACTATGCTCTCCTTCTCATTTTAAAACCCCCACCTTTTACCTATCTTTCAAGCATTTCATTTCAAATTTAAAAAAAGGCAAAAGTTAAAGCTCTCACATTTAATCTTCATCATCATTAGTAGAGAGTTTCATAATTGTGGTGTTTATTGATTTATCCATTCTTAATTGTGATTATGGAAAATCCTTGTGTGGTGTAAGTTTGCTATTCTTAGTTGGAGTAGTTAAGGAAATCCTAAGAGCGTAGTCTCTGTTCTAGTCTTGCAGATTGAAAGAAATCCTTAATATGGAGCTTCGGGTCACTTCAAGTCGAGGCTAGTGTTTGATATTAGTCTTGAAAGAAGCGTTGTTGTGTGTAATCAAACAACTTCAAGAGCTAGTTATCCTTACCAAAACTCGAGGTCAGAAAGCCGACGGTCGTGCATTGTGGGAACCGGCTCGTAAAAAATCGTGGTGTATTGTCTCTACCTTATCTCTTACTTTCTGCATTCTTGTTATTTTAGTTAATCATATATTAGTTGCTATTTCTTGACTAATAGTTCTCGAAGTCAGTTGGTCTATCGAATTAATTTATATTCATATAAGTTGTTAATTCCGCTTTTATCAAATTAAAACTGAAAAAGATAGAACGTAACTTAAAACCTTTATTCACCCCCTCTAAGGTTATATTTAGGCTAACAACTCGTTATTTGGTTTAATAGACATGTACAATTTAAGTTTGGTGTTGATAATCAGGGTAAACAACTGGGTGGGATGTATATTATGTGTGGAACTAAAAAATTTAGTTATAATCAAGATAATTTTAAGATTTCTCGGGAATAAGAATCGATTCTCGATTTTCAATTTAAAAATTGGCCCCTATCGATACGGGGGCAGACAAACAGAGAACAACTAAGTCGCGGAATCAATCATGGTAGGAGCGTTGATTGTCGGAACCAACGTGAAGTCAGCGGCCCATGGATAAAATATTTTAATGGGGATGAAAGATTCACTACCAAAGTGATTAGGAATGTAATTCTTCATACGTCCAATAGTGCTACTTATTTGTCGATCTTGGAGGCGGTTACTTTGTGTAAGTTGCATCATTTTCAAGGTATAAATTTGTCTATTCTCATCATATGTCAAATATATAATATCATCACCAAAAGTAACATATCTTACTATCCCCACGGTAGACTGGTCACTTATATTATAATGAAATGGAATCTCATTCCCATTTCGCCGGAGATTGTTGGTGAGCTCCTTAAGTTCATTGGAATTACGACTTTGAAGAAGCAGTTTTTGCGAGGGGACAATGGGATATTGATTAGGGAGTCCAAGAAAGAGAGAATGACTCGAAAAAGAAAGAAACCGGGAATGGGTACTTCTAATGTTCTGAACATGACACATGTATCTATTCCATCTATTGGTATGGGTTCGTCTACTGGTCAAGCTTCTTGTCTATCTGTTGAGGATGAACTTCGAGCGATTACACCTGAACTGTGAAGAGAAGATGTCATGCTATATAGGACAATAGTGAAGTTCCCCGAATCTGCTAAAGAGCAATGGGGCCACCGATGATGTTCTACAACACCTCCACATCCCAACTACTATCCGAGCAGAGTCCTCTTCAGAGCATACAGAGACCGAGCGCACTTGACCTCTAGTATCCTAGTTTATTTTAATATTGTTATTGTTTGATTGCGACTTTGACTATTTTGTTATTGTTTGTTTTCGATTTTGATTATTTTATTATTTTTTAGTTGCTTCTTTGATGGTGTTGCAATATTGTTGTTTAGTATTCTATTTTGTATTTTATGCTTGGTTATGAAAGAGTTACCGGATTGTTTCTATAATTTGATCGTAAAAGTAAATTACCGGATTGTTGTTGTAATTTGATTGTCAGTTGCTAGAATCGGGCAGTAAGTTGCTTGGATATTGACCAACCAATGTAAAAATAAAAGTATCACTCTTAAATTTTCACAATATTCAAATAAAACACTTAATTATATTTGTAACACTGTTTTGTTTAAGTTGAGTTTATGTAATTGAACATAACCAACATTTAAATTTTTCAAGCAATAGTCAAATAAAATACTAACCAAATTAAATCTTAAAAGGGAATTACCGGATTAAAGCTTATAATTAAGGCTAATTGTTTGAATCAAGGAATGTTGCTTGATATTGACCAACCTTGAGAAATAAAACAACCCTTTTAATCTTTTACACTCTAGATATTAAATAAAAACACAAAGCAATCAATATTAAATGGTAAATACGTGAGTTAATAATTTGTTTTGAATTAATATCGTGTAGGTCCACACGAGACATTCCGATAGTGCACACTATTAGATCGAGACACTATCGCCCGATGTCACAAGACATCACATAGAATATAATTCAATTTATTTTATTAGAACTATAATTACATATTACATATAATTTACTAAAGAGAAAAAAGATACATAACTTAATACAATTTACTACTACAAATCATAATAAGTTAATATACTAAAATTAAACTAACAATAATTAAAAGTCAAGTTAGGTGATTACCGAATTAAATTCGTTTGAAGTTGGCTCAAAATCATCAAAAGTAAAATTAATATCATCAACATTAATAATATCAAAATTATTTTCTTGTGAATTTTGAGGAGAATTTTGTGAATCCATAGCAATATAACAATAAAATGTTCAAACTTTCCTAAGTTTTTTCAAACCATTTCACAATATAGTTGACTTTTTAATTTATATAACAAAATATTGATAATAATCATGACAAATTTGAAAAGTACTGTACTTTTTAACAATAAATATGGTTAAAAGTACACTTACACCGGTCGAAAATCAATCACACATTAATCAGGTCACCTGTCGTGTATCGAATATGATAATAGACGCTACATGGACTGTGACTTTTAAACAATATGTCTATCGTGTAACTCTACACTATGGACCATCAATGGTTCGGCACAAGAATCGAGGGTTTCGAGCGATCCATTTTATGGATCGAGAAGAGTTCGAACCTGGTCTTTTAGAACCATTTCTATTCGTATCCATATCATTCTAATTTTTAACTTGATCGTCGAATGTTATTATAGAATGGACAAAGTGTCTAGGTTATCGGGGATTTGGAATAAGAATCGAGGGTTTCGAGCGATTGATTTTATGAAACGCGAAGTGTTCGAACTTTGTTTTTTACGAACCACTTCTATTCGTATCCATATAATTCTAATTTTTAACTTGATTATCGAATGTTGATAGAGAATCGACGGCGTCTAGGTTAATCTGGGATTATCATGCTAATAGAGTGGGTTTTGTTTATTCATTTTATAAAATGTCACAGTTAGCACTATTTATGTAATTTTAATTAATAGTGCTATTTTAATTAATAGTGCTAAGTACTAATGCTAAATTATCATAATAATTAATAATTAATCATTTTTATATTGGGGTGAGTCGTTAATTAAGGTCAATTAATAACTAATCAATTACACATATCGTGTCAATTTCACACGATATGTCTATCGTGTAACTTTACACGGTGGACCATCAATGGTTCGGCACAGGAATCGAGGGTTTTGTTTTATCCATTTTATGGATCGAGAACAAATTTCGAACTTGGTCTTTTAGAACCATTTCTATTCGTATCCATATCATTCTAATTTTTAACTTGATTGTCGAATGTTGCTAGAGAATGGACGAAATGTCTAGGTTATCGGGGGGTCGGCATAAGAATCGAGGGTTTCGAGCAATTGATTTTATGAAACGCGAAGTGTTCGAACTTTTTTTTACGAACCAATTCTATTCGTATCCATATCATTCTAATTTTTAACTTGATTATCGAATGTTGATAGAGAATGGACGAAGTGTCTAGGTTATCGGGGTTCGTCATAAGAATCGAGGGTTTCGAGCGATTCATTTTATAAAACGTCACAGTTAGCACTATTTATATAATTTTAATTAATAGTGCTAAGTACTAATACTAAATTATCATAATAATTAATAATTAATCATTTTTATATTGGGCTGAGTCATTAATTAAGGTAAATTAATAACTAATCAATTACACATATCGTGTCAATTGCACATGATATGTCTATCGTGTAACTCTACACGATGGACCATCAATGGTTTTGCCGCACTAGAGAAAGTTTCTGGGAAGCATCCATTTTATGATCACAAGAGTTCGAACTTGGTCTTTTAGAACCATTTTATTCGTATCCATATCATTCTAATTTTTAACTTGATTGTCGAATGTTGTTAGAGAATGGACGAAGTGCCTAAGTTATTGGGGGTTTGGCATAAGAATAGAGGGTTTCGAGCTATTGATTTTATAAAACGTGAAGTGTTCGAAGTTTTTTTTTACGAACAAATTCTATTCGTATCCATATAATTCTAATTTTACCTTGATTATCGAATGCTGATAGAGAATGGACGTGTTATTCAGTTATCGGGGTTCATCATAAGAATCGAGGTTCGACCGATCATTTTATAAACGCCCCGCTTAGGGCACTTATTTAAATAATTTTTATTATTAGTGTTAAGTACTAATACTAAATTATCATAATAATTAATAATTAATCATTTTTATATTGGGGAGAGTCGTTGATTAAGGTAAATTAATAACTATTAATCGTTTTTATTGTTAATCGTTTAAAAATGTCACTCCCTCCTTTCAAACCCTAATTTTAAACCATCACCTCCAATTCCAAGATATCAAACCCTCACCCCCACCCCCGATTTCAAAACATTGCACTAAACATCCCCCACCACACACCCCACCACACACACACACACACACAATTTCACTCCCCCCACCCCATACGAATTCAAGCAAAAAGATCTTAAGCAAAAAACCCTTAAGGATGAACAAGAAATCATCGAGTGCGATAACAAATGTATGGATTATTCTATCAATTTTCAAATTATTATTTTTAATTGTTTCTTTTAATTATGTTTAGTTCAAATTATTGCGTTTAATTATGAAATTAGTTGTTTACAACTATTTGAGAATTAGGATTTTTGATGTTCAATTGGATTTCTATCAGTTTTATTTCAAATTATTACTTTTATGTATGTGTTAGTTAATTAAGCTTATAAAGTTTGAACTTTTCATCTAGTTATTTTTGAACTATTTGAAATATGTTGAACTAAGTTTAAAAAATGTCATGATATAAAACTATTGAATTATAGCTTTCAATTAATTGAAGTTAAGATTTTAATGATTAATTATGTTTAAAACCATTGAATTATACTATTTTAGTGTCATGATATAAAATTATTATGGTAATAGTAAAGTATAAAATACTAGCATTTGATTGATTCATTTGAGGAAATTTAAAAATCCGGTCTTTGTGCATTTCTTGTAGTAGTATATTGTTTTAGCTCCTGAATGTGGTGATTTTAGTTTGTTTAGTCTTTCAATGACTTCAATCGACTTAAAATTTGGTTAAATGAAAATTAAATATGGATTAGATTTCAAGTGTCGTGTCGTGTGCTTCACATGGAACATTAGTAGTGTGTTGTCGTGTAACTGCCACACGATATGATCATTTACAGTCACAATTTGCTTTCTTCCATAGTTAGTTTCTAACATTATTTTTGTTTGGTCTAGGAGATTCGAAGTAAAATGAAACAAGATTTGTCCAGAAGAAGTACACCTGATGTTCTTGAGCCATCGGCCATTGAAGAGAGTCGGGATGTTGTTGAGACCCAACATGCCGATGTAGCCGGAGAGGAGACAAAACTTATTATTGGGGCAACAACTGATCCTTAGCATGATGGAGGATGTGAGAAACGATGATGTCGTGAAGCCTGGTCATATCAGGCAAAGTTTGAAGAACATGGGCGAGGTGTTGTTTCTGCCGGGTCGATAAGTTGTTTTATTAAAACGTGTATTATTTTGAGTTGACTTCAAGTGACAGTGTTGAATGTTGATCACCAACAACTTTCTCTGGAGTATTATCACGTAGGTGTATAACATCTCAAGTTATTGAGTTATGTGATTTTCGAGTTTACAATATTATATACTGAGTAATATTGATCAAGAACATAATATATCCATTTAAAGTTCCAATACTCTGACTTTTGCTTATATCCATTCAAAGTTTGACCTACATCGGGACATTGTCGTGATGTCACACGACACCACCGCTCGGGCTTAACATCAGACACATCACAAAGTTATATTGCTCCAGGTATTTGCATCAACGGTCAAGAAGTTCTGAGTGCATCTAGATGGGCGTCGCACATATGAAGTCCCACGATAGTATCGGTGCATGTCACACGACGCTGGTGTCGCGTATACGCACACGATACCAACCGATATTGTCGTGATTTAGGTTACCGATGGTTCGACAATAGCATCGAGGGTTTCGAGCGATTCGTTTTATAAAATGCTATTGTTTTTTGTGAACCACCTCTATTCATATACATATCATTCTAATATTTAACTTGACTGTCAAATGTCGATAGAGATTGGACGAATTGACTAGGTTATTGAGGGTTCGGTAGATTATCGAGGGTTTAGAGCGATTCGTTTTGTGAAACGTCTCCCTTTCAATTTATACAGTGCTAACTACTAATACTGGGCTATTCTACTAATTAACCATTTATTGATTTCATATCGTGGTGGGTCGTTAATTAAGTCGATTTAATAACTAATCAAGAAGTCGTATCGTGTGTCTATTTTCAGGTATGTCAGCTGGGCAACACTATACACATACCCAAATAGTAATTTTTAGTGAAATGACAATTTTACCTTAATGAAACTTCCTAACTACACTTGCAAATGGGGGGCAAAATAGTCATTTCACATCCAAACCCAACACTATTTAGGTGTGTGTATACGTACTGTGATGTCAAGTATGTATGAATCAGCGAGTGTCACACGATATGTAGAAATATCGCTGAACTAAGTTATTTAATGCATATTTAAAAGTAAACCCCCCCCACCACGCCTTCATTTCTTCCTCCACCCACGATTTCAAACCCTCACCCCTACCCCTCGTCAAAATACCGTGACAAACATCCCCCCCACACATGCACATATTTACTACTCCCCCACCCCACGTGAATTCAAGCAAAACCGCTAAGGCGGCTAAGAAATCATCGAGCGATAGTGCGGTATGGATTATTGTATCAATTTTCAAATTATTAGTTTTAATTGTTGCTATTAATTATGTTTAGTTTAAATTATTGCTTTTAATTATGAAACTTCTTGAGAATTAGGGTTTTCAAATTAATTATCAATATAATTTCAAATTATTGCTTCGGTATTAGTTTAGTTTAATTATTGCTTATAATTATGTTTAGTTCAAATTATTACATGTTATATATTTAATTTAGGTTTGACATTATTGCTTTTATTATCTATTTTGTTATTGAATTATTGGGTTTAGTTTGACTTTGTGATACAATTTATAAATATTAATGTCCATATATAATTGATTGTCTATATTGCATTTGGTATGTGGCCTTTTATCAGGGTGTCGCAGTCCATGTCGGCACCACCTGTCTTCAGGATGCATACACGACATAATCATTTAAAATTAGACTTGCTTTCTTGATTAGTTGGTTTAATTACTTTGAAACTCAACATGATTTTTGTTTGGTATAGGAGAATCGATTTCAACAGAGCAAGGATCGGAAAAGAAATAGATCGGTGGTCGAGGACGTGCAATGTGCCTTCTGGGTGAGAACGGAGACCGTGGCACACGCATTTCATAAAAGGCTCGTTGACGGGAGGTCCGCTATCACTTCTGGCCAGCCATCAGCCATCGAGGGGTCACAAACCCAGACATCGGAGACTCATTCAGATGATGGTATGCCCTTTGACCTGGTCGAGTATACCCATAGAGAAACAATGCTAGTTTATGTTACTCTGGAGGATTGCTAAGAATGATAGCCCCCTTACTGATGATGTGATATCTACTCATTCGGGAAGGCCCTTGACTGCAGAGCGGATCTCGTAGGATCCAAAGAGAGATCCGGAGAGGAATCCGAAGAGGGATCCGGAGAGAAATTCGAATAGGGATCCGACAATGTTGATTCATCTGAGGAGGATAATTTGAACATGAGGTCGATAAACGGGCGCCGCGGTGTAGGGGGCCGAAGCGGGAGGTCGTGGTTGTGCATGAAGGTTTAGTGTAAGTGAGGCGAGGACCCGGTAAAGACGGGTGGACTATAACAAGTGATCCTGGAGGCGGTCCAGAGGATTGTTCATTATTCTATGGATTCGGTCATCACAAAGCGCGGGAGATTTGGAATAATCCGGAGTATTCTAAAGTTTTGACTTGTCACACCCTAGAGAGAGCGCTTGATAAGGTGAAATTGCATCGCTAAGCTATCCAACGATTTCTAGAGTGGCTCGCCCCTGGCCAATGTAAGCGGACTCGCACATCTGCAAAACATTTATTTTCACGGGTGAATACCACCAGTCAGCAACACTGCTGAGCAGATGGCAGCCTGAGACGAACACGTTTCATATGCCATTCGGGGAGATGACTATCACGTTGCATGATGTCCATGAGATATTGGGCATTTCATGCCGGGAACCTGCACGTGTCACGAGAACGATGTCGCACTGCAGGCTTAAACTACCTTCCTCACGCCAGATGAAACATTGCTACAACCGTTTAAATTGAAGCTTAAGTTCGTTTAAACCTTCAAATTCATGATTGGTGATCAACGCGCAACTACTTATTTGCTATACCTCCTTGGGTGCGTCTTATTCGTGGACAAAACGAAGGTACCTCAGATCTATCTCCGCATCACTCCAAACCACGAGCGAGTGCCGAAGCTTACATGGGGGTACAACCACTCTTGCTATTTGTACGACTAGTTGGGCAAAGCATCTTCTCGTGAATGTAAACAACTAATGGGTCAGATGGCATTACTTGAGGTAACAATCAACCGAATTTTTAATTTCATTTGAAAATTAATGTTTGTAATGGTGTTTATGTTTCCTAAATGTTTTAGTTGATGTTTATGAGATTTTTCATTTGATGTTTGAATGGAGTTAGATAGTAAATGTGTTTTTGCTTGAGCGATGGATATGGTATTTTGACTCGTTTTGATTATCTGTCTTATTGATTTAGCTTTAGGTCCTTTTATTAAATGCATATATTGTATGTGTGTTATTTGTTACTCATGTGTTTGTTTATTACTGGCCTCGTATCAATATTATTGATTGTTTAGCTTAAAGGTATGTTGTCGAATTTATAACAAATGAGGTTATAAGTATGGATATTCTATTTGGATGTAATGGATATACAAGTATTTCCCAAGACTATGGCGTACAATTAAGCCCGCCTCTAGCTGAGGGATCTCCTAGAGCTCTCGAGATGGAGGCTCACAACTTTCGGGAATTCTCTTGAGGAGTTGATGGCACTACTGAGTCTCGACGACATGACCGACGATGTAAGCATCTATTTTGGCTTAATATATTGTAATTGAAGGACTCGTTTAATTTTATACTGTAAATTGTATGGTCTCTAATTTATTTATACTATTAGGTGACATGGATTGCTTATGGTGGCAAGACGCCATTCCTCCCGTGTCATAAATTAATGTGGTGTATACGGTTCTATCTATTAATGAAGATATGCCTCAGAGAGTCCTCACACTTGGACGGTACACCCATCCCTGCAGAGCCGAGCAAGGCAAGCACGCATTCATGTATCCCGCAGCTAGCCGTTAAGGCCTAAAAGAAGGATTTTGGTAACTGACGAGGCGTGATGGCTTCATGGACCATGATGATTTAACACAAATAACCATCTCACATGGGTCCAGAGGCCACACATGCCAGTCAGTTGCTTTATGATTACATGGAGTGGTTCAGAAGATACTGTGTTCGTCAGAACTAATACATGATGGTATTTCATGCCTGGGCCCCAACAATCGTCAGCCTACCAAATATACATCTATGGCACAGGTATTAAATTATTAATTATCTATTTTATTGGAACTGTGTTATTATAACGTATTATTGAAGAACCCGCTAATGGTGGATGTATTATTAATTATCTACTTACAAAATTATTATTGTGCAGGTTCTGCTCCCACTGATGGTCGATGTGAGAAACGACGTATCGCTGAAGTTCGATCATATAAGCGGAGGTCTTTTAAAGAACCTCTATGACTTGTTGTTTCCTCACCAGGATTGATATATAGTCATCATATTGTCGAACATTATATTTAAGTACTCTGTTGAAGAGCCTGACAACTTATGACTTTTGTTTAAAGTACTTTCGTGAACTTTTTATTATTTTATGAAATTCTAGGTGAAACTAGTGATATTTGTTATTTAATGTGCACGACTTAAGTTTATTAATTCACAGGTAAAAAAAACATATCAAGCCTCGTATCGTGTAGAAACGTAACTTCAATGTGTAGCTTAAATCGGGTATCGTGTAGAAACATGGCAACTTTCTTAAATTTCAATATATTATCCGCAGAGTCAAGTCACACGCATGTAGGGTCGTGGGTAGATGTCACACGATACAACCTCCGGCACGCAATATCAGACATTGTCGTGATATTAAAGTCCCGTATTTCAGATCAACTTGTCACCGGGTTCGAGTGCATTGGGATGAAGGTCAGACCTATAGTGCCGACCTCATCATGTGCCGTGCCACACGACGTAGTCATGGTGTAACCAGACACCATACTATTCGGGACGTATTATTAACCGCGGCATATGGTACAATATCTTTATTTAAGATACACTTTTTTTACATGATATAAGTTAACCGTGGCATATGGTATAATATCATATATTAGACAATAGATAGCCTTACAATTCAATATCATAGAATACAATAAGCTAAAATCAAACATAATCAGTTTTAGTAATTAAAACTACACTTTTTATAATCATAAAATAAATTTATTTCTACATCTTAAAGACATTTTTCGCACTCTAAATTGTTTTCATATGCTTCGATTGTCCAGGATCTTATTCCAAAGGACGTTGCTCAAAGATTGAAACTACAACTTGTGTGTTTGTCTCTGAATATTCTATTTTTATCCACATATTTTTGTATAATTCTTGTGGAATTTCTCTATGCCTTTCAAGACTTCTTCTTTTCGATTCTTTGTCTTTTTTTATGGCACTAAATATTCTTGTACCCCTCTTCTTTCATTCAACTTAAAAGCAACGCTATCCCACTGCATATACGCCTAGTGACAATTTCCTTTTGCTAGTTTTAAATAGTGTTATCTTTCATTAGTCTCTCTTCCTTGAAAGAATATAACCTGCATAATATAAATGATTATCAAATTAACTAGATAAATAATAGATAGTCAATACCACTAAAGACAGAAATAATTAAACAGATACTTACAATTCCTTTTTTATATAAGGCTTCCGGGTTTTCACGTTTTACGGATAAGTCCATAAATGACTTTTGAAACAAGTATTTTGATTCATCTATCTGCCATGAAATCACAGGAATTTTGTCCAACTTTGCATTCTTTAACACATACTCATCATAACTTATAATCAACAAATATTTACAACTACACAAAAAAGAAAAATCCAATGAAATGAGACTTCAATAAACTAGAGCAAATTTAAAATGGCCATCATATTATAAAAAACAAAAACAAAAAATAATTCAAACTTATGAGTTAAATTATACCTCAATTTAGCAGAATGAAGATTTGTAATTGAATGTGAAGCAACACGAGCGATTATGTCGGTAATTATTTGACTAGGAAGTTCTTAAAGTAAATATTTTCTGTAGCCATGTTTTTTTTTCGAATTAGTTTGTTTAATATGGAGGATGAACTATATTTTTTAATACATGAATTCTACATTACCCATGGATTTATTTATAGAGTACTCAAAAACCTTTCATATTCTTAAAGTACATTCACATTTCATATTCTTAAAGTGCATACATGCATTGTTTGTTTCATATTCTTTAATCTTTTATTAATTACCCTTTGACCTTTCATATTCCAATTCCGACTGATGTTGTCATGTAACACTTACACGACTAGGATATGGTGTGCGATGACACACGACACGGTGTAATATTTGAGATTACATTGAACTTAATACTTTCATGCAAATATTTTTAATAATACTAACGTTATTCATTAAATAAATAAAAAGTACAATTATTTCAAGCATAATGAGGAGTTTACAAACTAAAGAGCTACCCTCTTAGCTAACCTCAAAACTAATTTACCAAATCCTAGCATAAACAAGTGCTTTCTGGCTCATTGTTTCATCGAACATTTCAACCTCGAACTCTATCCAAGGATTGTCTCTATATTGTTTCTCATCAACCTTGAACGTGAGAAAGTCACCGGCATTAATGTTCGTTCCGTAGACAAAGTCATCCCACCATTTGGCGAAGAAAACACAATTTTGTTCATTGTATTTTTCTTCTCGTTTCTCAACCACGATAGCGAAATTGTCAAGATCGTATAATATTTTACAATTGTCTTCCAATATCTCCGGACATTTTTCAATAAAGATAGGAGGTACTTGAAATCTCTTTTTTTCAATGTCATTTGGTTGGACTATTTTGCAAAAACTCATAACTTTGAAAGGAGGTTTCCTTTGGCCTCTTCTTGTTTTTGGCTTTCTTTTTCGACTTCCTCCTTCCATATTTGTTTGAGTTGGTTGAATTATTTATAAAATTAACAATAGAGTTGGGTTGTTAGTGTGAAAAAATATGTAATTGGCAGCTCCCTATTTATAGAGATGAAATTGAGGAGTAGTTTGAAATTTTGATGACAATTATGACTATTTTGAAAATAATTGTATTTTATCCCAAATTGCGATAAAGTACTTACACTAGCCGTAAATCAATCAACTCAATCACATAAAGATCAGAGCACATATCGTGTGCATGGCACACGGTATGAACTAATAATACCATGTGAAGGCTCACAACACATATATACATATGTTTTTTATACACGATACCCGAAATTGGTCATATAAATAAAAACGACTACATTTACTTATAAGCTATAAGTGAAAACTTTAAGCTATAAGAAAAATTTAATTTAACACCTATATTTTTTTATCAGATTATATTTCCATTTTATTTTATCAACTAATTAATTAGGATGTGTTGTTGAGAACAATTGTTCTTTTATCCAATTTTTTGGTTAAAAGTACAAACTTATGAAAAAGAACTTACACAAGCTATGTCAATCAACTCAATCAAATATATTTTTTATTGATTATGTTTTATTTTTTATTTTATCACCTAATTAATTATGATGTGTGGTTGAGAATAATTGTACCTTTACTCAAATTTTTTGTTAAAAGTACAAACTTATGAAAAAGAACTTATGCAAGCTAACACAATCAACTATATTATTTATTGATTATATTTTTTCTTTTTATTTTATCATCTAATTAATTATTTTAGAAAGGGTAGTATCTTTATCTAATTAATTATCTGATAATTACATACAATATGTAAAATTGGTAATATTATTTTGGCCTCATAATGAGTATGCGACAACTGTGAAAAGAGTGTCTCACACGTTATAGTGCTAATGGTGCCGTATACATGACCCGTTGAACTATATCTCAACTAAAGTTACATGCGAAAAAGATTATTTATCGTGACACGGGCACGACATACTAATATTGTGGTGTGTGAAATCACACGAAATAACCCACATTTTCATTTATATAGAGGGGTAAAATTGACACTGCAGGTGCCTTACACTCCTTGTTCTCTGCAAAATAACCGCACCGAACTCTGACCCGACAAAGATACTCGCACCCAAACACAGCATATGTTAACAACGTGCTAGCATGCTGGATTAGGTATATATACTCAAATGTGTATGATTTGAGTATATATATATCTTTAAACACGTTCTTGCAAAAGCCCAAAGTATTTTCAAAGTATATATATATAAATGTTATGGATTCGGTATATATGCTACAATGTGTGTGTTAGCGTAGTTAGCAGTGTGTTAGTACTTATAAAGAGGCCGCTAGCTTCTCTTTAGCATTGTTAAATCGTTGGGCATATTTATTGGTCAACGTTATTCCCTCATCTTTCTAGGAGAAAATAAAGCTTTAATAGCTAATGATGAGAGCCATATTCTTATACTCTGACATTATATTCATAACTAGTGGTTTAAGGTAATTGACTTTGTATTAACAATTCATTATTTTTTTGTTGGGGTAAATACCTTCTACTCATCAATGCGATACCACATCAAGGCATATCAGTTCGGCACAACTCAAACTCGTGCCAATCTCGTGGAGATTTGTGAGACCAGTCTGCTGAAATCAAAAGCATACCCACCATGCTATTCCGAGGCATTACAACACATATATAAAGTAACCTTCTTCCTCCAAAGTTAAAACAAGGTGTAAGGCCTCTACAACTAAGAGCAATTGCAGTTATGTTTGAACTTTTTTCATTGAGTGCGATATTATGAATAAACAGAGAAAAAGAGAGTTGTGGAGTCCCTGTACTAGTTCCTCCAATCCAAATTAATTGACCTTCCAAGCAGCCAGCATCACTGAGAAGACACTATATTTTCAAAATATGAATTCAATAGGTAAATGGAATAAGTATGCTCCCAAAAATTAGTTTATCAACAGAAACAACCTCCCATGACAAAGAACAACATTACGTGATCATGTCGTCCATCTTCAGTTTATCAAATCCGAAAACGAAAGATCTACAAACAAAACCTTTCCAGCTAGTAGAGTTATTTTGGAGTCTGTAAAATCGAATGAACCTGAATTTTTAAAATTGCAGCCTGTTGTTTTGCTTAGACCAGAAGAAACTCAGAATAGCATCTCATAGTACATCCTGATGAGTAGTGGCAATCCATGCATCGAATGAATGGAGGTACATCCTTCGTGCTAACTTCTCTAGCGCACTGGTTGCTGGTTGTAATGGTTTTTCTCCTTTTTCTTTGCTGCAGCTAGTCTTGCATTCCTAGCGGCAGCCTCATTTGCAGCAGCTTTTGCAGCAGCATCCATCTCTTTACTTGATTTCTTCTTTTTAGCAGCAGCCACCTTCTTTAACTTCTCTTTCATGTCAACAGCAGGGGCTTCGTCTGCCTTCACGGACAGTAGAGTCTCATCAGCACCATTCCCTACCTCATTGCCGTTAGGCTTTTCTTGTTGCTCTTTAGCATCCTTGGCTGTTTTATCCTTTTTCTTCTTTTTTTTAGCATTTTTGCTCTCTCCGGATGCAACATTTTCCTTCTTATCTACCTCTCCATTGAGATTCTCAGCCTTCTTCTCTTGGGAGTCACCTGAAAGATTGTGACAACAAACCAGTGAGTGAAACAAACATACCACCGCTCACCAGTGAACAAAAACTAGCCAGATTTTCTAAACATGGAAGTCTGATAATTTATTATGAAATAGTCATCATTCATGGATGCATTTGAAGATCAAGTAGTACGAATAAGCATGGAAAGATGTTATACTATTCTAAACTCATTTTGAATAAGAGTCACCTTGGCCTTCAGGCTTGAGTCCAAATTCAGCAAGCATAGCATCAAGCTCTTCGAGTTCTTTCTTCTTCAATTCTTTCTTTGAAAGTTGTCTTTCTGACTCTTTAGGAGCCACAACTTCAGCAGGCTTCTTAGCAACGGGTATTACAAGCTCAGGTTCACCCTCAGGCTCAGGATCTTGTTCATGCTCATGTTCTTCCTCATCATCTACTTCATCAAGGCCCTCTTCTTCACTCTCACTTTCCTGAAAGATAAGAAGATATCAAAAGTATTAATATGTTCAATATGGATATACAGAAGTAATGAGAACTCTCAAGAAAACACTAAATTTTCAGTTGGGAAGCCTTAAACAGAAGCAGGGGCGGATCCTCTACAACCTTTCGGTGATTTCCTCCATGCCTCCTTGCTTTGAAATTTGTACAACATGCATTGGGTGGTTACATAATAACTATCCATGATCTCGTAATGACATGATGAACAATATTCTAAAGCAGGAGGCCTATAAGGAGGCACAAACAGGAGGTAAGAGGATCCTTTCTGCAAACGACGAGCCAAATAGAAAATATTTACTTATAAGATAATTTTATTAATACGTTTTTAAAATCCCAGGTGGGCCAAAGAATCTAAATGCCAAAATTTTAACACAATTTATAGATAAATATATGATTTTTTAAAATAAGGGAAGGCCTTGGCCAGAATTGGCCTGTGTTACGGTCCACCCCTGAACAGAAGGCATGCAGATGCGTGGAGCTTTATCAACTACCTCAGTAGCACAATCCTACACTTGCTTAGATTCATAAAAGTATATACTCAAAGAACAGGTACTAATGAACTCAGATCATTATTCATGAAGAATCGGTCAAAAAACAATCCTAATTTGTCATATAAAATCTTGCTTGCTCAAGAAACTAATAAAAGTCCAATGAGAAAATATTAATTACAAAAAATGAAACACTGAAAGATGCCACTAATCAAAAAAATAAAACCATCTATCACATGGTGAGAGAGGGAGAGGTGCAAGCAAGTGGCAGCATCACTGATTGAATTTAGAGATTTCAGTTTCGTTGAATATTTGCTTAGACACATAATTCCCTTCTCAAACACATATGACATCACCAGTGGATAAATGAAAGATTTTCTTTTTGATATAAACAATTCTAGTCAAGCGGGGACATTATTTGTACCAAAAACCTGTCCTGACCATTAGCTAAAAACTAACCATGACTCGAGTGGCACCCAGAAAAAGAAAAAACTACAATTTTGAATAGTATCAACCAGTTCATGCCCTTGACATCGAATTGAAGGAAAATACCGATTCAAAGTAGCATGCCAAACGTTTAAAACTGAACCACCCTATCTACCCTTGTTTTATGCCAAATACTCCCCCCTTACCTTTTTCTAAGGGATTTTTCCCACTTTTAGAAATCCCAAAACTAGTTCTTGTTTTGAATAAAGTATAAGATTTTGGTGGATGAAAAAATTGAGATGTAGAGACAAATTTGAATTTTCATAAAACTTTGTACAAAAGCAAACCCTGACAGATTGCAATGGAGGGATTATCAAACAATACTGATGACTTCTATCAAAGAACTCTAATCTTCATCACTAACAAAATTAATGCTCTACTTACATGAGTTTGCTATTTCAGTAGCAGGTTCAGAATTGAACATAAAAGAATATTATCTCTAAACCACTGCACGATACATATATGACTTTAAGGTAAACAATAAGACCAATATATTACAATATCAAAGAGAAACTCTCCAAACGCTTCCATTGTACACCACACCAATTTCAATTACATTCTTGTTTCAAATAGTAGGCATTGTCAACACACTCAAGTGACTCATTTCTAATAAACCAAACAATTCAAACACATCAACCAATATAAACATTCACCATACAACAAATCAGTCCAACATGTTCAAAACATCAAACCCAATTCAAAATTCTAAAAAGCACACACCAAACCAACCAAACCAATCCTTATCGATTAAAAGGGGTCGGCTATATGAATACAACAGCGCCATTCAGTTAATTTAAAAAAAAGTTAACAATCAAACCCCAATTCAACAACCTAAGAACCACACACCAAACCAACCAAACCAAGCCTTATACCATTAAATGAGGCCACCTATATGAATACAATGTCGCCATTCAGTTAATATTTTTTTAAGCCAACAATCAAACCCCAATTCAACAATCTAAAAACCACACACCAAACCAACTCTTATCTGTTAAATGGGGTCGACTACATGAATACAACGTCACCATTCCGTTAATTTTTTTAAAAAGTCAACAATCAAACCTCAACAGGAGTGACACTCCCCTTAGCCTTCCCATCATCAGCATCATCATCCCAAGCAGGCCGAGGCGGTGCAGGGGTGGCAAAGTAGTCATCATCATCCTCATCATCAACATCACCCCACGATTTTGCATTCAAAGGGGCAGGAGCCCAGAAAACCTGAGGGTCAGGCTTCTCATCAAAAGACTGCTTCACTGAATTCTTTGAAGCAGAAGCTTTTCCCTTAACACCATCCTTATCAGAACCCTTTTTCTTCTTCCTCAAACTGCCCAATGCAGCAAAAACATTTGTGCTGTTAATCACCAATGCCTCATCTTTCCTGCTTCCTCCTCCCACCATTTTTTCCCTTCCTTTACAATCAAAATATTCTTAAAAATTTAATCTTTTTAATAAAAACTGCTTAAAAACGTTACTTTTTTAATCAAATACTCCTAAAAATGTAATCTTTTTAATAAAAAGTGATTAAAAATGTAGCTTTTTAACCAGATACTCCTAAAAATGTAATAATTTCAATTCAAGTACTCTTAAAAATGGAATCTTTTTAATAAAATATTCTTAAATATGAAATCTTTTCAATAATGTAATATTTTTGTTATTAATAATTTACCTTAACAAGAAATTGGATAGAACAGTAAAAAGAGGATCTTATTGATTGAATCAAATCAAACAATTGATGTTTTACTAATTTTGAAGCCTTTATTGAGAATAAAAAAGGAAAAAATAAAGGGGTAATATTATTGATAAGATTTAAGATTAGGTGAAGGGAAATAGTGAAATAAAAAATGGTTAGGGTTTGTGAGTTTAAAAAAGAATTTGTTTTCTTCTTCTTTGCTTGTGTTGTTTCGAGTCTTACGATAAATACTGTATGTGGATTGGGTTTGCATTCAATAGTAAAATGGGCTAAATTGCACTGCCTGCTATAAACACACATAAACAGTAAACAAAATACCTGAAATTACTTTTCTGCCCTTGTCTTCTTGTTGTATAACAATTAAGTTAGGCATGATTCACCTTTTTAAAAAAATTGCATTTATATGTGGCTTTTTAATTTGAATTCTTTTATTTTGTAAACGACAAATGCAATATTAAATAAATTGTGTTGAAAAATTAATTAAGTTAGTGAAACACAATTAATGCGAAAGTAGAATCGTAATTAAATATTAAAACAAGCGATTGTATAACGATTAGGTAAGTTAGTGAAATATACGATTACATCCCCATTGTGGAACATATTATTATATTGTCATATCCAGTATTCAAATTGTGTTGCTCAGTGATAACATTTGTAAGATGAAGTGATCTTTGGTTAACGAAAAAATGTTATCAGCTGTATTGGATGATCTCCGGTGTCATATGCAATTGAAATTATAATAAAATAACATATAACTTTTCTTACCAAAATCTAATGGTTATTGTTGTCGCGTTCCCTAAACGCCATCTTTACTACGGTGGGAGGTCCTCGGTGCATCGAGGTTTGAAAGCAAGTATATCATGATATCACTAAAGGACATAAAAACAACATTATATATCATTGCAATAGCGTCACACTGCATTCGGATAAGTAATAAATTGAATTTATCGAGAGAGTGGGGATAGAACATCGAAGTGATAAATTATAGTGTCCAGTTCAGAAAGGGTTATAAGACCACCTTTAATATTATGGTATAATTGTGATCTTCTTCGTCATCTGAGCGTCCATGCTTATTCTAAACCGTTCGCCGTAAACACGTAGTTTATTACTGACTAGTGGCCAGGTCAAAAATTTATAAGGAGGCAAATTAATGATACATAGAAAAATATAAAAATTTAAGAAGGCGAAAGAAAGGGTTATATGGTGATCCATCTAATATCGCATCTTCATGGTTTAAATATTACTAGCTATCGGTCTTGGCGATCCGGCTGTCTTGGCGAATTCGTTCTAGTGTGTCATTGAATCCGCTTTTGTATATTCGATTATGTGGCGATCGTTATGAAATATAATAAAAAAGCGAAAAAGAAAATTGTCATGAGTCATCGATAACAATTGTATTTATGTACAAATATTAAATCTAAAATATCAATAGGCTTTCCTGATATGCATATTGATTAAAATATAGGTATTAGTTCAATCAACATGTACAAAATCGCTAAATCATGACTATTAGTTCCATAACTTTTGTACAAAATCACATTTACTAGTTCCGTTACTTATGAACAAAATCGCCCTAGTCGACACTTTCTTCTTGCATCGTCTACTTGGAATATGCTTTGTATCGACTTTTAGATTGCATACATGTATTCTGACTTCCACGATGTCAGTATTTTAGAAAACTATAAAAACAAATTAAATCAATATGTATCATCTCGATATATTATTCTTTATTAAAATGCATATTTCACCATAAGTTAAAACAATTTCATTCTGGTATATAATTACGTTTATGTTTTATTCGTGATCGTTCTTCCTTAATTTTAAATGCATTTAGCGTTCTCTCACGGTTGAATAAATTTTAAAAACTTCAGTAATTAGGTCATTGATAATGGTATACAATAATTGATGGTATTGATAAATGATCGCTGATAGAATACTCTATGAAAGGATCTCGTCCATGACGATTGATTCTCTTGTCGCTGGATTGTCGTATAATGACTCCTCGAGATATTAGTCATTTTAAGTGATTAATAATGCATTTTTATTTGAAATAGAATAAGAAAAATTACCTTTTCGTCTTTTTGTTCGCCCCGAAATCGTAAACGATTTTGAAAAATACGCCATTGATTGCCCGCAGCGCATTTCTGACACGGACTAACTTGCATTCTAAAAACCCTTTAAGTAAAATATTACTCCAATTATTACTTTTACAAAATAAGTTATTTAAGAAAATTTAAACGAAGTAAACAATCAACAATTCGATGTTTTACCTTTTTCAAATGTTGTTTGATATATTTTTGTTTCAAAGCGTTCCATTGTTCAATTTGATCCGCCGATTGCAAAGTTGGAACAAGATGCAACCCTAAAAAAGTATTGAAAATGGCGGTTAGAATCATTACCTGTCGATGCATTGATAAAAATTGATAATTGTAAATTAATTTAATTTGTCATTGAGAACCTTATAGTTGTGGTGGAGGTGGTAATAAAAATAATACTTCTTTGTAAACAACATTTTTTAGTAAAATACTCATTGTCTTTTCCTAATTTTCCGTCATACTGATATCTTGACCGTGTAATGCGGCCCTTTCTTGATAAAGGACACATATAGTTGTCCGTGACCGAATACATGTTTTTCAATTAGTTAAAAGTATTTAAAACATACCGAGAATTCTATTCATCCATTTCACGCCCGAACCCGTACTTTCGAAGTTCGATTCGCAATTCGGGCCTTCTCCCCGATTCTAATACATTGAGAGTGAAGCTTTCTCACATGTCCAACGAGTTCTCTTACGCTTTTTTTAAGTAATAATAAAGCATTAGTGTATTACTAAAAATAAAGAGACATTTTTAAGGAACAAGATTTACCTTCGTTGCTGATTTCGCGTGTTGATGTGTTCGTAGATTAGGTAGGCAGTGAGGAATTTGTGTGCGGGACAACATGACTTGATTTTCTCTTTGTGTAGATTGTACTTGACGTGCTCGTTCTCTTCTAATATTTTGTGCATGAGAACGTTGTTGTCGTCTATCACGCTCTTGTATTCCGGATTCATTCTTTGATGTTATTGGTTTTGCTTTCTTTTTTAGAATAACTGCAATACACTTCTTTATAATATAATTTTTTTTGATATTACAAAAAAAGACACCAGTACCAAAAACTTTTTGTATGAATTTAAATATTCTATCCGTCCCTAAAAGATTGTCAGCATTTTGTTTTTTGACTTTTAATAGTTGAACTTTGTGTAAATATTTTTGTTTGTGTTTTTATAATATTTGATGAGAAAAATATATCAATGAAAAGAATTTGATAATTTTTTTAGCCAAAATATTTCGATCAAATATAACTATTAAAAATCAAAATGTAAGCGATCTTTTCACGAAACGGAGGGAGTATTTAAATTCATACAAGACTGAAGATCGAGATCCATTACTACTCGGTCCAAAAAAACAGGACCATTAACCGCCCGAAATATTAACGGACGGATCCGAATACAATTTTTTAGTCGAGGACCGGTTTGGACCCGGCCATTGGCTTGAAAGTTACCGATAAAAATGACATATTATATAAACTAATCTAAGCATTTAGGTTTGGTTTTCGTTCACTACGCCTCATATACCGAAGCGTAAGACTTTCTCGATTATTTTTTTTTGGGTTTTCTTCTATTTTCGCTTGATTAGATTGAAGTTGAAATCGATTTGAATGATAATTGTATACCTTTTTTTGCTTCGATTGTTGTTTTTTTGGGGTTTTTCTTTGATTTTTTGCTTCGATTTTATCGAAGTTGAAATCAATCTTTTTGTGATAATTGTATTATATTTTTTGCATCGAATAGTGTTTATGTTTTTGATTTTTTGCTTCGATTTGTTCAAAGTTCAAATCGTCTGAATTTTTTGGTGATAATTGGGGGGTTTTTTGGTTTGAAATGGGGTTTCAATTTTTGGATTGAATTTTCAATTATTGTTTGAACATTCAATTATTGTTTGAAATGGGGTTTCAATTTTTGGATTGAATTTTCAATTATTGTTTTGAAATGGGGTTTTCAATTTTTAATTTGAACTTTTAATTAATATTTTATTTCGGTTTGAACATTCAATTATTGTTTCAATTTTAGGTTTTAATTGTTGTTTCAGTTTTGGGATTCAATTGTTTTTTCAATTTTGGGTTGAATTTTTTTTAAATAATGGGGTTAGTTCAAATGGTCTTGCTTACTAATATCTTTATTTGAGTTTTGACATTGTTGGTTTCTGTTTTCTTTTTCTTTTTTTATTATCGTTTGTAATATGTCTCTAAGCCACTTTGAGCATATTTATGTACGCCTTCTTTTTTGTATTTAAGTCTGTAAGTAGAGAAGAGTAGTTATTTATGAAAATTAGGGGAAATATGGAACTTTTTCTCAGTGCCAAGATTTGTTAGTTTCAATCTAAATTAATTTACAATTATCAAGTTTTTAGATTATTATTGTCAAAAAAATCATCCAGTTCTCCAGAACAAAAAATACAGAACATAAACTATTATGTGGCTCCTCTTCCCTCTCTTTTCTTTCTTGTTTAATAATGTATTAATGTAACAACTTTGCCCAGTCGGCCATACAGTGAGAATCATTATAATCTGAACACCGGAGTCGCCCATGCGATGGGCATTCGGTTTAAAAACTAAACGTTTATCCAAAATTTGATTGACAATTAAAATTCTAAAAAATAGTTTTTAAAATTTACGTCCATCGAGGATGATATCTAACAGCAACTCCATATATATCTGACATATCTCAACTTGATAATAAAATTTCTGGCGGAAGTAAATACCGTATCACGAGATACAAAATAATTGCCCCGTGAGGCTAAAATGCGAAAATGAAGACAGTAAAGCTTGATTTGACAACGCAACAAAGCGAGAGGATCTCGGCCACCCGATCCTCACACAGCCACTCACAGATATAAACTCTCAAACTGACCTCATGGCTATTGCTTGTCAGCGTGGCATAAGCGAAATGCAGCTCAAAGCGAATAGGGGTATAAGCCACATGGCTTAGAAAACTACTTGAGGGTGAAACTTAAGCCATACGAAATAGAGCCGGTCAATAGATATAGTAATCAAATATGAATAAATATGTATATACCGGAATTTACCTAATAAGGTCATATCGCAAAATTCCAAAGAGAATCTCGGGCATAACATGTGAGATATAATACAAAAGACTTCGATAGGCCTGATCATCCATAATAAAATCCACTGAGGGCTTCAGCAATGGCTATAACTCACAGTCGTATTGAGTAAATCTATCTTTCATATCTCATGACTATACTGACCTCACAATGTCTTGGCGTATGCTTTCCAGTCATAGATACACACACTGCGGGGAATGGACCAATCACTAATAAACACATCTCTTATACCGTAGTATAAGACTGACATAACAATGCACACATAGCCAGAAGGGGACAGATAATGCGCGCTCTTATGCGAGTATAGGTAGCTTAGTAACTTATACCGAGTATAAGGCCAAGCCAGCAGCTTATACCGTGGTATAAAGGCCCAGACATGACAATGCACGCAACAAAGGGGTCATAGATAATCGCGCTCTTATACCGAGTATAGAGGCCAGCAGCTTATACCCGAGTATAGGGCTGAGCCCTTGTTTTACGCGCGTGGTATAAGGCGATAGCGTCACGTATCACAGGAAGGGAGAGTCGCTGCGACACGATGCGTCCCAGGCATCAGGATTAAACATCACAAATACTCCAAGTCACCGAAAGTCACGCGGAACTCCAGCCAAAACCTCCGACAAACTAACTACTCTGTTCCCCGAACAATATCAAGCCTTAGCGGCTAAATCGTCTCACACGATCAAAAATCGGTCGGAACCGCCGGTAGAATACGAGAATCTGAGAATTGCGAGCAGGCCACCCAGATACAATGCCGACAGGCCATGCACATAAGAAACATAAGTTGAGGAGTTGACTATTACTTACCTCGAGCAAATCTTGACGCCACAAAAAATACAATGCGAAAGCATATAAGCTGGCTGTATAGATGAATCACATAATCATACAACAATGACATGTATCTTATTCTGTATAATCATAGCCACCCTGATGACATGTTTCACCACCGATTTAAGAAATGAAATGCGTAAAGTAGCGCTTGTGAGATAAGTACTCGCCTACGCTGGCTACCCCGCAGATCTCGCGAAATCACAATAGCGATACTTGCCCACTCGCGATGGCGCCTAACAAAACACCGGAAGTCTGATGGCCTCTTGCTACTTATGCTTGCGTTCTAAGAAGATGCATTACCATTTCCCAAGTGGAGCGATTGCTAAGCGGTCTAAAGCGACGAGAATAAGACAACGAAATAACAACTCGTCGGATAGCAACCAATCGCCCCCCACCATAATTTCCACTTATCGCTAACATTTCAAATCAACTTATAAATCATTTTTATATACCCATAGTCAGTAAATAACTTGGCCTATCTTCATCTCGTCATTTCTACATTTACCAATCAAACTTTCAGCTAACCCCTGTCGATTATAAATAACAATTCTAACCTTACAACAACAACTTCTGATAAGGTCCCCGATTTAACCTACACGTTTAAAGTCTTGGCAGAATTCAACGACAAAGTCAACTAACTAGAAAAGAGACAACCTATCACCCAAAATCCTCGAACAACATGCTTAACTCGTGAATTAACTACTTATATTCATCATACTACCCATAACAAACTTAGAAACACAAAATAAATTCAATTTAGCCAAAGTCAACTAAAAAGTCAACACGTATCAAAGAAACCCGCAGAGCCTTTTAAAAGATTTGAACTTTTCTTCTACGCCCAATTCAAAGATGATGAGGAAGATATTGACAACGATGCTTTTGAGTTTGAAGCGGCAATCGAAGAGAAATGGAAGAAAATTTCAAAGGGATAAGGATGGAGATTTTCGGCCAAAACACTTGAAGAAGAAGATGAGATTGTTTGTGTGATGATGTGTTGGATAAGGATGAGGAGATATTTAAGAATAGGCTTGAGTCAGATTCGGTTCGATTAATTTACCAGCTTTCGTCTTGCATCTCAATGAAACCGATTCCAAATGTAAAATTTCCCATGGCATGGCTCTTCTTCATTATAATGCAGTATAGAATACGTTGATCTTGTAGAAATTATTTATACTTATCTCGATTCTAAACCACCGATAAAATTTTTTTTTTTAACGTAACGGGTTATTTCATGGATATTAGGTTATATGATGTACAATGATATATTGTGGGTTATATGATGTCTGATCAATCAATGTCAATTGAGATTTGGAAAGCATTGATTGTACGTTCCATCCTATTGTGGTCACTCTTTTTTAATTGATTGTACATCATATATTGTGGACATTATGAAACATGGATACTTTATAAAATATTACCAATTTAAGTAAGTAAAGGTTGTAGGTGCATTTAACTATATTTGATTGAGGTAATAACCATATAAAAAAATTGGAACTTATTGTTAGGTTTTATGGATTAAAATAAAAATTACAAAACCGTAACCAGGATTCTACAAATATAATAAAAACAATAACTTACAAGTGTGTACCTTTCTTCTGGAATATTGCGTGAGACTAATATATGAGGAGGCTACGAGCAATGACATAAATTGTCTATAAGAATAGCCAACACCCGATGTGAACAAACCCCTGCGTGAGAACTTTCTTAGAAGCGGCACAAAATATTAAATTATAATTAGGAGTTGGGTAGAAAAATCAATGGAATTTTTTGACCTACTCGACTAGAATGAAGAGGAGAGTCTGGCTGAAAGTTGGAAGAATTGGTACAAGTGATTCCATTGAATTTAAAACGACTATTTATAAGCGTAAAAATCGCAAAAAGTAGGCGTTTGAGAGTTGTGGTGAAAGCTCTTATGGCCTCGCCCAAAGAGCGTTACAGAAATCTTGCAGAGTTTTTAAGGCATCATCTTTTTCTCATATGTTCGACCAAAATAAGGTGGTAGAGTTAAAATCATACCGGCCTTTATCGCAAAATAAAGGCAAGTTGTTCGGTGGGAATATTGATAATGATTTTACGAAATAGAAGATTAGGAGCTCACATAAATCATCCGAATTTATGGTAGTAGAGGTGATATTAACGGCAATTGGAATTTTGCCCACGATATTCTCTTATAGTTATATTTTAAACAGGTAGTTATAATTGTATTATAGTTTGTTTTAGTTGTTGTATGTGACCTCTTAGGGTTTCGATCGAAATTAGCAATATATTAATTTATGTTTTAGCTGAGCATATTAATATATAGATTATAATGAAGACTACAATGTATCATAACCCTAATGTCAATCGGAGTTAATCATAATATATTAATTATCCAACAATTAACGTATGTCGAGCTTGTATTATTTAAATGTAATAATCGGTTTATGCAATCCCAGTATTCAGCAGACTATTATATTTATGAAATATAATTTCATAATTCCAACATTTATTACTTCATGATAGATATTTAATAAGTAAAAACTTCACAATTGATTGATATGATAAGTGAACTACAAGCCTACTTGAGTAAGTGATGAACTTGAGTAAGTGATGAACTTCTTGATATAATTCAAATATATAATATCCAACACTGTTCAGAAATGCCATGTAATACATGTATAATTGAAGAAATAATGTTTCATCCTTCAAATTATAAACAGCCCCTCAAAAAATGACAGAAATGGCAGAGCCATTGTTCTGTAATGAAATAAGAGCTCTCAGAAATGTACATCTAGCAAAAAAGAAGCAAGAAAACTATACAACCTTCAAGAATCACTAAGAAAATACTCAACAAATTTGTATGCAGAAGTACAACTGAATGGCCTTGAGCAATCATTACAGGGAAATTGCACTTATCATCTGATGGATCTTCATGAGTCAAAGTAGCCAATCCATCAAAATCACAGTCCCATCTATGTTGATTCTTGAATTGGTAGTACATATTGAAAGCATAAGAAGCATTCCCTTTGACACTTAGATGATTGCATGAAGATCCATATCCCAAAGCAGTACAATCTGATAAGCTGCAGGCATAATCAATATTCCTTGCCAAGTCTTCCAATTCCTTCACATGAGGGTTCAAAACACACCACTTTTTTTCCATATAACCCACACCTTCTACTGCAGATAAACCAATACTTCTTCCCTTACCTTCCAAATCCAATTCATACTTCGGCTTCCCATCGAACTCAAAGATCCCCCAGTGCCTCTCAAAACTACCAGGGGCAATGCTTTTCGCGTTCTCATCAATCAGGCCAAATAGATAAATATCTAATACCCCTTTCCATGCAGGCGTCCCCTCTCCGCTCAGGACATGTTTGATCAATCCTTGATTGAATCTTTTTGCATTTTGGATGTTAGCGTGCTTATTCCCATCAGTAGGCCACCCAACTTCTCCAACGATGATCTTCATATCAGGGTAGCCAGCTTTGGCCATAGCCCAAACAAGTGTATCTAAGTTAGCATCAAAAACATTTGTGTAAACATATTTGCCATCCCTCATCGGCTTATTGGGACCATCGAAAAATGCAAAATCAAATGGGAAGTAAACATTGCTATAAAGACTGAGGAAAGGATATATATTGACAACAAAAGGAGCTCCATAGGAGTAAAGGTAACTAATTATCTCAATCGACAAATCACGAATTTCTGGCCTGAAGTCACCAGCAGAGGGAACAGGGTTTGATTCTGGGGAGAAGTAAATATCAGCATTGAATGGCACAGTAGCTTTCACATCTTCTCCGAGCCCAGCATGATTGAGAGCTTCTTGGATATTCTTTAAGGCTGGCAATGTCAATTGAAGATATGTTCCATTGTAAGCTTGGAGAAAAGGTTCATTGCCCACAGCTACATATCTACAATAGTTTAAATGATTTCAATTCAGAATATGTGAAATTTCAGTCCCACAAAACCAATTCAAATTTGGGTCAAAATGTTAAATGAAAAACAACCATAATTCTGGCACACTGAAAGAACCAAAATATCATATTTTTAACCACCTTGAACTAAAACAAAATTAGCAATGTAAATAAAAAAGACATCATATATTGAATACCATATTTGACAGCTTGATTAGTTTGTCAATTCAGAGGAAAAAACAAGAATCAGTCGACAACGAATATTAATATGCAATAATAAGAATTTAGATACAAAAATGTTACTGGACCTGATTTTAACCCCACCAGAGTAGCAATAAGTGGTGACATTAGCATCCACCCAATCAGCAGCTGCTAGAGGATTCTGACTGATTTCTTGCAACATATTATTTGGTACAGCAAGCATAACTTCAATATCAGTCCCAATTAAGGCTTCCAAAATCTTATCGTCCGCCTCGAAAAGCTTCACCTTGTCAAAGCCATTGTCAATCATCATCTTAACTACACTTTTTGGGGACAATTGTTTAGATGACATAGTACCCCAATTAACTCCAAGACTTGAACCTTTTGAGCCCATGAAAACAACAAACACACATAACATAATTGATAGCTTTGTCTTAGTCATTTTCTTTGATTAAGATTATTCTTCCTCCCTAAATGTTGGCTTTCTTGAGCCAATCAAGAGGATAAATCTTGAAAGTGTTGATAGGAAAGTGAAGAAAAAGAAAGGAGTAAGAGTTCAATTTCTTCTAAAAAAAAGGAGGAAAGTCTACAGTGTGCATGCACTATGTCAATTTTAATTGAGATCGTGCAAGTTGGGTTTTGAAGAAATGAGATGCACATTGTAAAACATTCGCATGGATAAGATATTAACAAATTCTTAACTTGCTTCAGTTATTCAGTTATAAAGACAGTTCATGCAAATTTGCACTTATTACAAAACTTGTCAGGGTCAAACTGTCAATTGTTGCATGTTGCAGGCTTCCAGGTTAAAATGTACCGTAACAAATATGTTACTCCCTCCGTTACAAATTATTTGACCACTTTATTTTTACACAAAATTTAAATTCATCTCACATTATTTATTTTTCTTCCCTAAATTTGAATTAGAGAGTGAAACCAATTTTTTGAATTTATAATTTTTTAAAATGGAAATATAAATGAACTAAGTGAAACCAATTTTTGAATTTATATTTTTTTTAAAATAGAAATATAATTTGGGATGGAAGGAGTATTTATTATCTTTATTTTAACTACCATATTCAATAAGTTCCCCTCTGTTTTGAAGCTTGAAAGCAGCTAGAAAGCAGGCGCATGGTGTCGGGTGAAATACTTAAGCCAGCCGCGTAGTGTCGGTATAGTGTCGGTTCGGTGTCGGTTTTTTAAAGTAGATTTTTTTATTTGGTAATTTTGTGTCGGTGTGGTGTCGGAATGGCTTCTTAATTTAAAAAATCAAAATTAATTATTGATCGGCCATGTAGGCATGACATATATTAAAAAAATTACCTTTTTTTTCAGCGTCATCCAGTCCACTCACGAAACCTACTTAATCCCTTTAGGCCCCGCCCCGGCGCTATCGGCCTTGATGGCGACGCCACCTTGACTCTAACACGCCTACCCGCCCACCGGCCCGCGCGACACACGCCGCGCCCACAGGGAAAAAGGTGCGGTTTTCATTTTTCGTTTAATGTTTTGTTGTTTGTTTTATAATTACTTGTATGTTTAATTGTTTGTTTTTATAATTACTTGTATGTTTAATTGTTTGTTATTATATGTTTAATTATGATCTAATTTCTTTTAATTCATTTTTTTGTTTATTGTTTTTAATTAGTTGTTGTATAATTCGTTTAATTCTAGTATTAATTATAAATTTAATTCGTTGTTTAATTAATTATTATTTTGGATTTATTCGTTTTAATTTGTTAATTTGTATAGTTATAAGTTTAATTCATTTTTAATTCGGTTTAATTAGTTAGATTGAATTGGGAATTGAATGTTGGATTTATTCGGTTTAATTTGTTTTTAATTGATTGAATTGGGTAATTGAATTGTTGTTGATGAATTGAATTGGATTGAGTTTGAATTATATTAGATTTGAGTTTGATTTAGACCGAATTGGATTTGAATTGAATTTGATTAAGTTTGAATTTGATTTGATTTGAATTATATTTGAGATTAAATCGAATTGAATTTGAATTGAATTGATAAAGAATTAGTTTGAATGTTGTTTGAATTAGATCGAAATGTTGTTTGAATTAGATTTGAGTTTGAATGTTGTTTGAATTGGATCGAATTGGATTTGATTCGAATTGAATTGATTTGAATGATATTGTTTTAATTTTGATAGAATTTGAATTTTGAAAACGCAGGTTTTATATGGCTCACAAGTGGCGGTAAAACTTCGAGGACGAAGAAATTAATACGGCCAGGCGGGGAAGAGAGGCCGGTCGTTGAAGAGGCTTTAAGGGTTGTCGTCAGGCCGCTTTGTGATAGAAACATCCATTGCCCCCCCACTTGTATAGGCGGACTACGTTCTTTGGACCACTAGGGCGATAGGCTACTTGGCGTATCGTTAATATCACACTTGTGCGTCGACTCGTCGAGCGTATCTGTGGCTTAGCGCCGGACGATAATCCGGCCAGCTATCGTCCTTGGTAGCGATGACCGAAGATACATTTGGCAATTAAAATTCGAGAGTAGCCCGAACATATGGGCCAGTCCAGGAGACTACTTGATAAGATGCGTGGACCCGATAGGCCAGCGTCATCTCATTTCTGCGGGGCCGGGGAGGATAGTTGCCAGCATCTTGAGGAGCGTAAGTCATTTATTTATTGGTTTGTCTTATTAATATTTATATTTATCGTTGTATTATCCCACAATGATATCGTTTGTTTATGTTAGGCTTGTTGGGGTAGGGGTGAAAGATTCTTGAGGCGAAATAAAGGGCATGGTTGAAGATACGTGGCCCATAAAGATGTGGATCAGCGTAAAAGGATGGTATATGGAATGCTTTTTTTTGGTAAGTATTTAAATATAAAAGTTTTGTGATTTTTTGAATTGTGAGGTAGACTAAGCTTAATTTATTTATTTAGGATCGATATGAGATTCGGAGGGAGCATTGCGTATGCCGGGCCGGCTTTGGGAGGCCGAGCAGAAGAGGTGGCGAGATCTTCTTCTGAAGAGCCTTGATGCAGCTGCCCAGGGCCAGCGAGGTAGGCAGTCAGGCCGCCTCGCAGGACTCCGTGCCCCGATTGAATCGAGGACTGCTATTTGGGAGAAGTATGTCGAATGCTTGGTGTCGGGATGATGGCCAGGGTGATAAAAGAGCGAACCGCGTGACTCACAGTGGCGGGCTGATGGAGCTCGCCCCAGGCATTCACAGGGGAGTAAGGGCGCCGTGAGAGGCTCCATGATGAGGTAAGTTTGGATTTTTTACTATTAAATTTTAATTTTCATTATTTCCAATTATTAACTATGTATTTTAATTGCGTTTCAGGTGTTGAGGACTGGGAAGCGTCCTTCGCCGTTGAATATTCGTCTCGATCTTAACAAGAAGAAGGACAAGGCGACCGACAGATCGGCGGAAATTCTACAACCAGTAGGCTAACTTTTTGTAGTTTAATTTTTTATATTAAATTTAAACTTTATTTTTACTCGATTATTTATCACGTTATTTATATTTCGTTTCTTTTGTTTATATAACTTGCGAGGATGATGCAGCGGTCTTGTTCCACGAAATGCAGGCGGACTTGGATCCGTTAAAGGCTCAGGTGAGGCGGGATTGTGGATCAGGACTCAGCGCGTGAAGGTCGGGGATGGAGAAAGGCCGGATGCTTGGGGCCGGTTATATCCTTGGCCCGAGATGTTGATGGATCTTGGAGTCCGTCGGAACGGAGTTCGACCGCGAGGATGTCTGCCGGTGTCGGTTAGCCGGAATCGAGGCGAGCAAGCTTGAGAACTCCCGATGGCGAAATAGGGAAGAGATTACGGACCTCAAAAGAATCCAGTGTGGCTTAATAAACATTCCGGGGGTTATATAGGGCTAGCTGTTGTGATGCATTTGCGTTCATTACTCGGCCCGTCTGTGGAGTTCATGCGAGGGCCCATTTGCGTCCATTCGGCCCCGTCCCTCGGCCCGAGCTTGCGGCTCAAAGTTGCGGCCCGCTTTGAACCCGAATTTAGTAGCCCCGGCCCCTTGCGGAACCGGCTAGTAGGCCGGCCCCACGGCATTAGATGTTTATCTATGGATATTTGAATGATTTTTATGTATGGATATTTTTATGTTTTATGGTTTGATTTGTGTTTATAGTTTGATTTGTGTTTATGGATATATTTATATTTTTAATTTGAATGATTTGTGTTTATAGTTTGATGTTTATGCTTGTGTTGTTTATAGTTTGATTTGAATGATTTGTGTTTATAGTTTGATTTGTGTTTATGGTTTGATTTGTGTTTATAGGTTGTATAAAAAACAAGCGATATTTTATGTCCCGATTACGCAAAATTGGTGTCGGTCGAGGGTAATACGTAGGGTAATCGGGTATAGTGTCGGTTAAGTGTCGAGGGTTTGGGGGCGTCGGGAATTCGTGTCGGTTAATTGTCGGGTTTTGGAGGGTGCAGGCGTCGGTCTAGTGTCGGTAGTTGTTAAGGGCGTCGATCGGTGTCGGTATTTAAATAATAAAATCATTTTTTCTTCTTTTTAATGTAGTTTTAAGTGATCCCAGTGGGTATTATGTACAATAATCATTAGATATATTATTAAAATTATAATAAAAATATTCGTAAAAGATTCGGTACATGATCGTATAGTCAGTATAAGCTGAAATTTATTTATCACATCATCTCTGCATCTGGCCCATTATCGGCATTGAATATTTTATATTTATAATATATATATATTACTTAACATAACTAATTTGGAATAAAATATATTTATTATACGTTGAATAATTAGATTAATATAAAAAATAAGAAAAGCGAATTATGTCGAGGGTTTGGGCGTCGGTGTAGTAGCGGTGCAATTGTGGTAGGGTTAGGCAGGCACGAGACAGCCAATAGTTCTAATATATCAAGTCGAACTACATGTCAGTTAGAGCAAACCCGATAAAAAACTTCTCCACTACTTGCATCCCACTTCTATCATTTCAGAATCACAGGTATGTTTTGATATTTTATGTTCAATTATATTCAATTATGTGGAATTATGTCAAGTATTTATTTTTTCATTTTTAATTCATTACATTCCAAATCTAGGGTTTCGCTTTCTAGCAATTATTTATGTTCAATTATATTCAATTATGTACCATTTATTCAGTATTTATTTTTTAATTTAATTCGTTTTATTCCAATCTAGGGTTTAACTACATGATTATTTATGTCAGTGTTATGTCTCGTTTTGATATATTATTTAGGAAAATGTAAAGATCATTCTTGGATGTATAATCGTTGCAGTCAGTGGCTATGTGAATCCTGCATATACACCAAAGGTTTAGTGAGTTTTTCGTGAGGTTGCGAGCTTATGTTTTGTCGAGAGGATTAGGTAGAATGATAAGATGTCCGTGTAGGAGGTGCAAAAACAACAAAGTGTATGACATTAGTCAAGTGGAGACGCATTTGATGTCTAATGGCTTTGTGGAAAGATATTACATCTGGGAGTACCACGGCGAAGATTATCATGTTCCTTGATGTTTTACGATGTGACTTATCTTAGTGTTGGATGAGGGCCGATATATGCATATGGTTTGAAGATGGTTTATCTTACGTCATGGGGACCATATGATTTGAATTTGGGGGGTATACTAATGAAAAACATGGCAGGATTGAGAAGATCAAATACAACGGCGAGAACATACTGACTTGATGGAGGCGTAAACCCGGCCGTTGTGGGATGTTAGCATTGAATTTACAAAGTTATTTCAATGTGACACAATTGGTTAGTCTTAAGCACGAATCACAAATATCTAGCAATATTTCCAAATGTGGATTTAACTTTAATCAGCGGTCTTGTCCTAATGAGGGGAGAGAACATTCCAAATGATTTCTATGAGGCAAAAAAATTATTGAGTCCTTTGTTCTTTATAAACAAAAATTCATGCGTGTGTGAATAATTGTATGTTGTTTTACAAAGAGGATGAACAGTTGGAGGCATGTCGTTTTTGTGGAGAAAGCAGGTACGAGGAAAGAAGGGAGGAACAACGTAAGCCGATTGCAAGAAAGGTTTTGATATATATGCCATTAGCCCCTCGACTACAACGATTGTATATGTCAAGAAAGACAGCTCAGGACATGACATGGCACCATCGGATCCGTACAGATGATGGGTGGATGGCCAGCATGAGGATGGGCCGGCGTGGGGAAACATTTTGATGCAACATATCAGTTGGAGCGAGCAGTATTCGCATCGGTTTGTTAATACAGATGGTTTCGCCTTTTAGCAAGTTTGGGCCTTGATATTCGCATTGGCCAGGATTATTATACATGTGTACAATTTACCACGGGATTGTGCATGAAGGAGCCGGGTTATTATCTACTAACCTTCTTATATTGATTCATTTAGTAGGAAAATTGTTTGAGTAATATTTTGTTACATTTATGTCTATCCCCAATTATTTTGTTTTAATTTTGTTACATTTCGATTTTTTTATGTCTATCTAATTTTTTATCTTGATAATAATGTTGTTACATTTCGTTTTTATTGTAGGGAAAATTATCCAAAAGAAAAAAGTAGTAATTTTGATGTTTATGTTGATGATTTATGGATATTGTTTGTGTTATTATTTTTGTTTGATGTTTATGTTGTTGATATTTTTGTTTGATGTTTATATTGTTTTGATGTTTTTATATGTTGTTGCCTGTTTTTGGGTATTTTGCGGCTGGTTTAAATGTTGCGTATCCAGTACGTAATTTTTTTTGAAATTTACCCGTCGATTCGGTGTCGGGTAGTTTCGGGTTTTGTGAATGTATGGTTTCGGTTTGGTGTCGTCTTGGTAGTAGCCGGTATTATTAAATGTAGTGTCGGTAGGGTGTCGGTAATAAAATAAATAAAAAATAAAATTAATTAAATAAAGTGTCGGTAAGGTGTCGGTATAAAATAAATTAAAAATAAAATTAAATGTGATATGGTGTCGGTAGGGTGTCGGTATTAAAATAAATCAAAAAGAAATTAAAATGTTTGATGGTGTCGGTTGGGTGTCGGGTAGCCCGAACCCAAACGGGCTTGGTAATATCTCCATGTAGTCTCGGTTTCGTGTCGGTATGAAATTTAGTGTATGATTAAGTGATTAAATATCTCGATGCGACCCTCTGAAACCACTGTGTGTGGTAAGGTGTGGGTTTCGAGCAACGCGCTACCACCATTTTACAGTATTGAAAAACATAATACTTACAAAATAAAATGTGTTTTAATTCATGGTGATTATCCAGAAGAATTATCATGTTTGTACTTGATAATTCACATAAATTTTAGTTTTTATTGTCTAAGAAGTCATCATTTAATAGTCATTTTACTTAAATTAATTCTCTAGAAATAAAAATAAAATCGGACTTTTTATCTTTATCCATGAACCCTTTTAGCTTTAAAAATAAAAAAAAATTGTAAGCATTTTTGTTGAAAAAATAAAGTTCTCATATAACTAGCTTAATTGTATCATGTTAAAGGTTTATTACATCCTGAAATTAGTAAATATTTAAAATGTTACTCCCTCCGTTCCTAAAAGATTTGTTAGAAATGTATTCTTGAATAAAAGTCGGCGTTTTGTTGGTAATGCAATCGGGACATGGGTTGCCTCCCGATCGTTTGCGATTTGGAATCCAGAGATTTTTTGGGACTTGTATCGGGTGATAGCATCTGGCCTTGATCTTCTGAGTTGGTTTTGAAGGATTTACGGGCGGTTTGAGACATAAATCACATAGCGGTTTGAGTCATGTCTTAAAATTTGAGTGTATTAGCAATAGAATAGAGAATTAGGATTCTTGAATAGGTTAGGTATTATTATTATTTTATTCTTCTGAATAGTGTAGGTTGAGTTGTGATGGCAGGGTTTACTTGTTCATCGAGTCTTTGTGGAAATATATGAAATGCGAAGTATAGTTTAGGTTATTATACGTCGATGGCATGGTTGTCGAGAGCTAATTTTAGCTCAAGTCTATAATCTGTTCTTCCATTATACTGAAATCTGTTCTGTGAAATCTCTGTCTCTTTATTTTCAGTACTTTACATAATTCCTTGTCTTAGTTTCGCATCTGTTTGTGCAAATTCGCTTCCATTATAACAAGATTGTTACATTTTGATTTTAATGAGTTGATTTTTTTCAATTTTGAATTGAATAAACTTGTGTGTTATATATATGTTTGGAAAAAATATACGAATATGTAGTATTTGGAAATCTTTCTTTATTAAGCTGATAATTTTATTGAATAAAAGTTGAGGATGTCAATCAAGATCGTAGTTTATTAATCTTTGACAATGAAAATACAAATGTGATAATCTTTTAGGGATGGAGGTAGTATAAGTTATTGTAACGACCCATACGAGTAAATGCGCTATCGAGGTTGGAATGGTGCTCAGCGCGTATATCTGGTCATGTCTGATGATGGTTATGTGAAAATAACGTTTGAAAATGTTAGAAGCGCGGTAGTTTGATAAAAAGTCGAAATAGTCCGAAAGCTCCAGCGTTTCTATCTGAGTTTAACCGTATTGGCATCATCAACCAAATCCAAATGCAAGCTTCGTAATAATTCCAAAACGAATCTTTCAGCGAAGCAGTTAATACATTTTCAACACCAAAACAAAATCACGAAATTTGAGTACGTCAAAAAACATGGTGAGAATAAAAAATGATTGTCGATGATCGCAGCTGGCGTCTACCGCTTTCAAGTAAAATCTGCAGGACAACTCGCGGCTCAGCAACTTCCTGAAGCACTTGTCAATCACGGGTTGGAAGGGGTAAGCTCGGCAATTTAGTGGAAGCATTATCGCAGGGTGGAAACTTATCGCATCAAATAGAGATACACAACAAGAAATAAAGACGTGGCGATAAGAGTAGATGTATATATAAGGTAAAAGAATAAACTAAGTATTCGCTAGCGTCGCAATAAGTAACAACCATCGTCCACATATCACAGCATTTTAAAGGGCTGACTTATGTTATTCCACATGATATACCCGGAGATAGCATGTCCTTATAATCAGCGAGCAAAACAAATAAGTTCTCGATACAATAGTTATAGCAGCAATAACGATTATATGAGGCTGGAAAACAAAGACACTGACATTATCGACATTTGAATGGTGGCGTCGCGTGTCATTATGATGTAAGACAATCACAGCCTTGTCTTTTATCCAGACATTTATATAATGTAGATTTGCCATCGGCGGGCTACCCACGTAACATAAAATCATCAGCCTCACTTGAGAATTTCATTCTTGTTCCTTGTAGAATATCATGTAAACTTTACATTTCAGCCCGATCACTGAAATGCAATCTGAAACCCTTGTCGCACAGGCAACCTACATGCGACTCAGCGTACTGGCGTCACAATATGGTGTGACCATTTCTCATGAAGCCGTGACCCGGCCATTGTCGCGCAAACATACCAACCATGACAAACCTGACCACAGCGGCTGACAGCGTCGCCTTGGTATAACAATCCGAGATAGAGACAATAAAAGCAACAATCAGCGCGGCGTTCTCGAATATGACCATAATATACTCGAGTGACAATTCGTATAGAGCATTACTACATATGTATTTAATTAATGAAATGCATACAACTCGACATTCACAATTTCATTCTATTTAACGAGATAAGTTCATATCTGAAATATATAGTCATGCTCCGATTCTGTATCTGCCCCCGCTCAGCGTAAATAATGTTATCAAGCAGTGATAAATCCCCACGCTTTGGCTAGTACCTTTAGCGTCCGAACGATCAATCGTCATGGCGCTTTCCGCGTTCGAGTCTAAACAAAACACCAAAAGTACAATTACTAATTTGTTACTCCATTATCTTTTAGCAACTTTAATGCCATTAACCACTTTATGTGAAATATTCTTAGTTAAGCGTCGGCGATAAACTAAGCGACAAAATTCAATAGCGATCACAACTTTGACCTGCACTAGCAGTACTAACACTGTAACTGTCGATCCCAGGTGTCGACTTTTCCAACCAATTAAGCCATTTCTAACAGCCTCCCCAATCATGACAGCTACTACTTAAAATTCATAAAACTAATTTCGGCGTATATTCATCCAAGCGACCTTTAAACTACAATTTCCACCTCTAACTTGACTATAATGTGATCGAGAACATACTTATATCATTTTAAAAACATATTGAAAAAAGTCAAACGAAGTCAACTCAAAAGTCAACTAACTACCAACGGCACCTGAAAATCGATTATTAATAAATGCACTATCTTACAATCTGGCGCAGATAATGGTATATACAATATTAAACCTCGAAACCCGAAGTCAAACTAAAATCAAAATTCAGCGATACACAAAAGCGTCACAAATTTCATCCAAGCAGCTTAATTTCAATGAAGAACAATAAATTTAAAGCCCAAGAATCAATTGAAGCAATAAAAATTAAAAAAAGCTTAAAGTCGACAAAGTCGGCCTGTAGTCGAAACTCGAAATAAGCAAAAAGTTCGGCGCTTTTTTCACGCTTGAATCGAAGAGGATGATAAGGGGAAGCTACATAAAAATTTGAGGCCAGCTTTGTGAGATGGAGGAGAAAGAAATTCAAGGGGAGAGGGGAGGGGGTTCGGCGGTTCTTGAGGGGAAGGAGATGGGATTTTTCTTCTTTTTTTTTGTTTTATTTTCCACTCTTAAGGCTTGTTTGGTGTGCGGAAAGGATGAGGGAAAAACGAGCTTATGCGGATGAGAATTCGGCCAGATTTTAGTTGACGTCTATACCGATTCCAGCTTTATAATGATAAATTTCCAACATCAACATTTATAAATGCAGCAAAATAATAAATTGGTTCAATTTACGTTAATCGGTTTAATAACCTATATTTTAATTTATTAATTAACGAGTGGAATTCACAGGTTTTTACGATTAATCTCTAATGTCATCCTTTTGGATTTAGACTATCTACGCTGATAAATATTTGAAAACCTGAATATTTATTTAGCGTCAGATTATTCATTAAAAGCGTCGTGAATATCTTTGATAAGCTTTTGCTTTCCTTGATAGATATTTGAAAAATAATTAAAACTTTCACATCGTGATATATCTTTACATATACATCTTGATAGCTGCTTATCTTTTTCATTATTCAAATAAAATGAAATTAAACTCTAATTGTAAATCTTTTAAAATAAAAGATATTAATGTAAAAATAATTTAGATTTATAAAAAAAATACTTGATAAAGAAAGCAAAATAAAAAGAGATGAAATCAAAATGTTTTCCATTCATGCAAGGACGGTGACATTGCAAATGTGTGTCAGAGAATACTTGAGTTTTTCAATTATTGCTCTGTAAAATTGATGAGTCATGATTGTGTTTCAATTATTAATTGTTGGATTGCTTTTTCACCATATTTCACCTTCAATTGTCAATTGCGGCTCATGGTCTTAGGATTATCATGTACATCGAGTCATCGACTTCACTAATGTGCTACGAGAGCTCCTTTGATAAACAATATTAAGACCTCGAGATATCGAGATATAATGTATATTACTTAATATTTATATTTTTGAGTATTGTAACCAGATTCAAACATATGAAGTCAATCGAATCCAAAACTTCTAAAATTTCCTAAATCCTTAAAAATACTTACCAACACACCAATCTATTATTCTCTAAAAGAAATATTTTCTCCAAGTCTTTCAAAACATTGTTTTAGTGGCAAAGTATTTCCCCCAGTAAAGTTTTCATGAAAATTTCTGGCATTTAAACTGCTCCAGTGTATGACATGCACTTAAATGACTTCGCCGATACACACTCCATACGATTGAAATGTCTAGCAATTATCTGAAACTTCGTATTAACTTTTTAGTGGGCATGACGTGTCGCAATCTATTATTTCAAGTCTTGTCGGCGTATGTTGATATAGAAATGGCCTTGTAGCGTCAGCCTTTGAGAATTTATATTTGGGCAAAAGCGGTAAATGAATTCACAATGCAAGCAAGCACACATTACGGCATCTTGAAATGCAGCAACTACTTGAATCAGTTAAATGCCCAATAATTGACATATTAGTTTATCTTATTAATTAATAATTAATTATTAAATAAATAATAATCAAATAAATTTTAAATTAAGTGAAATAAATGTTAATTATTAATTATGTTTTATTATTAATTAATAATTAATAATTAATTAATAATTAATAATTAATAATTAATTCACTATCATTAATTATTAACTATTATTAATTATCAATTATTATAATTATTTATTAATTTATTAATTAATAATAAATTCACTAGTATTAATTACTAACTATTATTAATTATGAATTATTATAATTATTTAATAAATTATATAGAAACAAAAAACTAAAGAGCGAAAAATAATTTTTATACTGGTTAGGCAAGATGCTTCATTCAGTCTTAGTATATTCGTTACGAGGCTGGTATTCATTTATGTCTGTTTTAGCGCGAGTCTTAGGCTTTGCTTTGGGTTTGCGATCCAGTATATGTTATACACACTAATTGTTGATTTCTATATTAATATTACATAAATGAATTACTTGAATAATTTAATTAAACAATTGACATTATAATCATTTTAATAAAATTAATATAATTCAAACAATTTGACATTAACAAATTATGTAAAGTAATTTAACATTATAACTATTATGTAAAAATAATTTAACATGATAAACATTACATTACCATTATAAACATGGAAAATTGATAAATTAACTTAAATCATAAACAACAAAAAATAACATAAATAACTAAAGGATTAATTTGTCAGTGCATACACCACACACTGGCGTAGACCAAACAAAATGTTCTTATCTGTTTGGTTTATGGATGGAGTATACAATCACGTGGGCTGATCAGCATTACATTGTAAGTCTTGGATTTATAATTGCATATATTCTAATAATTACTTAACATAAATAATTTTAGAAATTAATTACAAAACAATGTATATTAATTATTTAGGATAAGAATTTGTAATTAATGTTCATAAAACAAAATATAATTTAACGTAAGAAATTAACATAATTAATTTAACATAAAATTAGGAATATTGGATGAATCCATTGAGAAAATAAGATGATAATTTTTAATTTTTGAAATATTTTCAAATTTATAGATTCGAGATTTAAGTGTTTGAAAATTTACGGTTGATGGTGAAAGTGAGTTCCATTTTATATCAAATTTTGACCAAGTACCACAATTAATTTCACAATCGCCTTGTCCAATTCCAAAAAGATTAATTGCCCAACCATATATGATAGCCTGTGGATTACACCACAAACTCGTATGACCAACCAGTGTTCTTAGCATATACTAAACATTCGATTAGGTGTATCTACTATGAGCAGATTAGCATATTTCGTATGCACATTGTACTGGGTTTGCGGTCAGTATATGTATAGACATTAATTTTGATTTCTATATTAATATTAACATAACATGAATAATGAACAAAAAGTTATCAGATAATAATTTGAAGATAAATAAAAAACATAAATAACTAATAATACAAATATCATAATTCATTAAAACTAAGATAATAATTTAAAAATCTGAAAAATAAATTAGGCGTGTGGAGTACACTCGGAGTAGACACGATATGATATTGTCTTATTTGGTTTAACTGCTTGAATTGTGCGGCGTATCTTCGATTGTTAGCAAGTGCAAGCATTGCAGCGTCTTGGGTATAATTGCGTATTACAATAATTACCTAACACAAATAATTTAATTAATTACTATAACAAAATATAGTAATTATTTAGGACAATAGTTTAATTAATTAATATTTATAAAACTAAAAAATAACATAAGAAATTTACATAAATACTTAGAATTAAATGGCTAACTCGTCACAGCCAAGATTCACAAAATATGATGAAACGTGAGCTTTAACATTTATGAATATGGAAATTTTACAAAAACTATAACTATTCAATTTAACATTATTATCTACATTTGTGTTTTAAGCATTATGTCGAGTTAAAGCTTGTGGATACGAATCCAGAATGCTAAGTTGTATAAAAATAAAAACATAATTGGCTACAAATGTGAACCTTTTTGGTCTAATAAATCGTTAGGCGTGAGATTGAATTCTTCGCGATGCTGTGAGTATCTGGTTAGTCCGTACCCGACAAATTATTCGAACTATTCCATCGTTTTCTTAGAGCGGCAAAGTGTAAGCCCAGGAGCAAGATGAAGAAAAACTTGTTTTTTATTTCCTAAGCGGTCGACTATTTGGGAGGTGGTGGAGAGAGAATATTTTGATAATGCTTAAATCCTGATATGAGCATTAACATTGAGTGAATTTGACATAGGTTTAGGCGAAACTTAAATAGGCAACCATTATGAGAGTTTAGGAGATAAAATCTCTGCTTCATACATCTTTCTTCCTTGACCAACTCGAAAACGAGTCTTGGATTCAATTTTTTGCCCGAATATTTGCCATTGTTTCCACTTTAGACCGGAAAGTTTATAATACATTTTATTATAGTTAGGTTTCTACTTTGTTTATGTGTGGCCTCTTAGGGGCCAATTAATGAGAGTAATATATTAAGCAATATTAACCATTGTGTATTAATATATAGATTACGAAGCGGACGCAGTAAAAATTTACTCGTAACCAATATGTCGTTAAACACAAAAATACTAATTGTCAACGGTTATCATATATTAAACTTACATATATATATGGATATATATTTTGAATGGTAAATCGGTTGTCTGTCCCAAATTGTTCAACGGATGTCTATGAATCAATTTACCATAGTCTTCAAAAGATAAAAAATAAACAAATAATATAAATAACTAATAAAATAATAATTTATTAAAATTAAGATAATAATTTGAAGAAGATACAAAATCGTCTAGGGTGTAGATAAATTTAGGTTTCCCTAATATAATTATTGTACACTAGTTTCTTTACTTGGTCAATGCAGCGGCGTGTCTTGATTGTTTAACCCGGTACACGTGCTCGTCTTCGATTTACAAATGCATATTCTAATAATTACCTAACACAAATAATTTCACATATTAGTTAGTCAAACAACATATATTAATTATTTATGACAATGAGTTAACTAATTAATGTTTATAAAATTAAAAAAAAATTAAGATAAGAAATTTACATAAATAATTAAATTCATGAAAAACTAACTTTCAATATATATAAGATTTTAAACTTGATAATCATTACTTTAACATTATAAATATGAAAATGCGACAAAATATAAATATTCAATTTAACATTATTATCTTCAAAGATAAAAAATATATAAATAATAAAAATATAATAATTTAAATTAGACAATAATTTGAAAATAAAACAATACGTCGATTATTGGACCTAAATTATTATTATACGTTGGTTTCTTTAAATTTATACGGCGTATGGCGGTGTTTAACGATTTACCGCATTGCGTCTTTCGGATTATATTGCATATTCTAATAATTACCTAACTCAAATAATTTCACATATTAATTAGTCAAACAAAATATATTAATTATTTATTACAATAATTTAACGAATTAATGTTTAAAAATTTAAAGAAAAAATTAACATAAGAAATTTACATAAATACTTAAATTAATGGCTGACTCGATATATAAATAACGTGATTATCTTGAATAAATAATAATAAAATAATATAAATAACTAATAAAGATATAATAATTTATTAAGATAATAATTTGAAAATATAAAAAATACGTCAATGTGGAATACGCGTCGAATTGGGCGTCTATTATGATGTGTACCTTGGTTTATTTACTTGGTGCTCTGACTTTGTCTTAATTGTTTAACGATACACATTGCAAGTGCTCTATTTATAATTGCATATTCTAATAATTACCTAACACAAATAATTTTACAAATTAATTGCCAAAAAATTTATTAATTATTTAGACAATAATTCCAACTAATAAATGTTTATAAAATAAAAGAAATTTAGCATAAGAAATTTACATAAATACTTAAATTCATGAAAACTAACTCAATATATAAAATCCTAAACATGATGAACATTACTCTAACATTATAAATATGGAAATCTGACAAAATATTAATATTCAATTTAGCATTATTATCTTCAAAGATAAACAATATAAAAATAATATAAATAATTAATAAAAATATCATAATTTATTAAAATTAAGATAATAATTTAAAAAGGCAAAAAATACGTCCAGCGTGTGGAGTACACACCGGAGTGGACACCTAATATGATTATTGTATGCGGTTTAGATTAACGCGGTGTGCGTAATTGTTTAACCGGTACACATTCTTGTGATGCTTGATTTAAATTGCATATACTAATAATTACCTAACATAAATAATTTCACATATTAAATAGGCAAACAAAATATATTAATTATTTAGGATAATAATTTAACTAGTATATTTATAAGAATAAAAAAAATTAACATAAATACTTGAATTCAAGCCCCGACAAATATATAAGATTCTAAACATGATGAACATTAATCTAACATTATAAATATGGAAATCTAATATAAATATTCAATTTAATATTATTATATTCAAGAGAAACAATAAAAAATAATATAAATAACTAATAAAAATATTATAATTTATCAAAAAGTAAGATAATAATTTGAAAATACAAAAAGTAAGTCTAACGATGTGGAGTACATGTAACGACCCGCCTCGAGTAAATGCGCCACCGAGTTAGAAGTCGTTATCAACACCAACTATATCGAGTCGCCATGCGATGGTTGACCACCAATCGCACTTGTTTGAAAATCGATAAGCACGATAGTTTGATAAAAGTGAAATAGTTCAAAATGTTTCCATCTGAGTTTAGCAATGCGTGGTATCGCTTTAATCGAATCCAAAATGAAAACTTCATAACATTTACCAACTCAAAAATCTTTCAATAAGCAGTTTATAAACTACCGACACCAAAACAAAATCTGAAGTCGAATGCTGCCGAAAATAATTGAGTAGAAAAAGATGGCTGGGGATCGCAGCCACCCGTCTACCGCTAAAGTAAAATCAACGATCACTCGCGAACTCAGCAATTTCTCGCGTTACTGTCGATACGGAGGTTGGAAGGGGGTAAAAGAACGGCGAGCAGGTGGAAGCGTGTATGCGGATGGTAAGCACATACACCGAATAAGTACAACCGGTTTATACGCATAGCGATAAGGTTAAATATGTACAATAAAAGAACATGCGATATCCATAGCGTCATAATAATAATATATTAATCAACGCGTGAAATAGCATCATAAGTTACCGTCTGGGTGATACGTTTCCACTAAAATGTAATAAAATACCCGTATGCGTCTGGGCGACCTTCTCTACGTGCGACCAGCGTCGCGTCTTATCTGATTGTGACTACTCTCTATATGAAGCAGGAATGACCAAGCCTTTAATTCGCCCAAGCGTACCAGCCATGACAAAACATAACCACCGCATTTCGATTAACATCATATGACCTACAATGACCCCAGATAAAACAATAAATGCAGCAATCGCGCAATCTTAATATGGCACATGTATGCATAATACAAAAAATCTCATATAAAACATACTACCATAATATAAATACAATAATCTCATTAAACATACCATGTATATACATAATACATCCATTCATCTATTTCGACATTTAACTTCACAAATTACACTATCATATAAATTCATGGAAACAATTATGTAGTCACGTATCTATTGCTCAAGTACTTAAGCTCGAAGCGTAAATAATATTCTCGCGCAGTGATAAATCCCCACGTTTGGCTGAAATGCAGCTCAAGCAGAAATCAATCGATCGCGAAATTAACCGTTCGAGTACAAACAAAACAGAAATGCGATTCTTGCAAACTTACCGTTATAAATTCTCTTTTAACCATTTTGGTACCAATTAGCCACTTTAGGTAAATATTATAGTTAAGCAAGCGATAAACTAAACGACTTCGATATCAAACAACTACACTTAACGTTTAAGTGCATGCAATGTCTTGAATTTAACAACAACTTTAAACAATTTTAACCAATCGAAAGTATCAACTTTTCCAACTTGACTAAACCCATTTCTAACAACCTTTAACCTCGAGCCCGTTTACTAACCAAATCTAATAAAACTAATTTGACATATATTTCAACCAACAACATATAAATCACGATTCCACCAGCAATATAATAAAAAGGTCAAGAGATCATATACCATTAAAATGTTTTTTGAAAAATGGCAAAGTCAACTCGAAAGTCAACACAACTACACCAATATTTTCTAACCCAAAAATCGGTTATTATCACCTCACATACTATAATCTATGTTTAGATAATAATTCTATGCCATATTAAACCTCGAAAACCAGTCAAACTATTTAAAAAGTCCAAAATCCCCAAAACGTCAAGAAATACTCATCCAAATTCTTAATTCTAACTCAAGAACAACTAATTTAAGGCCTAAGAATCGTTTGTAGCAATATAAATCGAAATACAAAAAAGTCAACAAAAGTCAACCCATTCGAAACTCATGAAATACTCAAAAAGATTCAACCTTTTTTACCTTGAATCGAAGAGGATGATCGAGCTATAAAATTTGAGGGCCGAAAACTTTGCGAGATGGAGAAATCGGAGAAAGAAAAATCAAGGGGGAGAGGGAGGGGTTAGAGGCGGTTGTAGGGGGAGGGAGATGGGATTTTTTTAAGGTCTTGGTATGTGGGAAGAAGAGAAGAGAAAAAAGAGTTTATCTGCGTTGAAAATTCGATCGTTTAGTTTAGCGATGTCTACCGATTTACTTTATCTCGACCGTTAACCCCAACGTCGACATTTATAATCCATGAAACATAAAGTAGGTCAATTTTAAATTTAAAATTAAATTAATAAGCTCATTTTAATTTATTAATTGATGAATAAATTCACCAGGTTATTCACAGTACACATTATAGTGCACATAAAATGAGTAGTATACTGGCAGCCTTTGGTACTTTCGTTATAATTGCAAATTGTAATAATTAGCTAACACGAAATAATTTCACAAAATTATTCAAACAAAATCTATTAATTATTTAATACAATAATCTAACTAATTAATGTTTATAAAACAAAAAAAACATATTAATTTATATTAATACTTAAATTCTTGAAAACTAACTCAATATATAAGATTCTAAACATTATAAAAAAACAAAATACCAACAAAATATTTTCTGGGTAATAGTATGCTTAGTGTAAAAGTCGAGCATGTCTTTGAGTGTGTATTGCGTCACAACAAGGGAGCCACTAAATAAGAATGTGAAGTGTTAAATATTTCGTTTGCGTGGAATGTGTCTTCGCGAGGCGGGCTGAGTGTATTCTGCGATATATTAGGTAAGGATAAAATTGGACAAAATCTCCACCGTGGAAATATAGCACCTTGTTTTAGTACATGATCTACATAGTGAAATCTATCCTGACACCATAATGAAATCACTATCATGAAATATTTTTAATGTGCGTATGTAGTGTAGTAAAGCAATCTTTGAGTGTGTATTGCATCTGGCTCGAAGCCATTAAAATAAGATGTGAAGTGTTAGATATTTTATTATGAAATGTGTCTTCCTTGAAGTCGTTTAGTGTATATTGCATATATTGATAAGGGTAAATTTAGCAAAATCTCTACCTTGGAAATATAGCTACCTTGTTTTAGTACATGGTCTACATAGTGAAATCTTATTTCCTCCAATCACCAACCCCCACGCCCCCCCAACACACTTTGTGACCTGCGTTCGACTCTTTAAAAAAGCAACAACCCTGGTCATTGGTCAGACAAATTTCCCATGCAGATACTGCCTTTTCTTTATAATGCTTTTCATGAGTATTAATTTTCTTTTTAATCCCAAGATTTCTTTCACATGCAAAAAATTCATGAAAAATAGCTGGGACCCAGGGGAGTTGGAGAGATCAAAATATAGTTGGTTTATTTATGTAGAACAGCTCTCCCTTGACTCTCTTTTTGACAAACGAAATCCTTAAGAAAAATGGTAGCTTTCCAGCAGAAATCTACGTGTTTTGTTCTCATCATCATCTTATTATACAATGTTTTCTCTGTTTACTTTGGCTTTATTTTGATGTTCCAGCTTTCTTGCTTTATAATCGTCACTTAAAAAGGGTTTAAAAGTTATGAAAGTTAAGAATTATGGTGCATTTCTGATAAAGAAGATATATACAACAACCATAAAAGATGTATCATCTATATATTCTCTAGTGTTCCTGCCGGCCTTTCTCATTTTTAACGTAAAATGTTAATGGGTTCAAATATCATAGTCAAGAATTAGATATATCGACCGTTCGAATGTCACCGTCAAGATTTAGATAAACATCAAATCTTTCCAGTACGGAAATCGATGTGGTTTGTAAGTTCCTTTTTATAGGGAAATAGAAATCTTAGAAGGATATAGATAAATTTGGTTTTAGTTTAAGATAAAAAAGATGCTGCTTAAAGTGGCATGAATCTTATCGATGGGTCGATTATCTTGTAACATCTTTACAACGAACTTTTCATGAGGAGGTCTTGAATTATCTTTCTTTGTTGGAATTATATTATTTATTTGTAATAGCGTGTTCTTTTCTTTGGATCGGCTTCTCTAGCTGTCTTTTAGTTAGAAATTTATGTATTTGTAATTTGTAATATTAATAATAATCGTCTTTCTTAACCATTATTTAAAATAAAAAATATAGGTAGCTCGGATCTTACATCACAGATTGGGGAAGCCAATATCGCTACACAAATAATTTTAGTCTTGGATATAATTTATGTAAGCTAGCACCTTTAAAAATAGGAAGGTCAGAAATATTCGTTTCGCACTCCACTCTGAACAACATTTGGATGTGGTATATAACAACTCACACCGATTGGTGACTCAGTAACATACCGATAAAAAGTTTACACATATGCAGTAATTGCGGTAGAAGATCCCTCGCCCGCTATTGGTTATTTAGCCCTACTTTTCTTCATAAACAGAACAAGAAGGTTGCTAATGTCGGCAGATATATCCATCACTAGTTACCAAATTAAATATATTATTGCTAGACTAGCTTCACTTTGTGCTATCTCCACTACACTAAGGAACAACTGCATAACCCATGAGCAGAATCAAATAAAAAAATTAGTAGAAGATGCAAGGTTTAAACCTGTCTTGGACACAGTTTGGTCCTGTAGCAATAGAATTCCCCATATTGGTCATTATTGCTCTTCTAATTGGTATGACCTACCATGGAGCTGCTCTCTGCTGATATACTTTCTTCAAGTATCCATCAAAGTTGTTAATAAGCGTTTAGCGGTCAGGTCATGGCGCTTAAAGGCATAAGCGGTGTCGCGGCCTTGATGCTTTCGGAGTTTGTATAGATATATGTGTGAAATTAATAATCTTTTGTAAGCATTTAGTTAAATTCTACCGTGTTTATAACGTCAAAACGTTAAAGCTTGATAATTTAAAAGGCAAGCGTGCATAATTAAAGATTATCAGAAATGACATGCGTAAAAAAGATATCTAGCCACAATCGAAAAAAGACAAACAAGCATTAATAATAACATTTTTCCAACTCCTTGGGCACATAATAATTAATACAAACAATGTTAAATCTTGTACTCTATTAAAGTTAAAACTAATAGAAACATTAGTTAAAATTAATACAAATAATAGTTAAAAGGTAAAATAAATTAATTAATTAATAATACATAAAAAAAACAGAAAAAACAGTAATTAAAATGTAATATTAATCAACTAATAAATATATATTAATATCATTATATCACATTATCACTATTATATATCAAACTAACAAATTAATAAACACAAATTATCAAATTATCAAAAAAAAAAACAAAAAAAACTAGAAAAAAAGCGAAAAACAAGAAGAAGTTACCTAAAGAGGGTTGACAAAGTGGATGGCGAGAAAAAGAAAAAAGTGAAAGGCTTGAGGTTGGGTTTAATTTAGAAGGAAAAATCGAAACTATTAATAACTTTGGAAATATTATGACTGGATCGGATCGATTCTTTTGAATCTCTATCTGGCATAATTCCTCGACTTGGTATTCTCATATTTTTTATATATAATTCTTGATCTGATTTAACATTTTTGATCTTAACATAAACCCTCAAGTATTTTTGGTTAGACAAACCGAAGGGAGTGATGTCCTTTATAGCGCCATGGCCCAGCGACGGTAGCTATATCAGGAGGAATAATGACCAAGTCATAGTCGGCCCGTATCTTGGCGGCCGATAAGCGAAATCGCTCTTGTGGCTAGAACTTCGTATAGCGGCGCTATTCACATCTTTATCCATTCTCGCTTTTCGGGTGCTGGCCTCTTCTGCTCAACTTTTCATCCAACATGCGCCGATATGTTACCAAAATACTGCAACAGAAATCCCAAAAGTAATAATCTTCTGAAGTATGTAAAATTAAATTCCAGCCTCAAACGTAGAAGTCAGTTGTTATGATAATTACTCGATTACTGACAAATAACCTCAACAGGCCTCAGAAGAAATACATTAGCACTGTGCAGATAAACACCTTCCAAGAGTTGCACATTTGGTCCCGACTCTTGAGGAACAAATGGCCAACTTTCTGGATAGTTTAATTATCAAAACTAACGGTTAGGATTTTTGGAATGAAACTTACTCCGAAGACATTCATGTCGAGTCTAGGACTATTTACACAAATCACTTTTCTAACTTGTACTCTCCAAAAGTAAGCATGTCAAACATCCTAGGAGACTTTTAAGAGTTGAATAACTTACAATTCTTCAAATCCTGATACTATAAATCATTCTGCCTAATGTAGTACTGCCAAAGCTTTGCAAAATTCTCTGGTGTTGGCAGAAATCGATTAAATCAATATAACGAAGTAATAAGGCAAGCTTCTATTTATTTCCATTTTCAATTTGCACATTGAACATCGCAATTTAAAGTACCTCTTCAAGTACTTATTATGGCATCTGTGACTGCAAGTGACTCAATGAGATATAAACTTGCCAATACATATTCAGTGGCGACAGCCAACTTTTGGGAAAATAATATGATATCGAAATGATGATTGAATGAAAGCCAATTCAAGCACTCATCTCCCCGATTTCTGGGCTCAGTGGTTCGAAGAGAGATTCCACCTCACTAAGGCTGACATCATCCATGGACGGAGGATTCCATTTCGGGTTCTAGAAACAAGCCAATGATTAACAAAGATTAATAACGAAGCAAATAAAGATGACGCATAAAATGTCAAATATTCATTTCAAATGGTCTAAGGGCAATAGGGAATACAAACTACAAAGCAATTCCATCCAATTCAGAACCAACTGATTCATAAAAGGTTACATTGCAGAAGCATGGAAGACTATGGATTCTAGTAACTACTTCAGGTAAAATCGGAGAGAAATTTTAGGTGTTAAAAAACACTTAAACCATCTTAAGTTGACAAACGATATCTCCGTTTTAATATTCACTTCCGAAAAGAATCTGCAACTGAATTCCAAAACAAATTGAAGCATGCAGAGAAAACCTGGTCTTTGTCCACCAAGACTGCCCGAACCCCTTCAGCAAAATCATCTCGAAGAGCGGATCGCAATGCCATGCGGAATTCAATTTTCATCACCCCTCTCAGCTGAGAACATTAAGGTGGACAGTAAATCTAGAGTATCATGACAGACAGGAAACACCCAGAGAAATGAAGAACATTTCTCAAAGAAAAGGAAGGTAAGCATGAGATGATGGAGATGTCAAGATAATAAAAGTTACCGTGGATAATTCATCACCAATCTTTCCATGAGCAGATGCAACTCTAGAGAAATGCTTTTGTGTGAGGCAAAGAGAAAATGGGGCACCCTTCTTGATACCCTGCAAAGCATCCTTAGCCCACTCTGCGACTAGAACATGACAACAGAAAATCAGAAGCAAAAATAAACTACAATAAAAAAATGTTAGAGCCGTCGTAACATGATGAATCGCAATTCACCAGTGATCTTTACCCAATTTATCAGCACTCCCTTGATGATTTTGTAGCTCTTCTATGATCTCTTTTATAGGTTTATTATTACCACCAAAGGTTGAAATTATAAGAGGCAAAAGCAACTTCAATCGTGGTTCTGACTCCGGTGTGGAGCTATACTTTTTCAATAGCTCTGTGATATCTTGATGAGGATCGTCAGCACTATAAGAGGGAAACGTATATTAGAAAGACATACTAAAACAAATTGGTATCCTCATTTTACAGGAAGATTTAGCATTCAAATGCAACACAAGCACTGCACGAGGAACCAACATACATGGAGTTGGCTGTTGGCTAACAAGGAAAAGAATGGAAAAGTTTGTTTAACAGAACACTTGGAACCAACTTTGACAAGAAATGAGACAACATAATCAGATTATGAAAAGCAGTAGAAGAAAATGGTTAGCCCTAGATCAGTCATCAGTTTGTAATTCATTTCTATTTTAGTAACAGTTGAGAATCGGGTATAAGTTATAAGTAGATACCACAATGTTAAATGAAACTGAAGGAAGAGATGCAAGCAATTACAAGGTACTTGACAGAAGATCCGCCTTCAGCATAGATATGTTTACAGAAGGCACATAGTGCGTACCAAGGCCAACATATAGTGCATCAGCAGGAGATGATATTCTATTTCCAGTTAATCCAAGGTAAGCACCTACAACACACCAGAAGTTCTCAAGAAAACTATTTTTTTTTGAAGCATCAGGCTAGGACTAAAACCTCAGCCTGCAGTTATGAAGCTCACGGTTGCCCCTTAAAGAAATAATAGCAGCTCACCTCCATTTATCCTTCAATTTATATCAACTCTATTACTTTTAGAAATAACCTGTGTTTTAGCATATACATAATTATATTCACTAATTTTATACTACGAACAGATGGAGTCAAAAATTTTATGTTCTCAATTCTCTGGCTCTTGGATATGATGGAATAAATCAAAATGGCACATTATACTACCTACCTTCTTATCTATTGTGAAGTAGTAGATAGTGTTTGTACTTCACTCTTGGGTCAACTCGGAAACAGCCTCAATGTTATCACAAGGGTAGGGTTGCGTATTATCAAGACCCCCCTTACCCATCTTAGGCAAGAGCCTCTTCAAAGACATTGGGGCATGTTGGTATTGATGTTGATGTTTACACTTTGAACATATAATTATATAAACAAATTTTTAAACTAATAAGAACTTATTCTGTTCAAGCGAGAGATCGGAAAGTAGGATAGAGAAAAGAATTTTGAAGTTTGTCTAGGAATGACGCAAGCCACATTCTAGTGTAAAAATAACGAGGAGTCCTCTGAGGATGAGAGATCTGGTACTATACCATTTTGTGTAGTTTAAAAAAACTTATTCTAAATATGGAATGAGCAGCATTATGAGGGATCTGCTTCTAATGCTCGTAGTAAGAGTTTCTAGATGTAAAAAAATTGAGGGTTTTCTCGTACTCTGAAGAAAAAGCCTGAAGAGACATGAGGCATCTCGGAGGGTAAACCCACTGTTATAGACTAAAAAGTAAGTTTTTCATAGGAGCAACTGTTATCTGGCATCATAACCTAAATAATACAGTTCTAGAAATGTATAAATTTTATCTCCAATTCTTTTCCTTGTTTTTTCCTTCTATTTATGTATTGTTTACTCCATCTAGAAGAATGAATTCAGAAAATCTTCGAGCTTAGATGTACTAACAAATGTAGATTCTGAAGCTTCACAGTTGAATACTGCTTCAACTATCATGCTCAAAATTGTTGGGAAAGATGCTTGTAGATTTCATACATTGGCAGGAAACAGTACGAAAAAGAGAAGAATTCAAACAAAGAGGTGCTTTAAGAACTGATAGCTATCTGTTATTGGTTTTGTATTCTCATTTCCCTCATATCTTTGATTAATTAGTTCTCTGCATGTCATTGCTTGTGCAAAATCACGGACATCTAGTTAACCAAAATACAAAAAGTATGCAAACAGATGGGCTGGATTGCTGTATAAATGGAGATCACGTCAACTCCCCAGTCAGCACAAAATTCAGAAATAGCAGGAAGAACTCATTGATTGAAGGTATAACTATATAGCAATCTATGATTATTTTCTTATGGTATAAAACTATGTATATTGTAAATAGTCTCTATAGCTCATCCTTTTTAAAAGTTCTAGCCATACATGTCGATCCTGAGTTTGAGCAAGAATTGCATACCTACTACACCTTCTCCTGGACTTTTTGCAGCTATGAAGGCGAAGCCCACATCTGGAAATAAGCCAATCCCATTCTCTGGCATAGCAAGGACAGTTCTCTGAACATTGTCATTACATTAAAGATGTTAATTAGTATCACATTAAGGACCATTACATAAGTTTGATGTAAAGAGAAATAAAAATGCACAATGAAAGGCTTACTTCTGTGATAAGCCTATACCGGCCATGACCAGAAATACCAATTCCAAAGCCCATTGTTATGCCATCCATAAAGCAGATATAAGGCTTTCTGTATTCAGATATCTTACATATCAGAGGGTATTCTGCATTGAATACCTATTACGTATAAAAAATAGAAGTATTATAATTTGTAATGCATTACACAATCACCAAACAAGATACATTGGAGGTGCACTTTCATCAGATAATTCAACTCGAAACGCACGAGTGGAGATGAGTGTGAAACTTAGCAGCCAAAAACGTAAAAAATTACTTATATATTACATTCATGGTCAGGGCATCGTAGTGTCAAATTTTAAATGTAACTCTAGTATAACTCTGCTTGATGCATGGTTCAAGTACAATATAAAACCTCAATGACGTCAGATAGTTTCTTGTTTGTACTTATCTGCTTGATATCACCACCTGCACGTAAAGTTAGAAAGTTTTGTTATCAAAAGACAAAACCTTCAAAATTTAATCGACATTAATATTTATCCGTGAATAGAAATGCATTGCTAACCTTCAATCACAACTTGTTGCTACAAAAAGTTGAGACACAAAATCTTGTGATAGATGCATGTAAAATTATACAATTGTACTTTTTCCTAAGGAACGAGTCCCTTAATACCCCTTCTTGAAGTGCCCAAGAAGGATGCATGCAAACCTCACAAGACTCTCAAAATTAAATGCGAGCAAGATATGACGAGACCAGGATAAGATCAAACACTAAATTAACACTAGAAATAAAAATGTCAAAGCAAAGTGAGAAATAATTATGTTTGCCTCATATCATACCTGCAGAAAAAGCACGAGGGGAGCTGCCCTCGACTAAAACACATTTGACTTTAGGGTCCTTTTCCCATTCATCTAGAAATCTTTTGTACTTGATATCCATATCTGCACCATTATTGAATTATATGGTTGTTAAAAGTTACGAAAATAAACCATAAATTGTATGCCAACTTTCTTTATACAAGTTTCTGTATACGAGTTATATTCTTTCTTTTCAGAAGGGGTCTTGTATTCGATTCCCCTAACTTTCTACAAAATGAGATAATTTCCAATAAACTACTATTTCTTATCAATAAAATTCTAAATCATTTCGTAATAATGCTTGTGATTAATCTATTGAAACTAATCGACACAAGGTGATGCTAATTTCCATATTTCCCATCCTTGGAGTTGCCATGATCTTCCTCAACAAAAGTTTGAGAATGAAAATCGTACTCGTTAAAATCATCAACAAACTTTAATTCATAATCAATCATATAGTTCATGTCCATGTAGCGACTTGGTAGCTTCTTAGAAGTTAGAACCAACTTTTTTGTTCCCATTCAATCCAACTACTTTTACTACGGAGTACTAAACATGTTTGATTTTTCAATGGTCAAAATTAACAAAATTTGTAACCTCAACCAAAATTCTCATGTCAACAAAGTTCTTTTAAAAATACTACGATTCTTATATTCAACGATTATCATATATCATATGCACTATTTCCATTTGAAAAAAGATGGAGTCAACGTTTTATTTCAATTGTCAGCCAACAAGCTTTGTAACCTTTTCGATATGTTAATGATAAAATATGTTGATATACCATCTTTTCATATACTCCCTCCGTTCCACTCTAGTTTGAAATAGATGATTGTTTAGATGAAAAATTGTTTATTAAGGGATTGTAAAAGCTACATTGTAAAATGGAAAAAAGCATATTGAAATTATAAAAATATATTATAATGGTAGCAAATGTGTGTGAAAAGTATAAATTACCCCACAGATGATCGTATAACGAAGGAAGTATTGTTTACCAAATACAAACTACATTACAAATTTCAATTTAACTGAAGTTCTTACTTAGCAATTAAAAATACTCAACTTTAAACATAAACTACTCTTATTAAAATATTTTATAATCAACGTATAGCGTACTAACATATAATTGGCTAGTGTGTATTATCTAATTTTATTAAAATTTTAATATAAATATAAAGTTAAACGAACGAATCATAACTTCAAAAAATCTCCCCATTAAATTCAAATGGAGGGAGTATTATACTAACATACACAAATACTCCATATATTTTAGTCCACAATTTAAAAAGAACAATCAAAATTGAAAATTTGGCAGTGTCTTCAAAATTGAGGTAATGTAAAATATTCGAGTTCAAAATGTAAAAAGTCAATCATCGAAACTCAAAAACTCAAAACTGTACAATATGTTTACAAGGGAGTAAATATAATACTACCCCCATCAATTTTACCTTTGTTTTGAACAAATGGCCAATTTATTCTTTTTTCAGATTGCTAAACTTTAAGTTTATATCAAATTTTCGTATCATTATAATCATGCACGACGTACATTGATATCAAAATACATCTTATATAATGTCTGAGGGGTGGATTGACTGATTCTGAAAGTGACCGAATTAATATATTCTATTTTTCTACTTATGATAATTTTTATTTTAATTTTCGTAGTAAGCTTGCTTAATGTGTATATTTAACAATATAAATTACCAATACTAACATAAATATTAAGAAAATAAAAAGTTATTTAGCGGTCTTATCTTTATTTTAATGAGTAGCTTTTAAATGCTATTTAACAGAATTTTTTTTAATTTTTTTTTAAATTAAATTTTATTATAAAAATAATAAAATAATTTCTTGTGATAGTGATAGAATATAACAATTTTGTATAAAAGTTGAGAGTGAAAGTGGAAGATGAAAATTAAATATTTGGGATGGAGGAATATTAGTATACATACCTAAGTTGATGGCATTGAGGAAGGCTTTGGGACGATCGAGTGATAGCAACAACGCCATTTGATGGACGCTTCCTTTAACGAATTCTTCAGTAGCTGACGTCATCATCGACAGGTTCGGAATGATGAAACAGGTCGTATTTGAGGGGCAAGAAGCGGGTTTGTGAGTGAAGAGAGTTGGTGTGAGTCCAAGTTAGGTACAAACCTCGTTTCATTTTCGAACAAACACAGTCTTTCTCACTTTCAGATCATAAAAGCACACCCAAACAGTAGTAAGAATAGGTGAAATTACTATTTTTCCCTTAACTTAAACTTCTTCAAAATCACTTTGCAAATAGGGAGGACTAAAATGAGTCATTTCAGTCATTTTTGCTACTGTTTGGTTTACTGATAACTTATAGAACCAATGCAAATGAACAACATAAATACAATATTTACAGCTCGGTGATTTTAGTATTGAAATATATTTTCTTGAATTAAATATAATTCACAATAATTCTTCTGCAACTAAGCGTAATAAAGAGCGAAATATTCGTTCAGCGCCGAACAAACAATGTTTGGGTGTGTGTATAAGCTGAGGGTGGTAGTTTGTTTCATTGAAATTGGAATAGAAATGGAATTTCAATTCTATGAAATTCAAAATCCATGCAATTTCGTAGAATTCCAATTCAATTCGATGTTATCAAAACTATATAATTAAATGAAATTACAATTGAATTTTAATTCTTGCATTTGATTTGGCTCACAATTCATTTTTCATTTTCTATTTGGTTAGTCTAAAGTGTAACTATTTTTTATGTTCAAAATAATTATCCATTTCACAATTCATTTAAAAATACATCTATATCCCAAGTTTATCCATTTTGACTATTTTCATAATTTATAACATATACTCGGTATAAAAAAGAAATAAAATGATGCCAATATACTCCATTTACAACATAAGGCAGTACTACAAGCAAGAGCAGTGGGTCGTGAAAACGCTAAAACTATATCAACTCTACAGGCCATAAAATAAAGAGGGACACATGAAACACAGGGTGAATTATAGAAGAATCAGGGAGTTTGAGTTTATAAGCAATTGAACAATCTTCTCTAATATCAAAGGTTCCATACTACTTAAATGCTAACAGATTCTTCCTCAAGGATATTGAATTCTGCCTGGAGCTGTAACTAAATATACTAAATCGCCTTGCTGAAAAAGATCTCAGTCCTTCCCAAATCAGCATATTTTTTCATTCTTGATTGAGCCTGTGTCAAATTATCCTTTAATAATGAAACAATTCTTCTTCTTTCTTCCAACTAATTAGCAGACATAATATGCACATCCTTAAAATATGGAGAAGTGGAGATGGGAGGTTTATATCATACAAAACTTGAAAAGCAGTCATCCACATGGAGTTATACCAAAACTCAGCCATAGCTAACCATTAGCCCCAATCTTGAGGTCTATCACTACACATACATCTTAGATAAGTCTCAAACACTGATTGATACCATCAGACGGGGTGATAAAGAAGTGCTATGATGTAGCTTCACCCCATCCTATTGAACAATTCTGTCAAAAGCACTCAGAAAATCCTTGTCTCACAATCCTTGAAATGATTTGAGAAGGAATGCCATGCAACTTGTATACATTGTCCAAGAAAGCATTAGCCACAGTACTAGCTGAAAAAGGATGATGCAGGGGAATGAAATGTGCATACTTAATAAACCTGTCAACTACCACCATGATGACATTGTTGTCGAGGGACTTAGGTAATCCCTCAATAAAATATATTCATCGTTGAGTCCATGTTAATTCTGGAATTGGAATAGGGTTAAGTAAATCAGGATAATGAACAGCTTCATGTTTACTCTTCTGGCACACATGGTAAGAAGAAAAAAAAGATGCAACATCCTTTTGAGATGTGAAAGTTCGGTAAAATTTGTTATTGAAAATAGATTCTTTGGGCAATATTCTGATTAGACAATGATCGATATCTTCGGATTCAGCGATTATAATCGACAGAACAATAAGCAATAAATAGTCTGATTAAAGGCAGATGATTGTAGGTTCGGTCTTAGATGTAAGCACAGGTGCAGAGGCATTTTCTTGGGTGAAATTTCTTATGATATTAAAGATATTCTGAATAAGGACTTTATCTTGACGATGCGATACACTTTCGGCCAAGTAAAGCAAGTCAAGAACCACTGACATCACTGTGGCTGGTATTCTGATGAAAAGCTACCGATGATTGTTGCCTGCTTGTGGTGTCGCCAAAGCAATCGTCGATTCGATTAAAGTTTGAAAGTGCTTGTAGCGTTATTTCCTAGTAATCTCGAATCTTTTTGGTTAAATCTCTTTAAAGCGTGGGGGTATTATGCTGTATGAATTGAATCTAACAGTTCTATGACAGAAGCTATACATATAGGAGTAAGACATCAACATGTATGGAAATATCTCCATAAATAATACTTTAATATGTCAATCTCGATCTTCGTCTTTGGAATCTTTCAGAGTTGATACCAATATAGTCTTCACGTCTTTGAAAATCTCCCGACAAAATCCCAGAAAATATCTTCCCAAAACTTGCAATCGTGACTGACAAAAATAATTAATGACAATACAACATGAAATATTTGGTATTTTTTGTTGGCAAACTTTCTTGTCTCTCATTGTCAGCATCTGCTCCCCACTTTTGACTCAAAATCAATCCGCTACGACGAAAGATGAATTTTTTCAATTCATTATCCTGTATGATGATTAACAGTAGTAAAACTCGGGGCACGACCGTTAGGTGCGTCGAGTTCGCGCGGCATTAATGCGTTGGACAGAGATGGCATTGGCTTCTTTTCACTCCACGAAGATCCCTGCGGCGTTCAGCTGACTGCGATTGAAAAGTAACACGAAAATTCTGCTCGATAATGGTTAGCGATTTTCCGTTCACTTTGTGTTGAGCTATACTCGAGAATTTACCCGCGCAACCCTCGTTCCTTATGATGAATAATTTTAAATTTTTGAATATGAGGAATACGACCATGTTGATGAATATTCTTCAGTAGAGGCATGGCGATGAGATGCTATGTGGCGGCTGCTTCGCGGTGATGGCAATCTTGATTTAACCGTCGCTTTTGTTCTTGGGTATCTGATTAGCATAGAACGACCGGTTGTCGGTAAATTTGTTAGCGGCAGTTGGTACCTTGATTGAGATGCTGCTTTCTGTTGAGACAAGCTTTGATTCTTTAGAGCGTTCTCGGTAAACATATCCCTTTGTATGGTCATTTGGAGATTGACTGAAAGAATTCGTCGAGTTTAGATGTGAGAATTGAACATATGGACCCGGATTTCTTCGTGGCATTTATATGTCGATTGTCCATATTGTACCGTTTAACAGAATTATTGGTCTTGTCATTATTACCGTGAGGCGTTTATTTTCCTTTTCTTTGTTTACGTGTACAAAGTCTGTCGACTTGTTACAATGGGCGAGCAACTTTTCGAACATCCCCACAACTTCGTAAGACATCTGCTTCGCCGTATTATCTTCGCTTCTTGTCAATGCAGGTGGTCCGGTCGTTTTGTTTTAATAAATGCAACAATCTTCCCTTTGTCATTTAGTTTCTTGCTTTCTTCTGAGTTTAAGATATTATTACACTTTCTTTTTGTGAAAAAGTTGGGCCGGTGGACGTCGATTATGACCGTAGCATGGCATCGCTGTTGCATCTCTGGCCAAACATTGTTGATCCGTCTTTTTTCAATATTTGATGTGCAGTAGTGCCAAATTTGTTAGATAGTGTCGGTGACGTCGGTTTGACAATGTTCTTAGGATTCTTTATCTTTCTTGTGCTTCGATCGTGAGGCGTTTGAAGCGATGATGAATAACAGAATAGCTCATCCCATCTTCATAATCGAGATGTCGTTCCTTTCTTCTATGTGACCACTTTGGAGTGAATCTATTGGAAGAGATCACGAGAATCTTTCGATAATCTTTTCTTCGAGGCGTCACGTTCTCAGAATTAAACAGAATTCATTGGATATCTCTTAAGTTTGATAATGAACTGATGATGGTTTCCTGCTCGCCGATCCTCAGTTCTCAAATTTGGTGGTGAGGCGTTGGAAGCGAGCCACCACCGAACTTTGTGAGTTCACTAATCTGAAGCGAAGTTTCCAGCTTCTTTGGCCAGCGCGAGGTTGGATGATATATCAGCATTTATGTCAGCTACGTATTCATTCAGAGCCTTGAATTTTCAATTGAGGCTTCTGGGTTCCTTCTGATCCATTCCAGGTCGAACTACAATCTGTGGTGCCGTTAGTTAAAAGGAGTGCGTCGTGGAGGGTCAGGCCATCTAACGGATGTCGTGTTTTTAATATCCATAGATGCAATGCTTGATCATCACTCTTCGATAAGCATAATTTGAACCGTCGAGGAATGGGTGGATGATTTATTGTGAACTCTTCATCTAGCGGATTCTGAGGTCTGACTTTGTATGTCGAGTCTTGCATTTCGATCTAGAATTAAGAGAAAGTTCGTAACCTGGCATGAAATAGATTCACTTTGGGCAATTAAAATAAAAATCAATGCTGGCATGGGATTATTGATCTGGAAATCGGCAGACGATACAAAAGCAGAAATAAATAGTGCGAGGAATTAAAGACAAGATGGTAACCAGTTCGGTCTTGATGTAGCCTTTCGTCTGGAAGCGGCGTCTTGCGATGAAGGATTTCTTATGAAATGCTGAGATATTATAAATAAGAACATCTTCCTCGAAGCACAATGCTCCCAGCCGTCTAAAAACTCCCACATCACTTATGGCTTTTAGTATTCTGATGATTGAAAACTACCGATGATTGTTTATAGCGTGGTGTGTAAAGCGTCGTGGCGTTAGGTTAAGAGGGTTCAGAGGGGTCTTGCTGCGTTCGACCCTCTGAGAAATGCAGTCTACCGAATCTTTGGTTGACTAAAGAAAGCATGAGGTGGTAATATGGGTGGTGTCTTTCGGATGCGCATGGCGACTCTTTTATATAGGAGTAGGAGCATTAACCGTATATGATCTCTCTTTATTAAATGTCTTTTAAATACATGCAAATCACCGATCTTGCGTGTTTGAGGTCTTAGAGTTATTATTATGATGCTTAAATGCTGAGAAATACTTTCAGCGAAATCCAGAAAATATGTCTTCCAAAACTTACGAAAATGTTGTGACAAAATAATTTAGCGGCAATGCAACAAGTGCTGGAAAATAATGACTTGGCGTTGAGTGTATGTAGCGTGATGCCGCTTAGTGCCCCGCGGATGGTATGCGATACGTGATAGCGCCCCATGCCGTGCGATTGTTTGGTTGCTTGTGATGATGCAGTGATATGTTGCGGTAAGTATCGTGGTGTTTACTAATGAGCCGGGTAATGGGTACCGGCTTCGTTGTTCAATCGACTTGAAAACACGTGCTTGAATCTTGTCGGCGTGCTTCGGTAATTTTTCTTCTTCGATGATGGGCACATCGGTAACCCAGGTACACTGCTGGATATTACTCGATAAAATAAAAATAAAGTATTATATATTATGTAAAATAAAATAATCTTGCCAATTTTTTTGAACTTGAAATACAAAAAAAACAAACAAAAATTCATGAAAATATTATATATTGTATAAAATTAAATATTCTTAAAATACAAAAAAAATGCTCAATTTTCTTAAGGGCCAGGGGTAGCAGATACATGGTTCTCAAAAAACCCACAATTTCGATACCCATTTCAGAAGGATTCTGACGACAATTTCAGTAATTTTTTCTTCGTTCATAGTCTTAGGGTAATTCTGTTCATTAAAGAAACTTAGGCGGATAACACAGTGCAGTTGCTGTAACTAATTACCGATCCTTTCACGCCGTCAATGAAGGTTGAATCATTGAGATATAGTCTTGAAGCGCTTGTGATCCATACTTGATAAGCATCAGTACCGAACCGCTGCTAGCTGGCTTTTGTATTGTATGACATACTTAAATCCATGTAGTTGCTTGACACTGCATTTATAAATAGGTAGTTTGTTCAATAAATGCTTGAGAAGCTAGCGTCATGCGTGTGAACTTGTGCTGACTAAATAATCTTCGTTTAGATACCTTGAAGGCAATGGCAATAACTAATTAATAGGCAGATAAAGCTAATTCAATATCATTTGAGATTTCTTTATATAAGCGAAGGCCGCTTTGATGCTTTGCGTGCTTGATTCGTAGCATACAGATGAAATTCTCAAATAAAAGAATAAGTAATTGGGTAAAATGAGGGTAGTGCTTCGTAGCGTCGCTTCAATTGAAATGCAATAGTAGTGAGTCTTCAGCGTCACGCCCAAAGATTGAAAATGCGATAGTAACCTCGTGGACTATTGGAAGAATCCTTCATAATAGGTTAGATTAAAGGTTTATGAAATACCGTATTTTTAATAAATTTTCTATACCGTAATTTTAATAAATTTTTAATATGATTACGCTATCGTATAAAAGCATCGAAATATATATCTCGAGCCGTGAAAGAAAGTGAAAAATAAAAAACATCCACTTACTTACTTGAGGAGTTAAAGACTGGGGGATGAGAGATGATGAAATTTGATTTTTTTTGCGTCGTCTTTATCGCCCAATAGAGAAGACCTAATAGGGTGATCTTTAAAGCCTTTGTTTGATACTTGGTGAACTGACGAGTCATTTATGTGAAATTTGAGGCAATAGAGATTGAAATAATCAGATTCATTAGCGATTAAATTGTATTATATATATCGGTTGGTGGTGGAACGGTATTAGTTCAAATACTTTAAGTAATAAATAGGTATACGATTTGAGGGGTTAAAAAACTTCGAGAGATGGAGGAGAAATGTCGAAGAAAGAAATTCAAGAGAGGGAAAGGAGAGTTTGGCGGTTACATGAGGGAATGGAGATGGGATTTTTTTTTCTTTTTGTTTTCTTTCATTTCTTGGAAGCTTTGTTTGGTGTGTGAGAAAGGATAACAGGAAAAACGAGTTTATCACGGGATGAGAATTAAGCCAGATTTAGTTGGCAATCCCATACCGTTTATTTCTATAATATAATTTCAACATCTGACATTTATCGTACATAAATATAAAGTGGTTCAAATTTAAATTAAATAAATTTAATAACCTACGTTTTAATTTTGTTAATTAGAGTGGTTACGGTTCTTTACAAAGAGCAGAAGTCGATGGATCTGAATAGCAAGGGTGTAGACAAAGATGACGATCTTTGTAGTAGAAACATAAAGAGTGCGGTGAGCACACATGGAAACTTAGCTTGGAGAAATTGACATGTCGAGGTAATTGTGAATGCGTGTTATATTATATTATATTCACATTTTGAGTGTTGACTTAGATTCGGTATTGTGGGTTGTTTCTATCTGTAATGTGGTCGATATGATTTTCATTTTTTATGTTATAATATAAAGTTAGATTCGTTTTTACATTAAATAATCTTCAAATATTTATTTTTGTTTTTTATTCATTTTCTTTTTTAACAGCTTCGAGGTTTAATCGGCCAAGTCCAAGCAATTTTGGGGAAGAAGGCGTTGGAGAGTGCGAAGGTAGCATTTAGCGAGGTGATGGGGAAGAAATAATGATTCCCCGATGCGGATGATACCGTTGGGATTTTGTGGCGATGAATTAATCCGTTGGAAGAAAACAAAAGAAAATGAAGAAAAAGATGATGAGATGAGCAAAGAAAAGAAAGGGGAACATGACGTATAGTAGATCGTTAGAATTTTGTGACCTTAGCTTTTCAATTATTGAGACTTCTAATCTATCCCAACATGTAATGCGTTAAATACTTACCAGATTATAAATGCGAGCAACAAAGATGAGAACAAGCTAACATTTGAAAATTATAAAACATAATTAAGAAGCGACTTGTCATATGACTGTCTAATGTGTCTAGCTATAATTATATTGTTTATTAAATTGTTCTTCTAGTATACACAGCTCCTCGAGGTGAGCCTTGACCTAGTATAATTTTTGATGAGGCGACTGACCCGTTATTTGAAAGAGAGGAAAAATTAGAGGATATTGAATTTCTTCACGAGCAATTCGTGAGTTCGATGCTGATAAAATCAGCCAAGAAAAAGAACAATTATTCTGATATAGTAGTATTTGAATATATGGTTTATGATTATAATAATAAGCCCTTCGATTATATATTATAGCATAAAATCGGATCTAATCAAATTTTCATTTGCGGGGCTATTACATTGGGTTAGTCGAGGAGTTGGTTCCTTTCCGTGGGCAAATCGGTGCTTAAATACAAAAATGTACTTGTCCTTAAAAATTTAATTGTATAATGTATTAAACCATACGTATGTCGCTTGATACAGGATATGATTATGAACCATGTCAGTACTATATTATGACATAAAAATCATGTATCTAATTATAATAATCTATTGCAGGCCTATTCTATTGGCATCAATTCCACCGGACTATATCGACTTGGAATGTGAAAGTCCACCAGAGTGGAAAAACAAGTAAAAGAAATTGTCCACTCCTCAAGCATACAAAAAGAAAAGAAAGAGAATAATAAAGTCATCATGATATTTGCTAAAGTCCCTATGATGGCCATGTGGCAGAGTCCAACACTAGAACCACGGACAAGAACCTTGTCGCGTATATTTGGAATTAATGACGAGTGAGTTTGATTATAATAAAATAATTTTTGTGTTAATTGTAATTATCGTTGAACACCTCTTCTGATGAGCTCAGTATTATATGTAGAATGGATGAAATTTCAAGCAAGGATAAAAATGATTCTGGTGTCGAGTTAAGAAGAGATTTTGGACTCTTAATGAAGAGTGGGTATCGTCGACTTTTTTAGTGGATAATCTTGCGAATCAATTGAATGTTGAGGAGTAAAATTGTAGAAAAAAACGAATGAGCGTTAGTGCTCATGGTAGAGTCCACAGTAACACCATGAACACTTATCCACTAAATTTATTCTTTTAAATGAAAAATTTCATACACTAACACTTAACTTAAAAATGTTACAAAATAGATGTACTCGATGAGGTTCTGTGGAAGGGTATCGGCATGGCAAGTCTAAAAGCAATGTAGTAGTGCGCATAAAAATTGCAAGTTTTAACAAAATATAGACAGCATTGTGCTTTGATTGTACAGAACTTGAATTTGTAAGTGTTCAATACTTTTATGAATACGTTTCTCGTTATGTCATTTATGTTAATTACGTTATGGTTTCTACTTATACCGTTATGTTGGGATGATATGATTTATGGGTAAAATATGATTTTCAATCGTATTATATGTCTCTTTGTTAAATTGGATGTTGCCAATACATGTCGCTTATTGTTAAATTGCATGTTGTCTGACATTTACCGTAGTAAGCTGGATGTTGCGATGTGTTTACGTAAATTGCATCTTGCAGTATTTAGTTATGTGTTAAATTGCATGTGTCTTTGTTTCATTTATTCCATATTGTTGCACATAAAGCTATGGGTCAAATTGCATGTTGCCAATATATTTCTTTGTTAAATTGCATGTTGCGATACGTGTGTTTTACGTAAATTGCATGTTGTCGATGTATTTTACTGTGTTAAAATGGAATCAAATTTCTACATGTGTTTTTTTGTGTTTGTTGCTTTCATGTTGTTAAATTGTATGTGGCTTTCCATGCCATTGCAAATTTTAACAAAAATATGGACATTGTGTGCCTTGGTTAATGCCGAACTTGAATTTGTAAGTGTTCAATATTTTATGAATCTATTTCATTATGCATTATATTATTGAGTCGATATGGTTTTCTTGTATCTGCAATTATATTGGGATGATATGGTTTTAGATAGAATATGATTTTTCAAATACATTATTATATATCATAGTCTATTTTGAATTGTGTTTTCAACTGTTATCGTGCAGGTCTTCTTACCCGCAGTTGTTAGGGAGCATTTCATCATATTTGTGCTGAACTTGAAGATGGGCGTTCACAGCCAGTACCTCATTGGTAACTTGATAGTTCACGTGGACCGGGGCCCGAGAAAAATACATACTCATTTAGTGCGACCACATGACCTGCGTTGGTGTATGAAGGTCGATGTTATGTAACTGCGTTACATACAGTAGATTTGGCTTTGCCCGACGATAGAGTTTCAATTAGTGCAATCTTGGAAGTATGCCGAAATAGCGAGACGGGTTACGTGGCGTTATAGTTTATGATGTTTAGAAGGAATGGAATGGCGGGCGAAATGGAGTCGTTCAAACACGAATGACGATAACGGAGAGAAAGAATTGCTTTCCGAATCAAGCAACGCAATTTCGAATAAACTTGTACTGTCCCAGTGAATTCTGAAAAAGCGTTTAAGGGCGATATTGAAAAGGATAGTAGTTACGTAAACAAAGAGGCGGGAGCACAGGGAAATTCAACATCCTTGGAAATCGGCCCGAGGAGAGGGAAAAAAGCGATGAAAGATTGATTTTTTAAGTATTTAGCAATTCTTTTCACTTTATGCGTTGCTAGTAAATACGTGATCGATTTCATGGATGTGATATTGATACTTTAGTTTATGGTAGATATTATTTTATTAGTTGAATCTGCGTTATGTTGGAGTTTTGTTTCATTTATTCACGTATTGTTGTAAATTATGTAGTATATGATTATAGCATTTGAGTATAGTGAATATTTTTTACTAGTTGAATACTGTGATGCAATTTGGAGTTTTTGTTTCATTTATTAAAAGTATTGTTGTAAATTGTGGCGTAAACGTTAATATTTGAAATTGGAAACAATGTAACTTCGTGTGCTTCTCCCTCTTCATAAAATCTAGGATGTTAATTGTTTGGTGGCTAAATGCGTAATGAAGCGTACGAATAGCCAGTGTTAATAACTAATTTTAGGGATCATATATCATGTAAAAAGCCATGTCGACTTATATTTTGGTATGAAGCAAAACGATATGAAACCATTATTATAGCATAACAAAAATTGTTATGGTAAGCTGACGCATAAACTTGTAAGCTTGCTCTGTTATGAAATCACATTTATAAGCCAATATAAAATAAAATTATTTTATTTAATAATTGAAATGACCCCACTTTGTGTCGTAAAATAAATTTTTCTATATACTTAAAATACATCTTTCCTGATCGATAATATTGCTTTCATTTTAGATAGAGGTGTCCGTTCTCTTGCTCCTTTGACATGTTGTTGTTTGAAGATCTGATAAAGGAAGTGCTTTTGCTTTTAAATATCCCTATTTTTTATCCATTAATGTTCTTGTAGTTGTGGAATTTCTCTACTAACTTCTTATTCTTCGTCTTTTATTGTGTACATTTTTATCTTATGCAGTAGATAGCTTATCTTTCTTTTTGTTTGTCAAATAAAATAAGTGCCTTGAGTGCATATGATGCCTACAGGTGACGACTTCGTTTGCTTGTGTAAATAATTTATTGCTTGAATAGTTCCTCATAGCGAAAATGAACATAACATAAATTATAATCAGATAGAACTCAAAACAAAAATCATTATCATAAATCATTGCATAAATTTGTTTAATAGTTACTTACAATGCCTTTTCTATATAAGGCTTCAGGGTTTCCACTCTCTTCACATAATTGCATAAAGTTGTTTCTTGATTCATTTACATGCCATTGACTCACTGGAATTTTGTCAAGGTTTGCCTTCCTTAAGACATAGTCATTATATGTTATTTTCATCAAATTTTTGCAACTACACAAAAAAAAAAATATTGGTTCATAATAGAAACAAAAAATTATCTTAATAAAAAATCAATTGAATCGACAGAAAAAATCCTTCAATATAAAATTATGCAGTTAGTATGCATAATTATGTGTGGATAATTATAGCACAAATGTGGCATGATGAAGACACAATAAAAAGAAAAATTAAAAAGCTTTATAGATTTACTACTTTACCTCGATTTTGGAATTAACATCTACAGTGAATGCGAGCTGACTCTCGAAATTATCTCGATAGTTGTATTTGTTAAAGGAAGCTCTTCTGATAAACATTTTTTTACTTAAAGTAGTATTCATGTTTCTCGAAGGGTGTTGGTGAGGCAACGTAGGGTGTATTTTGCACAAAATTACTAATTTAACACCGATGTGTGATGCTTAAATAATTCTTTAGAAACTTGGACTACGATGTACCTAACTCCATTTTTTTGTGTCTGGTGAGTGTGATATGAACTTAGATTTGACTTGCCTCGTAACAACAGTATAGCACCAATTTTTCTTGTAAATTTTATGGCTGAGAGTGTGATTTTTATAATTGAGATTGTTAAGTAATGTAAACCGTTATTCGCGCCGTCTTCCTTTGATTATGTCTGATTAATGCCTTATATATTTAGTAAGTTGCAATGGAGAGAAAAACCAAATGGCCGGAAGCATGAATATGAATCATGAATGGTTGTCTTATGTTTGTATTGTGTGCAAATATCAATTTCAAAATCATGTGTTTATGAATCACGCTAATATTTACGGAGTTGCATAGCATTTTTTCTTTTACTGGCCAAAGTTTCAATATTTGGTTTCTTGTTAGGAAGATTGGCCATTCCCGAACTTTGAGCGGATATATCGCGTATTATTATGTTGATAACCATTGAGAGGAAATTTCGGTTCGTGGGGACACGTTTCATGCTCGAATATGGGCGGTAAAGTGATCACGTTCCATTTGATAAAAAAGTGGAGTTTTTAGCGATTTTTTATGTCAGTCCAGCCTTGATTCACCGTAGAAGTGTGGCTGACCGACTTAGTTGAGGAAACATATAACACGGAACACGACCTTGAGAGAATCGAGCAGTGACTACCGTTCAACTCCGCCGTAGTGGGAGTTGTGACTTTCAATTACACGAGGTGCTTGTAGATGATGATGATGGATCATATTTTGGTGCTATTTATGAGTCCAAATATTATAACCAGTATTCTCATTGTAATCCACCAAGATACGGCAATTGCTTTCGAGAGGCTAGCTTCACGCTGAAAACAGAAAACGAGGACTTTATCTTAGATTTTCAATTCATTCGTCACAATCTCCATAAATGTTCCCGATTTGACCGTGCCCTCAATTTGTTGAACATTGGTACTTTCTGACTTGCCTGAAATAATAGGGATTTAGCGGGACATTAAGCTAGGTTATTATGGCCGATTGTAGGAGAAAAATGGTGTCAATGAATAAATCCTGCAGGCGATATCTTTTCAATACACTTTGATTCCCCTCCCATTGAAAAGAATCAAGCACGAAAATCAAAGATGGAATCACATTGCAAGTAGTTTCCTCATTGCTGGATTAGCTTCTATGGTTCATCAACTGGGAGAAAACTGAAGAAATGAATGATGATTCCTTTGGTACATTGTGTGAATGGAGTTCTTATTTATTTTTGAATCGATCGATCAATTTCTTGTGAATACATTGGGTATTTGCACACAGAAAAGATGGTACAAATTGGTGCTGAAGGTGGGCAACAACAACAGGAAATTCAGTAGTGAGTCTTGTGTCAGATGCAATAGGCAAGGATTATGAAGCTGTTCATTTGATTCTTCTGCATATTTAACTTTATCTAATTTGAGTCATGTTAGTGATATCAAGCAAAATTTCATGGAATTGACAATTAGGCAGAACGTTAAATTCTTGACACAATTACATTCTGAAATAATTTTTATTTATTTAAAAAATATATGAAAATGCATCGTTAATAAAATGCTTCGATACATTTGTTACGAGATCTGCTTTAATTCTTATTTTGTTTTTTTAATGATAAAGCAACCTTCACACACCTTATTAGTTGGCCAGCTACAATAATTATATTCTTTGTAATTATTGATAAATAATTTCTCGAAGCAAGTGATTACATTCTTGAGGGGGATGTTAAAAGTCCTTTGCATCGTTGATTATTTAAATGAAGAAGAATACCTTACTCAAGCTGTTTTCTTTGGAATTATTCAATAAATTTTCGAGTCATCTATCACGCACCTATACAATTTTAATTAGTGATTCAACGTAGTGCTCAATTCATTATTCTGTTATATAGACTAGTTGGAAGCCCGTCTAAAGACTGGTTTAAGTCCATTTCGATTGATATGAGGCCTACACTGGTCCGGATAGGTCAGGAGTTCCAATTTGTGTTATTGTTTTGTTTGGCCCACATGCCCAAGTTATCCAGCAATAAATTGGAAGCATTAACAAATTAACAATAACCATGAAGCTTATAGCCCAATTTTATACGGTCTGGTTTCATTATTTGAGAGCCATGGATGAAGACACTTGGGGTCTGTTTGAACTTTAAAGCAATTCTTATTTTTTGTGTCCGTGAAGATAATTTTTAAATGAGGAAGACAACATTTGTGCTGACCAAAATGATGTAAACATCCAAGCACTTAAGATGAGGTAAAAAGAATCTCGCCATTTAATGCTAGCTAAGTCTGTAAGTATATATTCCCAAATTTGGTCTTTGGTGCTTATTATTGATATCAAATCCCTGATTGTTAAATATCAAATATCAGTTGTTATATAATTCAATTTATGTAAAGGTTATTTTGGACTGATCTGGTTCTCAGTTAACGTTTTCAATGTTGGTTTCTATTGAAACTAACTACATTCACTAAATACTTGTCTGTATTAATTTTTTGTTATACCCCACCCATCCATTCATTACATTTATTATGACACTAAATTAATAATGAGCAAAAATCTTTTTTATGGATCACTTCATTTATTATATGTTTCTTCTCTTAGTGACTCACTTGATTGTATAAATGAGTTATAGAGAAATCAATAAAAAAAACAGTTTATGAAAACCCAACTTTTGCAATCTAGCAATCTTGAAGTAACTAATGGCTCAAACTTATTGAACGAGCTATTTCCTCATTCCCCTCCTCTGGTCTCTGTCTCTGTCCAGAGATTGTTTGCACTTTGAACAATTCAATAGTGTCTATGGTAATGGTGCTTTGTTTGTTTCATTTATCATCTTGTCATTGTTTTTACATTGCATAGTATGTAAATTATCTATTCAGTGGTGCGTTCATATCTGTAGGCTCATCTGGCTGAATGAGCTGATGTTCCAAATTTTGTTGGAATTGCATGCCTAGGTAGAAATAGAAATAGCCTTGCTTAGGTAATCATGCAGTTCATTAGGTTGTTTATGTCTTGGGTTCTTTCGATCCGTTGTATTACTGTGTTGTGGAGTCGTCCGATGATCGATCTGCATCTTGCTTAAGATACATCCAAAAAAAATATTGGTCTATGTTTTCTAGTCATCTGTATGGAAAGATAGCATCTTGTATAATGATGATTTATTATCTCGTTAAGTTTGCTGTCTCTTATTAGAATGGCATGTCTGTTTTTGTACTTGAAACACATTGGCTAATTTCCTTCGACGATCATCTTTCTATCCATTGTAAAGGTTATGGAAATTTAATTATGGTAGTCTCATGTCTGAAATCATCTTTCTCAAATTCGCATTAAAATATTCTTTCATTAACTGATGTCCTTTGATAAGAATAACTTATATGGGGTGTCCTTAACATTTTCAATGATTTTGATAAATTGGCATTCTTTGATTTGGTTGTTCGGATAAAAATGGAATTTCGTCGAGATCGTCGTCGGCGGATTGGGATAAAGCCGTGGGATAGGACCGTTTTTAATGGATATTTTGAATGAGCAGGACAGGATCGGTTATCGATCTGAACGGGGCAGTTATGCCGTCGGGTTCGGTATTTTTAAATAAAAGCAATCACAGCCATTTAATAAATTGTCATTTTGATAAATGACTTGTCATTTTATTAAATGAAGCCTCATTGACTATTAAATGAATTTGTTTTATTTAAATTTGTTTATTAATTTGTATTAATTTTGTTATTATTTGTTTTTAGTTGTTTATTAATTTTTAGTTGTTTATTAATTTTAGTTATTATTTCAATTTTTTTTATTAATTTTAGTTTATTAATTTGTTTATTAATTTTGTTATTATTTTAGTTATTAATTTTAGTTTATTAATTTTAGTTTATTAATTTAAGTTGTATTTTGTATCATTTGGGATGTGGGTTTTGTTTGAATGGTGTTGTTTTGATTGATGGATATATCATTTTGAATATATTTAATAAATTGTATTTTATGTGTTTATTGGTAGATGAATGATGTGATTGACTATATCTTAATTGTGTTGAATTTGATTGTTGTTAGTTTTTGTATGTGGGGTTGTTTGAATGTGTGAGTTTGTGAAATTTGTTGAATAGAATTGATGTTTTTATATATAATTTTAATTTATTATGTTGTATTTTTGGACTTTGGAGTTTATCGTTATTTTTATTGTAAATGTGTATATAGTGCTTACGCTTGAGGCTTAAAATATAAATAAAAAATATAACCCAATCTAATAAAAAAATGGAAGCCCATAAATAAAAATCGTAATCCCCAATAAAAAATCGGCCCGATAAGCGGGCCAGAAATCCGGTATATCCGGAAATCGGTCGGCCGGTTGGGATAACGGAACAGATTTTCCCCTTTTTTGAAATATCCGAAATCCGGTTTGGTTACCAATACACAATCCGTTAAATCGGTCGTCCGTTACGTAAAACTTGATTAAATGAAGAAAAAATCATCAAAGGGTTCTTAAAAGTTTTCTTAACCTCTACTAAAAATTTAGCAGTGCTAAACAAATGAAATTCATTGTGGTATAAAAAGCACATTTGGAACAAAATTTCATGTGATCCCCTACTTTTAGTACTGCTAGAACATTGCATTTTGTGCATCAAGTTCTAATCCATTTTTATAAAACTTCAAACTCTTATAATATGAGAAATTATTCAACTCGAAGGGACAGTAACTTATGATGAGCTATGTATAGATTAAAAAGGGTTGATCATCTTTGAGTTGTTAAGTATTCGAATATATTTAATAATTAGATACGTGTATTATGATCATCGCTTAATAAATAAATAATGTAATAACCCGTTACGTTAAAAAAAAAAAATTTAAAATTTTTCGGTCGGCGGTGGGACCCGGTGATAGTATAAATAATTTCGATGATAATATTATTTCGTAAATTATTTGAGCCGAATTACATTTATAATTTAGTAGTTTTGTGGAAAAATTTTATCTTAGTAATGGGTTACGTTGAGATTTAAAAGATACCGATAGCGGAGAAAGTACTTAGAAATCGGCGGGGACTCGGTATTTTAAATATCTATCGTCGCATGTGGCGTCATCATGACAACCCATTAAATGTTAGCTTCATGCTTTCTTGATAGGGCCGAGGGTCGCCCCTCCCCCACTTGAAAAATTTCTTCTTCCGTTTCTCTCTTAGATTGTCATTTCAGCTTCGAGAGATGCGTTTGTAAAATATCGTTCTCACAGTCCTTACCAACTGAGGTTAAGATATGAAAGTTTAAGACTTTGAGATATTTCTTGGGTTTTGATATAGTTGACTTTAGTTGACTTTTCCATATTAATTCAATTTATGATGAATGCTTGATCGGTTATGGGTTCTATGATGTGTATATAGTGATGAATTCATGATTTAGAGGTGGATTTGAGGGATGTTATGGTATTGACTTTTCTGGGTTTGATTTGACTTTTGGGGTGATATTTTTTATAAGACTTTAAATGTGAGGATTTAGGACACTTGTGTGAATTTGTTGTGAGGTTACGTCGGTGATTTAAAAATTGATTAAATGGGTTAGGTTGAGAAAAGTAATATTTTCGAGTTGAGATATAATTGATATTTTGGAGTATAGATTGTTAATTAGGGATCTGTTGATTAACTAGAATGGCTTATAAGTTGATTTATTAATGATAAAGTAATAAGATATAGAATTTTAGGGGATCGATTTGAGTTGTGTCAGATGGGATTATAATTGATAGTTTACACACACTGTCGTATTGAAGCGGATTTAGAAATCATTCGATTAGAGTTGGTAATGTTTATTCTAGAGCGTGGTGCGGTATTGATTCTAGTATATTTTAAGATTGTTGTTGAGCCTTGACATGGGAAGGGGCACGTTAAGATTATCGTTAACTGGGTGAACTTTTGTGATAACTAGTAGAGGTGAAAATGCTATCTCGAGGTGTTGCACTTTACGTACTTACTTTAAATTGTGTGAGCATGTTATTGAGTATTACGATTATGTGAGAATGATATACATGTAATTGTTGTATGATTGTGTGTGATTAAATTTGTGTGACGTGATATGATTATGTGATTGTAATGCATTGAAGATTGCTTAGTAAGTAATAGCTTGAACTCCCAACTATATTCGATTTACATTGGCCTTGTAAATAGCATTTATTCTGTGGCCTTGTCGTGACATGTAATTATTGGCCTTGTCGGCGATTGTGTTTGACTTCTGATTGTGAGATGTTTTTAGGCTGTGTGCTTGAATGTGTGTGTTTGAGAGTAGCGGATGATTTATTGAGGTGATGGTTAGAGTTATGTGACTTGGTGACGAGGTATTAGGATATGACCAGAATTGGGATGGTTATGGGTTGGGTGGCTCCACTTAGGCGTTGTTTATCCCCGACTTTATACGTTGGTATAGGCGTTGTTTATGTTTTATCGTCGGTATAAGGCGTTGTTTATCGACTTTATGCGTCGGTATAGGCGTTTATTATTATCGACTTTTATCGTGGTATAGGCGTTGTTTATCGGCTTTATCGTGTTGGAGTTATTATCATTTTTATACGTCAGTATAGGCGTTGTTTATTAACTTTATACGTCGGTATAGGCGTTATTTATCGACTTTATACTTCGGTATAAGGCGTTGGTTATCGAGGTTATACTTCGATTATAGGCGTTGTAGATTGACGGGTTGAGCTTATGCATCAGGGATTAGAATCGGATGGTATCTAGTTCGATGGTGATTGACAAGTATAGTTTTATTCCCAGGTCTATGTGGCCCCATGTAATTTAAATGTAGTTGGTGTGATTTTTTATTGATGAGTTGTGATGCATTTATTTGAGACCTATATTCTATGTTATGCATTGTGATTAATAGAAATTTTCTTTGTAAGTATAAATATGGCTGCTTGTTGGGTAGTCCCGATTATATATACATATATGCAGCGTATTTGGCTTCATGTTAGATTTGATGTCGTGGCGTATGGTTTAAGTTCGCGGTGTTAAGTTTCGCTAAACATGGCTTACGCCCTTTTTCATTTTGAAGCATTTCGTTTGTGCGGTTGTGGAGGCAGCTAGTTGAGCGAGGGAAAGGCGTTGGAGAGTTGTTCAGTGGCTAGGTGGCGTCGGTGGCATAGGATCTCATGATCGATTTTGATGTGTTGTCAAATGTTTTTTGATTGTTGTCTCTTTGTTTTCAAACTTTTAGCCTTATCGTAGTTGTCGTTTGTATTACGATGCGGTGCCTACTGCTTTTGTAGCCTTTCATTACTATTTATTTGGGATATGTTGTATATATATGGGTTGGTTGATTTAGATATCTTTGATGGATTGTAAATTTTAAACTTTCTGATTATTTTGGAAATATGTAATCGAATTTTTGAGAAGCAGTAGTTTTAAGCGAGTAAATTAATCGATTTGGTGATTAAATTCTCAGAATTATAATGACTACTTTCAACGGCGACACAGGCGAATAGATTACAAAATATCGCCCAAGGTTTATTATTAAAAGGGATAATTGGTGTTAAATACAATTATCTTAAATTGAGTAATTAAAATCACCATAATTTAATACATGATATTTATTCATAGAAATCCGAAATTGAATTTATCATAATTTCAAGAAACCTAAAACTAGGGTTTAAAAGCAGTTGGACCTTTAAATAATCAGCCATGTGAATGGCAACGAATAATTTATCGGTATTTTTGGCTATAGACCGCCTTGCCGCTTGGAGTGAGATAGCTTTCCAAGCTTATGGGAACCACCCCAAAATATGGCGGACAAGCTTTATCTCACGTATAGCGTGTTCGATTATGGTAATTAATTTCCAATTTTTAGCATGTTTAATTCAATCTTTTTCAAAAAACGTTTTTGAAGGTTTAAGCCCAGTCCAAAAATTCATATTTCACAACAAACAATTTTCATAATATATTACAGAAAATTAATTATGAAATTTATAATTATTAAAACTTTATAAATTCAAAATACATAATAAATACTTAAAAAAATTCCAAATTTTGAATTAGATTGTTCTCACATAATGCGTTTCTAGAAAAATTATTAGATTCGAAGAGTTTGAGTTTAAGCCTTTAAATACAATTATTTTAATTAACTAATTAAAATAATTGTAAACTCCCAAAAATAGCAACAATTATATTAATTATCAAAGCATGAAATAATAACTATTTTGATGTGCCAAGATATGAACACGTTCTTAAAATATACATGGCATAAAAATTCATAATATATATTTATACATAAATATATAAAAAAAAAAATTTCATATAAAATTCTTAAAACATGATTTAAAAATACTAGATCGATGTTATACAAATTAAACTTCTTATTTGATGCCAGCTTGAATGGCATGCACAGGTTAATTTAATTGTCGCAAATTAGATCTGAAAATATATAACATATTAATATCGAGAATACTTATAGTCTTGTGGAATAAATCACCAACGATTACTTTTAGAAGCCTCATTTCAATTCACTAGCGACTAGCGCCATGTAGGTGTCTGCAGTTGATCAGCATGAGAGGGGTTGAATCGTATACTTGGTTTCTTATAGCAGCTCGACTAATCGGGGCGATAGAAAATCAAGTGAAACTTTTCAAGTTTCCGCTTGAAATCCCATGAAAAACCTTTGTAATGATTGGGTTATGATTAAACTAATAATAACCTAATCGTCCCACTAAATAGAATATTATTATTTAACTTTAAAGAGTCCAACGAATAGTTAATGGTAGGCTGCGTTTAATTAAACTAACTCGTTAAATAAAATATCTTAACGAGTTATTAACAAAAGCTTAACTATTAATTTAATTAATTAACTATCAGATTAATTAATTCGAGTTCATTCAATTAATATTTTACATAATCTAATGTAAAATTCCGATTGAAATTTTGTGATTACAATCAATTTTTGATTTACCAAATATAGTTTAATTTCATACATGAAATATAATTGACATCCTTTATTAATAGCGACCTTGAGCTCAAATAATAAGCGACAGTATAATAATATAAATTGACCTCATTATTATTATCGCTAACAATTATACTTGAGATATGGTAATTGTATAATCTACGAATATTATAAATGAGAGCAAGTAGTAATTCTGATTACTATTATTGAACACTAGGTTTAGTAATCTCATTTAACTAGCTTCGTAAATGAATTATTGCAAACGGTGGCCTTGGCATCGTAATTATTGAAACAGTATTCATTGATTTCCAAGCCTTGACTTCGATTACCGTTGTACTCGGCCACGTTAAATCAACTTTATTGTTGACTTAAAAATCGTGTGATTGGAAGCGACCAGTCAGCAGTCGATCTACATTATAATTCATAATCTTGTCAACACATTTGTAGTCTTGTTGACTCTTTTTGTAGTATACTCTTAGACTTTTCTGCTTGGTGACGTCTGAAGTCTGATGCTATGCATGAGTCGTGCTTCTTTAAAAATGTGGTTGTGTTGCCTTCAAACTTTCTTGAACCTTGATAATCTTGAGCAAAATGTCCCATTCTTCGCGGTTGTGAAAAGTTGTAATACTATACACTTTGATGTCCAACGATTGCCGTCTTTGTTGCGTTAGTATTTTCGAACTCCATGGCTTGCGTACTTGAGCGCCCACTACTTTTGGCTTCTTCTTGTTTGAATTATCTCTTTGGAACCCGACCTCGAGAAATTGACCTGCTGAGCTATACCCTCACATTGGTGAGAGCTTCCTCTTCACAATATATTGGCTGGAATGGTATATTAGAGCTCTACCGTGCATTAGAGAATTTTTAGAATCTGTGCGTTGGCTCGGTTGCTTGACCCCAGTTGTATGGCCACTATTCCAGAAGCTTGAGTCAGGTGAATGATTATACCATTGTGTCTTAGTAATAACATCGTTTGGATCTATTTTTGAAGAATATAAATGCTTAGAATTTCAACTTTTGAGAAATATTGACTTCATTGTCATATTTCTGGGGAATCAATAACAACTCATTTTGAGCCGTTGCAGCACAAATCGTTCTTTTTAGTATGTAAGTGTCCCGATACCTCTTTTAGTTTGGGCCTTTAATTCTTTGTAAAAAACTCATTCTCACACTTACGGTTAAGGCATTACCATCACATGTATATCTTTCTTATCTTCCACTTCTTGGTGTGCAGTCAACTCTTTGATGGTGTGACATCATTTACTAAAGATGTCCCATAAATATTGTCAGACCAAATAAAAGCTTTCATGCGGGTATGCAGGATCCACGATTGTTATTGTTGAGCTTACCAGCGATAGCGAGGAAACTTGTAAAATCGCCCGTGATTTTATGATACTCTTTGTTTTTGTAAGGTTCCTCCCGATCGACTGACCTCGATACGATTATTAAATTGCTGGATGAGTCCTTGGTAATACTTAGTCGTTGTAATGGTAAAATAGAAGGCTACTAGTTTGGTGGCAATTGGGTGGAAGACAAAATAGTAGTAGTAGAAAAGAAAATGAGTACTCAAGTAACAACCTCCCTGGTAAAATATGACGGACATTTGACCATTGGCGTGAACTTGACAACAGCTGTGTAAGTAAGCAACTTCCAACGTAAAACACTGCGGTTTGGCGGTAGCCGGGCAGCGTAAAAACACACGGTTTTGATAGCAACTCAGAATGCTCACAAGATTCTACTCAATAGAATGTAAGCTCGGGCTCCACGACTATGGCACATCCTTCATTGCGCTCTGTCACTAGTAGGGTGTAAACTACAATAATCTTATTGTATAAGCTGTTGTAGGGTGTCATGAGGCAGATTGCATGCAATAACTAATAGGTTTATAGTAACGCTCAGTACAATTACCCAAACCTATTATTTAAATCCTCACACAAGCTCTCACGTGCTTGTCTGATAGCGAACCCTTTCTTTGTTTTACTTTTTCTTAAGTTTGCAAATGAAGCCATAATATAGTGTGGCGGCGTCACGGCGTTATAGTATTGCTATAAGCGAAAAACTTCATCTTTGTACATAATAAATGAATCACTTTCCTTCTTGCAATTAATAAATGCTTGATCGTATACTTTATTTATTTTAAGCGTGTATCTTATTTAGCGATTATGATAAATACCCATACTTACTTGAAATGGTATCTTACAGATCTCCCAGATCACTCCTCGAAATATATTAACATAATCTCGCGTGAAAGATCGTATAGAACAACGAATGAATTCTGCTTACCATACGTCAGGGCGGTTGGTGGCTATTGAAATTAACGACGGTATAATGCATTAACAAAATTTCCCACTTTGGGTAGGGTTTTTAGACAAATATTCTTAGAACCACACACACGTAACATTTGGCGTATATACCCATACCAAATACAGAACGTAAATATCATAAAGTAAACGCAGTATTAATGCCGCTAATGACACAAACAAGATGAATTGTTTTACGAACACAACATCACGACCAGCTGTCGAAACAATAACTAGTGAGGAGCCAGATGGCGAAAACAGTGTCAGTATAAATAAGCAAAACCCGCATCACGACTCGGCGCCGTATCAGTAACATATCGCGTGATAAGCTAAAACTATAAAAAAAAAAACTCCACCGCCCAGGGTTCACCGATTCGGACATATATTTTTCCCAAAAATATGGCGAATGACTTAGTTATTTGAGCAATGACACGACCGGTAGAATTATAAATGACACCGGCGTCGTCCTCGCGGTCAAACCCACCAGTGCTGCCTCGGCAGATTTCACGAGCCGTAACAAATGCGAATCACCTAATCTCCTCGCTGATAATTGCGCGTGCATTTGGTGTAAGTGGTGGGCGTGTCTTCTTCGATCTAGTCACCATCGAGGATCATTGGCTTGTTGTTGTTCTTGTTCTGGCAGCCATTCGTCATCGACAGATGTGTGCATGGCAGGTGGTATACCTCGATTTCCTCGGCGACGTCTAACTGACCTCTTTTCTCGTGGTGCATCGGCACCGAAACCACTGTGCTGACGGCGACTTTGCTGCCACTGCAGCTCTTGTATGCGCGCTTTCTTCTTTTGTGATTTTGGCTTGAAAGGATCGGCCTCACATATTTTCTTCGGTTTCTTGTTTGGATTTCTTTGTTTTAGGAGAAGGAAGCACGGTGTCTTAAATCCAGTGTTTGTAACACCTTGACGTAAATCCCCGTGAGCCTCTTCGGTCGTAGGCTTTGTGGAATTATTTCTTGGTATGTCGAAAAGGGCATTACCTGTGATATCGGATGTCTTTAGCAGTCGTCGAGCGGTAGTTTCATTTAAAGTGTTAACGGCTTTTGTTCTTTCATTATTTCCAAGCCTTCGGTTCTTGGTACTCTGGCTTTGTCTTGTTGGAAATCGATAATTGATTACCTTTTTATTTATGCAGATTCTGCGCGACAATTGTATCGATTCAATTGCCGGGTTGGTTAAATGTGATTCTTGCGGAACTTAGTGTTCACCTTAGTAATTGTATATTACTAGTGTGGGTTCTCATGATAATTTAAGAGTTATGACGATTGCTAGATCTTACTGGGTAATCATTATAATAATAGTAATTGGTCAATTATTATTATTATCTGTTTTCTTATTATTTGGCTAGAATTGTATGTCTGATGATATTAAATTATATTTCATGCATGAAATTATGAAGACTTGTATATTGAAATGTATCTCTCGATATTTATATATTTCATAAATATATATAATGATGAGCATCAGTGGTTAAGCTTTGCAAGTTTAATCAATTAAGAAAATTAATCGATGAATAACTTGATAAGTTATTTGATAGTGAATCGTTAGTATTTTTAATTGACTTGGTGATTGAGTAAAATGGAACAACTCCCACTAGTAACTCATTATTTGATTGGAAGCCATGGATCTAATTAAAGTTAGCAGTTAGCGGGATTTCCTTAGCAGAGTTGCGGTGAAGTGGCAAATGGTATTTTAAGGGAAGAGCAGGGTTTTTCATTTCATGAAAAAACCCTTTGCCCCTCCCTTGAGAAAGCCGCCCCCGCTAAATGGAGAAAGAGATTTCTCTTTCCATTTTGTTCCTAATGACTTCTATGGTAGTCTAGGATTCGATTCCCTCACGTCCCCGATACAGGGGCAATCGTTTTTGAGGGTGTTGGACAGAAATTTGAGAGGTTTTTCAAGGGCGACCACTTGTGAGGCATCTTCTTGAGGAGTTGGTTTCATTCGTCTTCATTCTGAAATGTAGAACTCTTTGTATTAAGTAATTGTTAGTATGTGTTTTAAAATTAATTTATATCGTTTGAGGATCAGGGATGTAGATTACGTGTTTATCACAATTGAAATTCATACTGAATTCTGATGGCCTCGAGCCTACTCAGAGTTTGATATATTTTATCTAATTTGATTGGGTGTTGACAGTTGTTAGTTAATTTGATTATTCGTGATTTATATATTCAATTGATGAATATATATTATAAAAAAAATCAACCCATTTTATATATGTTTCATGGCTAGAGATCATCATTTCATGTATTGTTTTTTGATGGTTTGATGTTTATTTAATTGTTTCATAATTGAAGGATTAAAGTGATTAATTTGTATTTTTAATTTGAGGTAAATCATTTTCGATTTTACGGTGAGGTTTAGAAATTTCATAAAATTACTAAATTAAATCCTGTGAGTTCTTGACCCTTTGAGGTTCATGCAGTTTTTTTCAGAATTTTTTGAAATTTTGAAGTACTCAAAAAATTAGTTGAATTTCTGGTTGTTTGGGTTTAATCGAAAAACTAGAAATTGTTTTGATAAATTCCACTTGGTACGTGTTCAATAATGATATTGTTGATGTTCAAAAAAATCACAGAGTATTTGAAGTTTTTTAGAGCCTCCAAGTCGTTTTTTACAAAAGTTACTGACTAATGCGGAAAAAGCGGCGAAATAATTACCAAAAATGGAGTCGCGAACTTGCGAACCGCCCTGCGGCGTCGGTCTGGGAGTATGCGTTAGGCCACTTAGGGCAGAAGCACCATCGATGGCTCTATGGCAGCGGCGGCGTGTCACTTTCGTGGGTGGCCGGAGGCGGCGATTTATTCGTTGAAGTTGGTAATCGTTTTAGAAAAAACTTTAAATGTATTTTATGATTATTTTGGTTTTTAAAATTATTGGTAATTATTAATTTTTGGTTTTAAATGTTAAATCATAATTTTTCATTAAGATAATTGAATATATATCATGAATGACAGTAAATTTGATTTATATTTCCACTTTCATAATTATTTTCATTAGTGATAATTTTTGAAAATATGTTTAAGTAGTATTTTAAATTTTAATTTTGGAGTTAATTGCTTGTAATTAATTATTCCATGATTTAAGTGGCTGATAGTATTGTAACCAATTATCATTAATATATATATTGAATATATTTAAATTCAAAAATTTACATTAATTGATGAGTAATTGTAAAATATTGGGTAATTAATCGATTATGAACACGTTTAATCTCATTTCATTCAATATATGACATTAAGTGCATTTGTTGTTTAATGTTTTTGCCAGTATATTGTTATGGAATGGAAGGAATTATTTAGATATGACCCCGGTTAATTTATTTGTTGCGATGCAACGTGCCAGGAAATGTTGTAAACTTGACACTGGCAGTCGTGTTCTATTATTCTTGTATTCATTTACCAAACAAACCTACGTCTTGTCTAAGTTGGGTTGAGTAGTAGTATGTCTTTGGCGTGGTGGCGTGAAGATGGCGTTGCATAAGAGCGGTGCTTGAAGAGCTTGATGTTTGAGTCTTTGAAGAATGTGAGCTGCTTGTTTTGTTAAGTCTTGTAATAGGACATGGTAGCATTTCACTTGTTAAGTGATGCCAATAGGTCTAGGGTTCATATACATATCTCCTAAATGTGTGTTATTATTTATTTTCATGTTTGTATGTTTGCTTGAATGTGTCGCTTGGTAAATGGTTAAATAAGTTAAATAACATTAATCTACTTGGTAAAAATTTAGCGTATGTCCCGAGAGCCAATTTTAAAGTTGTGTCGGTTTGCATTATGGGCGTGCGTGACGGCGTATTCTGATGCTGCAGCTTTGATAGCGATGGATAAATGTTGAAGTGATTTCAGTAACGTTGTGGGCTTTAGGATATTCGCTCAGTAACTTCTTGGTTTTAGTGGTGATGCTTAACAGTTTGTCGGAAGTCTGAAATCAGGTAGCGTCTGTCCTTGGTACATGCTAGTGATCACAAAGTTATGTAGTTTAAATTGATTTGGTAACTTTACTATTGTCTTTAGTTAAAAATGTATGCTGGGTGTTGGAGTTTGAATCTGGGCATAACAGAACTTGGTACCTTGCATATTACTTTACATATTGGTTGATAACCTACTATTATGCCGATTCAAATGTATGCGTGTTGCCGTTTGAGTCGGTAGTAGATGCTGATACATAGCATTTTAGAGATTTGAAATCTGGTATTATATTTACAATTCATTTTGTAATCTGTATGGATTGTTTTGAACTACCTTTGTTTATTTTTAAGTTGCGTATTTCTATTATGTTTGACATATTAAGTTTACATTTTATTAAATTCGTTGGGCAAACTAAATGCATGACTTTATAATGTGAAATAAAATAAGTTAAAGAAATCGAATGACTTGTTGCGAAATAAAGTGTTCTGATAGCGATCTCGCCCCGGCCCATTCTTGATAGATTTGTATGCTAATAGAATAAAACTTTAAATACTACAAACATTTAAAAGACTTGATTGATAAATGTTGATACGTTGCATGAACTTTTGGTTAGTGACAGAGAATCACGTATTATGATTGAAGGATAATTAATTTTTGATTGATCAAAAGGTGATGATCCTTTATGAAGACAGTATGTGTATGCCATAAGCAACCTTAAATAATAAATAGTTTGATCTCTTTTTGAGAAGCTTCTTGAATCATCTTGAATGTTGTGTATACACATTTAGGGACATGTGATTGGTATTTAGTTTGCTTTAACATGATAGCATTAGTTCATGGTGTGATGAAACAAAAACATGGTATGTAACAAAATAAGCGAGGATTATACATTAGGTTCGCCTCACTTTTACGGTTGAGTGAACGAGGAACTTTATAGTTGAAGTTAATGATTAAGCCGTTATTTGAACTTTAAAGCATATGTAACCAAATAAGCAAAGTTATCACCATTAGGTTCTGCGTCAACATGCAGGTTGGTGAGCATTAGGTATAAGTTGAAGTTAATGATTGACTTGGTATTTGAACTTTAAAGCATAGAAAGAAGGATTTTAAGTAACATTCTAATTGAAGAATTTGATTAAATACCGTATACCAATAATTTTGTTGTCAGCTTTGTAATGTCTTGAGTGGGCTGCTCCGGTGTCAAAGAACACTAGTTTTTATTCATGATTTAATCATGGATATGAGGCAAGTATAAAATAGGCAGAGATACAAAGAAAGTTATCATTTCTTTGTGTGATAGGCATTACGTTATAAGAGCACGAGTTTTAAATCCTCACATTGAAGATAGTTTGGAAGTTCTAAACTATTTTCTTTGCACTTGTAGAGTAAAAGGAATGTCATTGTTTGACTTACACATTTCCATATCGAATTGATTACGATTAAGGAAACATTACTCGCTCTTCTTTAAAGGACACCTTGGTGTAAGCGATTGAATAATACTTATGGATAATGACTCGGCTTGAGACTTGGTATAATCTTGAAAAGATGAACTAAGTACTCTTGAAACAGGCCAATTGGGAGATTCGTAGTCTAAATTAAGTTTGTATGTTTACATACAAGTTAATTAAAGAAACAGACTTAGTATATCTTGAAAAGATGAACTAAGTCAACTTCTTTACTAGACAAGTGGGAGGTTATTTAGTCTAAATTAAATTTGTATGTTTATATCTGAGTTAATTAAGTATTTAAATCGTTGAATGATACATCGAATTGATAAGGGTATGGAAAAGGACCATATGAATACTATCAAGTTAAATTAGAAGTATGGGTGATATAAGTAGTATGTCATCAGAAGAGTGAGACATCGTTCTAATCTTAAAAGCGTTCTTGAGTAAGATACATAATTAAAGAATTGTGTTTAATGAAGTTAAAACACGAATGGATGAGACTTCGATTTCATATACGAGATAATTTCATTGACATAGATGTGTGTCATTGGTTGAGTGATACAATGGGATTGTGTTTAACGTGTTGAAACACAAAGAATGAAATAATTTCACATATTAAAGGTTATTACGCTTTACCTTTTAAATTAATTTATTCATATGCAAGCTGTGAACAACTCGAGAGTTGTGTTTGATAAATAAACTACGGCGTCGTATAGGATAAGTTAGTATTATGTCAGCTAGTAGACATAATTTAACTGAATCAAGTTGATATTAAATGCATTTGTCATGTAGAAAGGACGGTGGTATTTATTTCACGTCATTTATAGTGTCATAATTTATTGTACATATAGAGTCTTCGTTATGAGTACAAATGGTGGAAATAAATATGTGACTTGAATGCATTCAGTGGCTGGTAGGAGATCTGAAATCGATATTAGAACCACCACCCGGTTATATCGAGGAGTATCCGCTCTTGATGCGTTTAAAAATTAAATGCGGTATTACAAATGACAACATGAATAAATAATACTCGATAAATGACTTGAGGTCATTTAAATGAAATAAAGATGTGAATACATGGGTTGGTATAAGCTCATTTTATCTTACGGATGGTACCGTTAGGGTAGGCCGTTCTATATTACTTTAGGATGGTGAATGAAATCGAAGTAATAAATATTATTCATTAAGTAATCGGTCATGAATGAGCGTTTAATCATACATTTGGTTGAAGGCAAGATTAAACATATTAAATTTGGTTGTGTGCTCATGTTTATTTCAAACTTTCTTATTGCTATTCCACGAGATTGTAACATGTGGGTCTATGAGGATTATCCAAAGAATGTTCCTAAGTAATGATGACGATGATGGATACTTGACATTGTTATTGGAACTCATTGGCGAGGTATAAAAGAAAGAAGTTTACACCTTTACATTAGAATCTAAAGTTGTAAACTTAAGATTGAGTATAATGGAGTTAAATTCTACATTTGATACTTGATGAAAATCAATAGAATCAAGAGTGATGAAAAGAACCTTGAGTTCACCCAAGGGTTAGTGGGGCTTTAGCTGCGTAAATAAGTTTTATCTCTGGTAAATGACGAAGAAATCTTCCTCTGACCTTATAAGGTATGTAGTAAGTGATTAGATTCTTGTACATTTGTGAGAGAGCCCATTTTACATATATGTGACACGTACTTTATGATCGGAGTCACATTATATATGAGCTTGCATGACATTTGCTTGTTAAGTTTAAGATTAATAGAAGCGGAAGGTACAAGGAGTGAACCCAATCTATAATAGTTAAATTCTATAAATGAAGCGATTCTCTTTGTGTGAGAAGCGACTCTAACCATTAGGGTCTATCCCACATTTCAGTAAAGGCCTCGCATGAATGAGTGGTTGAAGTCTATTACATAGTAATATGATTCACCGTTGTCTTGCGTCAGTGCGTGTGTTGTGCTTGACTATGACGTAAGCATGATTCAGGTGATTGGAATTGTGAAGTTTTGCCAAAGGTATTCGCGCGGATTGAATACGCTTGGTAGTAACTTTAAAGAGAATGAGGAATGGCCAAGCATAGTTACATGGAATGGATCGGAGTTGTTGATGCTTTGCCTTGAATGTGATAATGTGTAGCATTATGGACAATTGTACACCATATGAAAGCTATTAGCCAAGGAGTATATGTGGGGAGGCGAGTCTGGTAATGCTTTCGATGAGTAAAATAGAAACTTGAACTTCATTATTACAACTTGACGATCAATGCGTTTTGTTGTGTTGTTGTTAAAAGAATGTGCATTGATAAGAAGATGTATTTATGGCGCTTCGGTTGTGTTGTAAGCTTCACAGATAGAACCGACGAGTGGTTGGCTTGCGTTTTGATCATAGTCGTGCATGACTATGTCGGGGATAATCTTAGTCATGATTTTCCTTGGTTGAGAGGCAGAGATTAGATGAATGTAAAGGCGCTTGTAAGTAGTATTTCGATAAAGGATGTGATTGTGTCAGCTATCCTCTTTCTTTATATCGTGAAATGATGCAGAAGTCATCTCTGGCTGCCAAAGGATCCATGTGTAGTTTAGCATGCATCTCGAGGTTGAGATCCTTCCCGCTTGTGATTGACAGTTTGGTTTTCCACGAGGCTTTTATGAAGGCGGGCGTGGCAAGGTGAGTGGGAGCTAGTTCGTTCCAGCTTTAAAGACCAAGTTAAATAATTAATTAAAACAAAAGTTCCTTTGTGTTTAATCGATTATTAACTAAACTACATAATATGTGATTCATTCATATAGTTACCCATTATTTATTTCACGTACCGTTGAAATATATATACATGTATTGTATCCTCGTGGGAAAAGTTAAATCTGAGTTGAATTACATGCTTTACGATGACATAAATTGTTGATATAGCACTTTCTTGGCTTTAGAAGCATGCGTAAGCAAGGCCTTGAGGTCAGGATGTTGATAGTTAGGGGCGACAAGCGTGAATGACTAACGTGGTGTTTGATTGGTGATCGAGATTGATCCGCGTTGCTTTCTTGAGGACAAGATCGATACCGTGGTGCCGGTACTTTATGACTAGGAGTTGTTTATGATTTGGCTTAATTAAATGGAGTGGTATAGATAGATGTTGATATATTGGGAGGAGGGATTTATCCGTCCTTAATATGAGAGAAGATCTGACCTGGCAGTTGGTATTGATTGGTTTATGGAGACGTCGCCCAAATGCTTATTCGAGTTCATGCTCGAGGTAAAGAAAGTTGTGGGTGTTTACGTGGCTTGCATGGTTAGCCTCACATTGAGGTGCAGCGATAAAGATTTAATGAGTAATCTTCCAGGCGAAGTGGGTGAAATCAATGAGAATTGATTCACTTTTTATTATGCCCGTTGCGGCGATTGTGTATCGGTCATTTCTTAGAAGGTTAGTTAAATATAATTAGTGGAACTTAGTGTTCACGCAGTAATAAGTATATTATTACTAGTAATTGGTCAGTATTATTATTATCCTGACTTACTATTATACGACTTAGAAGGTGACAGCTGGCATGCAGGTGATATTCGAATTATATTTCATGCCATGAAATTAAGCGAACTTGTATATTGAGAAATGTATCTCGATATTTATATATTTCATAAATATATAATGATGAACATCGGTGGTTAAACTTGAAAGTTTAATCAATTAAGCGATTAATCGATGAATAACTTGATAAGTTATTTGATAGTGACTTCGTTAGTATTTTAATTGACTTGTTAAGTTAATTAAAATGGAGCAACTATTTAGTAACTTATTATTTGATTGGAAGCCATTCGGTCTAATTAAGTTAACGAGTTAAGCGATTTCTTGCTTGAGTTCTTGCCAATTAATAATTAGCAAATGATATTTAAGGAAAGGCAGGTGTTTTCATTTCATGAAAAAACCACTTTCATCCTTTTTGACTTGCCCTCCTTTAAGAAATGGAAGGAATTTCTGCTTTCCATTTTTTTGTTCTGTGACTTCAGCAAGTTAGTCTGATTCGGGTTCCCCATAAATGTCCCGTCCCAGGGGCGTCGTTTGGTGGACAAGGGAATTGGAGGTTTTCAAGGAGGCGTTCACGGCGAGGCATCTTGCTTGAGGAGTTGGTTTCGTTTTAGATCTTCATTGCGGGAATGTAGAACTTCTTTGTATTCATAATTGTTAATTATGTGTTTAGATTAATTTTATATCATTTTGAGGATCCGGGATGTATGAATTTGGTGTTTATCATAATTGAAATTCATACTAGATTATGCTGTATCTGGTGCAGCATCACCGGCATGACCGGTACCACCTTCGGCGTGTCGATGCATTCACGTTCTGTGGCGTAGGACCTGACACTTCTTGTCATCTTCAGTCATTAAAAGTAGATGGATTACTTTTGTAATTTAACGATTAGTAATTGATGGACACATCGGAACTGCGGTCGACATCATGACATCTGAGAAAGTCGGGGCTACATCTTCGACAGTGGCTCCTCGACTGGCGCTTCCTCCAACGTCTATTACGTCATTAATTCCGATTATGGGGGAACGCCACTCTACGTAAATCATGCGTTGTGAATTCCGGCTTGACCTAGGGCTGCTCGAGTTCCAGCATTTGTGTAATCAACCATGGCGGATAATTATTGTGTGCAGTCTGCCTTGAAGGTGGTGTCAATGCGGCTGAGAATGCTCACCGAGGCGTGGTCAGAATAATAGTCTCTTAATGTTCTTTGGTTTGAGTTCTTGGTCAAACTCTTGCCTTAGGACCTGTTTGTGCAGGGGGTTGACACTTTTATGCATGTTTAAATACATGGGTTCGGTACTCTTGCTGCTGGCGGCACTTCAGGAAGTGTTGAGCCTCGGCATGTCTTTCTTATGTACTACAGAGGCGGTGTTTAGCAAATTGTGAGAGAGGCCCGTGTAATAGTAAAGAATTTTGTGTCGAGAAACGATTGAGGCCTTTGATGGATGATTTTTGAACAAAGTAATATGGAATAGGAAAGTTTTAATGAAAATTTTAATTATTGAAGAGGAATGTTTATGGTAAGAATTGCAAGGAATGTAGTGATTTAGACAAGATCGACCGTATTAAGCAACCCCGCTAACGTCATATCTTAGAGGTAAATGGCTTGACTCTTTCATTTCCGCCAATTCGCCTTCGATGGAATAAACTCCAGCGATTAACATGGCGTACGCTGCATAGCTCGCCTGACTTAACCTCGCAGAACCCGTGTTCTCCTCGCTTTGTTACTGACAACATTGCAACATGGTGCTTTCTGACTTTACCTGTAATTGCTATTGATCAGCAACCTTGTCCCCAGAGATGATACCGAGATTGAGCTTGGTTGCATCGAAGCCTTGGTAATGTCTGTGAAGTTGTTTGTTTGCTATGTTAGAGATATCGCCTTGTCTTACACGATTCTCGGTATAAATGATGCTGATGTGTGTGTTTGGTTGGTATCTTGGATGAGGATTTTTGATATATTGATGGCACTACGTATTATGCGGTACCAAGATAATGACATTTTTGATTTTGCAGTATACTTTCAAACATGCTTAATCCATGAAGTTGATCTGTTGCTACTATTTGCTATATATATTCGACTCGGCCGTTGATCGTAAACACGGAGTTTTGCTTTTTTGCTAAACAGCGGGATATTAGGTTATTTCAAAGAAGCATCCAGAGATCTTGTTCTTATATCTTACATTCCCGCCCAATCGGCATCACAGTATCCTACCAATAAATTATTAGTATCAAAAGAATAAAATAGTCCATAGTTCAACGTACCATTTACATATTTGATGATTCTTTTGGCTTGGTTCAAATGACTTTCTTTGGGATTTGCTTGAAAAGCGAACGCAGCTCCGCGGTAGGAAATGTAATATGCCTGACTTTGCCGTGAGATATAATAAAGTCCCTATCATACTCGATAGTGCTTATGTCCATGGGCTTCCATTGACACTCTTTCTTGACTTTAGCATGAGTTAAATTTGGTGTCCTTTTTGACTTATTTTTAGGTACAAATTTTTAACAAGATTAGCAGCATATTCGTTTGAGATATAAAATTCCATCACTTTATCACAGCAGCGACTTGAAATCCAAGAAATAATTGACTACTCCCTACCGTACTCATTTGAACTCCGATTCCATTTAAACTGAATAAATTGTTTCACTAGTTGTTGGACATTCCTCAAAAGAATTATATAAATTGACATAAATTTGTGCGACTATCAAACTTACTTTTTCGTACTTATTGAACAAGGTCTTATCGGTCCTATAGCATATCCTTTGCATTATTAAAATGCCAGTGGTCTAAGTACTTGATTCAAGGGCTTCTTGAGAACCATCTGCTTTTTCTTGATCGATACATGTTGGGGAATAAATAATCCACCCAGTGTTCTCACAGACTTCTTTCTTCAACTGACACCATTTGAGCGCGCTCTTGGCGTCCGTACGATACGGTTTAAACCGTCATGCAATTCCTTTAAGGAGAAGTCGTATGGCCTCTTTTGTGACAAGGAAGCGAATGTTTATTCAAATTACGCTACGACGTGAATATCCTTGTGCCCATTTAGTCTTGCTTTATTTTTTATAACAACGTTAATGAATTTATTTTGAAATCCATTTTGTCCTTATCGGCATTATGATCTTTCAGTAGCGCTGAGTTCCAGCATATTGCATTGAAGTGGATCGGTTTCCCTCTTGCGTAGCATTTATCAAATGTTCATCTTTGAGAAACTGCATCCACGTTCTTGATTCGATTTTAGAAATAAAGCGACTTTCTCGAAGTGAACTGACCATTCTTACATAATTGATTGGCTCTTTTAGTGTTGTGATCACGGTCAATTACTGATAATGTTTACATAGGATGGTCACTTTGAATTGATGTGACGGTATAGAGTGCGACTTTCGTCCGCATTTCGTTAACCGTTGTTTCGACCTTTGCTTCCGTTGTTGAAATGGCGTCTGGTGTCTTTGACAGTGCGGCCGATTTAACTGGCATCGCGGTTGCGACTTCGTGGTCTAATACGCCGCATTAATGGGCTCCGTAACACATTGGGTTCTTTTGTTGTAAACTCGGAAAGCTCATTTGTTTCTTGATACCCAAGATTCGCCATGTGCACTTTGGCATCGATTTACGCCTTGGTTCTCGATGCACCCAAGAATATAACCTGAAACTACCAAAACATGAAAATATTGCACATTTGGCTTTACCCTCCATATTTCATAATTTGTGTTGTTTAACGCCTTGGCTGGTAACTTAGATTATGAATGGCGTGACACGTGCCATTTCTTGGATAAGTTCGATTAACTTTCTACCTGCACCGTTTGTTGTGGGGTTATGGGGTGAGAATTAGAATAATTCTATTGCAAAACTTCAATTTAGCATTTTAATTCTTTTTCATGATATCACGATTAAAACTGACTTGTTGTTCGCCATTTGAACTTGTGAATAATCGTTTACAACTAAACATATAGTTGTCTGAAAAATCACCGTGTCTGAAAATGTCCCACTTGTGTATTATCGTAACTCTTTCTCCCATGCTTTCGATTTGCATGGTCCAATTAAATCCATTATTAGAGTAGTTCAAGTACCGAAGAGTTTGTTCCCAGCATGTTGTAAGCTAAATTTAAATAATTTTTGTCTGTTTTCGGCGTGACATTCGCGTTCACATCTTTACCTCGAAATGATCCCTCGGACTTGTTTCCTTGTAACGTCTCTTGTGAATGTTTTCTATAGTGAGTATGTCCCGGTCGTTTTGTGCCATAGTTCGGCGTCGTCTTTTACACTGCATTCATTGGGAATGACGAATTCCTTATAGCGATTATCGATTGACCGTGCATTACATCATTGTTGTTTAGCGTCGTCTTTGGCAAATACATCCTTTTAAACGGAAAAAAGCAACATGCCTTTGGCCATGAATTGTTGACTTATCTTGATAAGATTTCTTGATCGAAACCTTTTTGATAATTTCTCCTTTTCTCATGCTTGAGAGTCACGCCATCACCTTTCAAAAGAGCAATACTAGTAAGATGTCTCCTTTACGGTCAATGTGGCGTCCACTATCAAAACCCGACTTGATTTTGTTGATGTTTTCCAAAGAGCGTGTGAAATTTCTTGACTAACGTGTTTGCTTTGTTGACTATTGAGTTTTGTGGATGATACTTGCTAATTTCGAAACCATATAATTTATGCCTTGATGAAATATGACGCTTTCTTACATGACAATTGCGATTACCGTACTTTTCTTTGTCTATGTTCCCTGGTTAGTGCTACGTCTTTGGCATTTGTGTCAAACTCTCTGAACAATTCATCTTGGCTTCCTTGTTATTGTTCTGTGTTGTCATGCTGCATTGCTCTTTCACCTTGAGTATCTCTTCCCGGTATATGCATGCTAGAGTTCATCATCTTACTCCTTTATTGATTGCATTCACTTGAGAATTTAAAAGTTGAATTTCACCGTCTTGAGCTGGTCACATTTTCTTAATTCGCGTTGATCTTTAATTTATTCTTTCGTCCGTTTTGGTATAGTGCGATCATTTCTTTACAACTAATTATAATTTATTAATTAAAACTTATAATATTATAGTCTTAACATTGGTCCATCCATAGGGTTGTCGATGTATTTCTATGACTCCCGATTAGCTTCTAGTTATATCTTTGATGCCTTTGTCTTGATTCTGTCGCTCGGCGTTGCGGTAATTTGAATTCTTCTTTGAATGGTTGGGGCGCTACAACTGAATGTGCCCCAAGCTTGCGATTACTTGATTCCTTTTGAACTGCAGATGCGACCTCATTAGATTGCCTTGATTTCTTGGTTTCTTCGTACATTGTGTTTACGTCAAAGGCAGATGTCTTGAATTCTTACCACTTTGAAAGGTTTCTTGTTGAATCATTTGATGCTTGTTGAAGTTCTTGGTTAACGTGTTTATAGTTTTCTTAGAATCTTCATCATTTATATCCTACGGAGGCTTTTTAAGCGATACACTCCTTTTGCCCATGCCTCCTTCAGCAGAATTATCTCAAATGTGGCCAAGTTTCCTATTAATTCGTCCATGCTTATGAGGTGAATCTTTGTGCTTGATAGCTGATTTACTTTATGAGCAAATCTTTTGGGTAATGTTCGGAGAATTTTCCTCATGATTTTCTTGATGCATGGGATTGCTTTAGAGCTGACTTTGACTTCATTAGCCGTATCCTTGATTTCTTTGTTATACATTGCTATAGACTAAGTCCTCCCTCCCGTTCTCGGAGTTTGAAGGAAACCTAGTAGTAATTTGTTGGGTCTCGACATTACTTGAGGTTTTCGTATGCGGTTTAGTATATCGTAATTAACAACTTTCATTGCATATACTGAGTGGCTTAAGCATTTAGGTCAATCGCATTGAAAATGACATTCTTAACCTTATCATTTTCAGTGCAAGCTCTTTGTTCACCATTGGTCGGTCATCCTCGCACTTGGTACACACACTGTTGTTGTATTAAGGCGATCCCGTCCAACACGTACGGCTACCGAGTTACCGTGAAGTGATTTCGAGAATGCGATGCATTCTTTTCGGTAGGCATAGTTAGTCTGTCTAGGCAATTGTGGTGATCGTTGACCTCACTTACGAAACCTAAAATTATATATAAGATACGATCATTCTTAATAATAAATTCTTCGCTTTGATACAGTGAAATTGTGTAGCTTCCCGTAAACAATGTGACCATCGATAGCCTTGAGCAACAGCGTGTAAAGTAAGCTTCAAGCACAAAACACACGATTTGGTAGCTTGATTGATCTTTAAAACAACGCTATGCAGGGCTGATTCTTGAGTGAAGGATTCTAATATGATCGAAAATTGCAAATAGGGGTGCTGCTAGAATCTTCATAGATTCTGTATTTTCATTCTACTCACGTCAGAATGTGAAGCTCAGAACTGCAGGCCCTTAACAACTCACATCATTATTTAACTTATTTCTTGTCACTAGTAAGTGTAGCTACAATAATCTTGGCATAAATAAAGCTGATGTAGGATTATACATCTGAATAACTAATGAGGTTTCTAGTAACAACAAAATGCGTTCATTTTCTGTATTTAAATCACTTAATAGGACTCTGTTGTTTGCCTTTCTTCGTGCATAGATGAGTCTTAATATAGTGTAAGGCACATGCAGCGTTTGCTAGCAAATATTGTATAAGCGAAAACTCCGTCTTGTACATAATAAATGAATCATTTTAAGCCTTTGCCTTAATAAATGCTTCGGTCAGTATATCTTTATTTATTTTAGATGTGTCTTCATTTGTTGATTATGATGCATTACCCAAAACTACTTGAATGTCGTGTCTTACAGGATCATAGAGATACATAAAATATGAGAAATAACATAATCTGGCGTAAAGATCATTATTAAATTGAATGATTCTTCTGTCTGTCGAGGACGGTTGGTGGGTATTGTATTTCTTTAAGGACGGTTGGTCGTGACAGCAACAGCCATTATAATTAGCTATAAGTACCACTCAATGTTTGATTTTTGTTTCTGGCTTTATTTTTCTTGTTCCACTGAACCAAGCATGCATATAAAACTACTTCCAAGTTGGTTGTGGAAGTCACCGACATTGGTAGCTTCGTTAGTAATCTTCATTAGATATTTTTATACTACAAGCTTCTTGAACGATGCTACTTTCTTTGAGTGAACTTCTTGAAGCTTCATTTAGTGTATCAAGATAATTCATAATATATTTTGTTAGAGTATTAGCAAAAATTATTGATTCTGATTCTTACCTACATAGAAAAGAATGTTGTAGCTTTTCATTTTAGATTTGATCAGAATGAGTGTTTGTTTTAGAATGATAGTTTAGGAGATAAATTAGGTTGAAGAAGAAGAGAAGAGGAAGAGACGAGGAAGAAGGAAGAAAAATAGCTTGAAGGATATTTTATTATTTTTGTATGGAGGGTGTAACCAAAAATTATTATTATTATTATTATTTTTAAATACTTGTATTATGAAATTACAATATCAAGGGCATACCCCCGAAACTCCATCTATTACAAAATGTCCAGAAATTCCGATCTATCACAAATCCTCAATTTACTCTATTCATGGGATCACTCAATTACACCTCTATTTCTAATTACAGTAATACATCTATGTATAATACTATCAACCTCCTTATTTCATTTTCAAACATTCTCTTGTTCCTTTCCATCCAAACTTCACATGCAGCACTAGAGAAACACAACTTTTGGAGCCTACATTTGAAAGACTTACCCTTATATCTCTCCGTAATCAACTCCCTCTCCTCATCCCAACCTCCAGGCACTCTGTAATCCTCCATATATGCTAGCAGTTTCCTCCACACCTAACTCGAAAAATAGCATTTGAAAAACAAATGGTTCAAGCTTTCTCCCCACAAAAAACACACACATCATCATCACACACCCCCCATTTCTTCAATCGATCTTTTCTAGGTAATTTATCCTGAAAAATTATCCAACACATGAAGTTATACTTATACACATTCCCATTAAACCACATAGTTTTTGCCCATAGAGGCTTACATATCATTAGATGCAGAGTTCTCCAGATGTCCCCTGTTCTAATACTCCCTCCACTTTCATTCCAAACCGCCACATCCTACACATCCTTGCTCAAATTGGGAAGCTCCTGTATTAGTTGTTGTATCTCCAATGTCAATCCTCTTTTATTTCTTCACCTGCAAACAAAAGTAGACTTTGACACCAGTAACTCTCCTTGCCAAAGATAATAGTATTTATTAGCACAAGACTTCCAGCAAAGCTCAAATGCTTGTTACCCCAAACCTCCAATTTCTCCCTTATACCATCAATCAAAGACCTGCAGTCGGCATATCTCAATTGTTTAGTGATAAGTGGGATACCCAAATACTTGATAGGTAATTTTTCCAAAGAGATCCCCATCACATGACTAAGTTGCATTGCCTTAGCCTCTAACAAACCAGCAACATAGAGTGTACTCTTCTCCAAATTTGGTTTCAAACCTGACATCTCCCCAAATTCCTTCAATGCATTAGTCACAATTTGCATAGAGGTAAGGAGAGTGAATCCCTACCTCAGCCTCTAAACTATAGAAGTACCCCTGACTAAAATGAAATTAAACTTGAAGTGTGTTAAGATTGACTTATGGTAATCCTCCAAATTTCTCCATAACCAATATGACATGTGTTCTTGCGCCGAGTTGCATACTATAGACAAGACAGTAGTGTGGAGAGCCAAATGAGCATAATGAGAGCATGAATTAAAATGCAATTAAACTTGAAAAATATATTACTTAAATGCATTTAATTTAATTTACCCATATCGAGATAATCTTTAATTCTTTCTTTTAATTATATTATTAAAAAATTAATATTATGAAAGTATTTAAAAACGAATCAAAATATATAAATTTTATATTTTTTAGAATAAATAATTAGTAATTAATAATTAGTAATTTTAATCAACAGCAATTAAAATGGATTGTAGGAAATATTGTTGGGCTAGCTTTCGATACCAACAAATTAGTCATCATAATTCAAATATCGTATTAACAGCAACTAACCATCAATTAAAGGTGTATGTCTAAATCATTAATTATTTCAATATGTGGCCAAACATTTAGCCTTGTTGCAATTGGTTTATTTAACAATAAAATGTAGAGACAATTACAATGAAAAAATAGTTCAACAGAGAGCCAATTTATTTGTTGTTTTTACAATACTTCTAGGGAATGTAGAAAATTGACCTTGTTACAGACACAAATTAAATGAATAAATTATAGCTTAAAAAATAAGTTGGTTTTTTGTTCAATAAAAACATCAAATTAAATACAAATGGAGGGAGTATATATGACATTGATATGAGGTAGTCCGAATTATATCGTCAATAAAAAGATAAATTGAAAGTATTATCAATTGATATTTCAACAAATATTGTGTACTATATAATAATAAAAAATTAAGTTTAAAATTTCAAATTTCTAACTATCAATAACATAGTCAGTTCCTAATAAGTTGCAGCTTAAAAGTTACAAACATTAAAAGTTAACGCACAATTACATAAGCTAAAAACAAAAGCATGATATCTTTGTTAAGATTGTTATATATTCTTCTTCTGTATTTCAGATTCATATAGGCATGTATCTATGATTAGGTGTAAATAACAATTAGTGTGTGAACATGATCTTGGACAGATCCATTGGATTGATTGTGAATAATCATATAGTTATTTGTATCCTTATTTACAGATTCTTGTATTGTGTAAATTCTATAAATACAAGTATAAATCCATGAGAGTTTCATGAGCCAATCAACTCTTTCAATCTTATCCTTGTAGTCTGAAATTTAAAGGGAGCTATTAAATGTCGGTATCAAAATTGCTAAATATCGATTTCAAAAATATGATTACACTATTATATTTTTACTATTTTTTGTGTGAATATTAGAATTAATCTATTATAATAGAAAAGTTGTATATTTTCTATTTAGATTCACTATTTAAATTGATAACAAGTTAAATAAAATAAATATCAAATCTACCTATTCCTAAATTAATTAAAATCTTCTAATAAAATTTGGTATCTGAAGACTTCAGTTATTACATCGTCAGAGGTAGAATTATCTCAACCTACTTTGTGCCTACTGCGCGCTATTCCAGTATACTCATTAGAACTTTGGTTATATCTGAGAAAAATAAAATTTTAAAACCATAGTAGTGAATAATTTGGAAAAAGGATGATCTCATATAAAAGGAATTTGGCAGCTGATGTTTTACAGATTTTGGTTTAGAATCTGTAAAGGAATAGATTTAAATGTTTGGAGAATAAATTTCAATCTCATAAAAAGGAATAAATTTTGATTTTTGGGGAATAAATTTCAATAAATGTGTGTAGCTATTAAGATTTTAGTCAATGAAATATTAAGGTTAAATTTATCTAATGATATTTTTGATACTGACATTTAAAAATTTTGAGACCGACATTTAATAATTTTGAGACCGACGTTTAGCAGGTACGAATCTAAATAATAAAATATTTTTTATATACTAACATACTTATTACAATCGCAATAATAATATAACTAGAAGTATTGTATCCAAAATATTAAAAAACAGAACATATAAAATTAATTAAATTAACTAGTTCCAGAAATTTCCCCCAAAATTTTTGGTTGGTCAATTTAAACAGAACATATAAAATTAATTAAATTAACTAGTTGCAGAAATTTCCCCCAAAATTTTTGTTTGGTCAATTGAATACCCTAAAATATAAGCATCAACCCCTGTACATCACCATCCTAAAGACTTTAATATCATAACCAGTGTTGATTTTTTCCCAAACTTTTGTTTGATAAATTTGAACTTCAACAGAAGAAGAGTCCTTGGCTTTGAAGGTGATGTAATATAAAGCCCCAGCTGTTGCTTGCATGTTGAGATTTATTATTTCCAGAAAAACCAATTTCTTATTTTCCTCATGATTGTATTTTTCCACTGCAAATTTAGCTGCACACTCAGCATTCTTGTATTTGATTTCATCTTCTTTCATGATTCTCACTATTCCACAAGGTATAGTAGCACCATAGTTGCTCGAAACATAGAAACCCTGAAAATTTTAAATAATTAATATTTATCTAACACATGCATTATTCAATCATAAGTTTCTATTCCTTCGTAAATAATTTCTTCTTTCCTCCATATATATCAATTTTCTGAGAAGTTGTTTTTCTAATAAAAAAATCAACGCTCCACTTGTGAATTATTTATAAATCCATCTAGAACTTAACTTTTTTAACATAAGATTAATAAATAAAAATTGTTACCCATATGAAACACTACTTATATGTCCGAATTTGCACATTAAACTAATTATTTATATATGAAATTAAACTGAATTTTCTTATACTCGTATATATGTAGTTTATGTGAATTGAAATTTATATATACCTGGGTTTTGATTGTTTCGTCCATGTATATTCTGTATGCTTTATCATCAAGATACTCAGCCATGATTGTTTTTTAGTATAAAAGTGATACGGAGAACTAATGATATATGCAACTGTTTAATCTGCCAGGGCTGTCTTTATATAGACTTAAATAAAATTTTATATATGGAAATAATAATATAACCAGTGATAAAATATAAAATAAGTATTTTGTTATTAAATTACTTTGAATATAATTCTGATAATGCTCTTTTTATAACAAATTAAAACAAACACCAAGTAAAACATAAAATACTAAAATACAATAAATGTAAATGCTTGAATCGGTTTAGGTGAACTGTATCACATTCAACTAATGTATTACTCTAAGAAGGATATCAATGTAGATGAGTATTTTGTCAACTTTATAAGTTCCAACCTCTTCATTTGATGGTGTTTCTCACACTTATTGAACTTTAGCAAAGCCTAAAATAAATGTTCTAGGTCACATTCATTTGCTTTGGAAGTAGTAGTGTTACGTAAAAATCGAGAACCAATGCTTCATCACTTGCCAGGTTTGTAACAATCGTGGCATCATGTTTCACTTCACACAATAACAAGGTGTAATCTAGGCATAAATTCATTGAAGGTTGTCCATTTAATTTTATTATTGGAAGAAATTTGAAATGGGATGTATATTAGCTATTCTAATTTTTTTTCTAAAATACACTTATAATCATCACTTTTCTCATTTTAGACTACATTTTATATATATATCTTTTAGGTTTTCACATTATTCGCAGCATAAAATCAGTATTTTAAATATTTTATTAATGAAAAAAAAGAAAAGATAAATAATATAGAAAGAAATACAAATTTCTGTTAATGTGTACAAATATTTTGAGGGACTCAAGTTATTTTAGAAAAGTTAAAAAGACATCATTTTATTAATTTTTAAAATTTCCAACCCCTATTATAGTTTTTAGAAAAGCTACATCTTTCACAAGTTGTTATGGAAAGGAGTAATTTCAAGTAAATGGGTAGCGTAGAACTTAATGAAAGACAAATAGTCACAAATAGCATGATATTCATCAATGAGAAGAATAAATTATTCTTGGCAAAAATGAAAGAGCAATATTGAAATTGTCAACATCAAAGCTCCAAGAATGGAAGCTAGAAACTTGACCAACAACTAAATCAGTTGGGGATTTTGCAAATTTCTTCTACTATTCAGAGATGAAATGAAGCTCACCAGAAAGATATCAATTACTTCTTACAAGTGAATCTCAAAGCTCTCCAATATGGAGGAAACCAGTTTCCTAGAACTGGCTTTCCAAATAGCAACCCAATAAGAATAAATAAGTTCATATTCAAAAATTGCATGTACAAATAATGGGTACATGCATTAGAAATAATTTCTAATTGAGTGTAAAATCTAGTTGAATGCTGGAGTACCCTTTCTTTCTCAGGACCTTGTCAAATCTAATGCCAGAGTTTACTACAGAAACCATTTCTTGGTTTCTTCGTGGATACGATATCTGAAAAGGAGTCGACCAACTGTCCTCCTAAGCTACTTGGATCATCGATTAGAGTTTGAATGAATGTGTTGACTACTCTGCGTTCTTGTTCCGTTGATCTTAAGCTAAACCAAGTGAGTAATTTCAATCTGAATTCCATTGTTATGTGACCCTCGCATTCCAGCCAACGAATGATCTTCACGCAGTACTCGAAGTTCTCATCTAAAGAGCCCGAACCATTGCAGAATTTTAATGGCGATCCATTTATCAGGGTGCTGTCAGAATCATGAGTCTCTGCATTTCTACTAGCTGCCCTCTTCCGGCAGAGTTGTACATTAGAGTCAACAGCTGGCCCTTCCCCATTCTGTATATTGTTCCAATTATGGGAATCACCACTAACATGTGACCTGATGGCACCATTTCGGACAATCTCATGTGAAACTGCATCATCATCTACTTCAATGGCTGGCCCCACGGTACACCCATTTTCTTCATTTCGAGAAAGTTCAATTGGCGGAGTTATGTCTTCATTCAGATCAGGTACAGAAGCAATGTTCAAGTCGAGTTGACGAGAAACAGTGGGCGGGGGATCTTCCCTAGTTTCATGCTTAACAGTGTCGCTACCCTCGCAACAAGTTTCTGCTTCAACTCCACAAAACTCATCAAGACATCCATTTTCTCGAGCCCAAGCTAGTTTCAAGATCTTCCCAAGGTCCCTGACCTTGAACCCAGAGTCTGATTCAATTGCTCCATTGGAACTTCCTCCAGTTCTAGGGTTCTCTTTCCTACAGCTTAGAACTGAGTTGGAATTCTTATGAAGAATCTCAATGCTTTTAGTAAAACATTTTGCTTCTGAGTGCCCAAAGTCACCAGCCTCTTTGTAGGATACTATCCTGAACGAGTACTCAGTAGAAGGCTTCAAACTGGATATCAGGATTCTCCTTTGAGTTCTTGGAAATACAGACACAGGGTCTTCTGTGTAGGCATCATCCCTAGTCTTACAATACCATAATTTGTAGCCCTTAATCTCCTCAGATGAGATCTTAGATAATTCTATCAAGACGATCACAACTGACGAAGATGTCACTTCTTCAAAGAGGAACTTGCAAGCTGCAGGGAGCGAACCCTCTGCCACAGTGGAAACAAAGAACATTCTGAATCACAAGTATAACTTGCAACAAAGTAAATATACTACCACTTAAATTATCTACCTTGGGAATTTCGTGAAGTACAGGATTTGGAAGCTAACCATTTATCAGCTTTCTCAATTGCAAGAGAACAGAGTAACTGAATATCACCTGCAACTGCTAATCTACTGACAATGCCACGAGCCATTTTAGCCGAAACACCATTGACGGGGCCAACCTCTGTTTCCAACTTGGCTTTGGCTTCTTCAACAACTTTATGAAGTTCCCTAAATTTGGAAGTTCCTTCAAGAAGTCTATGACTCAAGAGTAACCTGTAACAGAGCATATCTACCCTACGTGCATCTTTAGCAATGCTTAGTTGCTTCTTCCAGTATCTGGCATAGTAAATACAGATAATCTTTAAAAATCATAAGTTAAATATATCTAACAACAACAGATAAGAGCCTATACCATATTTATATTTGAGATTGGCTTTAGTCATGTTCCAAGCAAATTAAACAGAAGACAGAATGCAGATATATTGTTAACAGACTAGAGAATAATAATAATAATTGAAAAGACCAAGAACACAGCTGGAGGGAATAAATGGGAAACCAGAAGTAGCTCCCTGGACCATTAGAATTAAAACCAAAAGACCCTCCTTGTCCCTTACAATATTACTTATTTAATGTTTGTACCTGTAAAAGGACCTAGATATCTGTTCGTTTTAGTAATTATAATAAAGATCTTCATAACTCGTTGAATAACTTACCCAAGTATCCCTGAAACTTTACCACAAGAAAAACAGCAGTAGCTTCCATCTAGCTGCATCAGTTGCCCAAGATCAACAACCCCGACTTTTCTACGTTGAAGGGCACACTCAATGTGGCAAGACAATCCACATGAGTCGCCTTGTCCAGATTCAGATAAGCATTCCAACCAAAGACTAGGATCCTTGTTGTCATCGTATAAGTGACAGATACAGCAAGAGCACCTCTTGCAAAAGGTGTCCTCGACGGAACGAGTGGCTCTACATGCAGAGTTCTTACAAATCCAAGAATTTGCACAGTTAAGATCTGAATGCAGCTCTGTAGGTGGTGGTACTCGAACCGGATTTTCTGCCTTTCTGTTTTGCTTTTTAGAAGGCTGGTCTTTTGGACTTGGAGATGCTTTCTTTTGCTCCTGATTTTTCAATACCTTTTTGTTCATCTTAGGAAAATGTTCGGCTATCTGCTGATTAATAGATGCAGGAACTCTTATATTTCTTATCCAAACAAACTCTGGAATTCTCTTTCCTTTGACAAGATTCAATATTATCAACTATAGCAGGCCTCTGGACACCAAGCCAAAAACGAAAGTGCATCAGGGAGATGATATAAAAGAAACATAGTACAAAAGATATGTCGAAGGAATGAAGGATGGTGCATTGTAGTACCCTTCTTTCACTTTTTACTTTAGCAGGGATGATGCCACATATACTGTAAGGTTTTCAGAAAGCAATTGAATCTGAAGTTTCTGAACTTCCCCACTGATGAACTCGATACCTCAAATTAGAACCTTAAATATCAAAATAACAGAAGCGGGAGTTTTGAGAAAGTAAATCAGTCTGAGAATTATTGTATATAAAGTTTGTGGTCATAAGTTACTGAAACATAATATCCTTAGCAACACAAAGATTGGAAAAATACCAAGATTAGTCATAAATGAACATTAATGTATGATAAAAAGTAGAAAGATGACAGATTAGTAATAAACCTTAAATGAACATTAATGTATGATAAAAAGTAGAAACATAATATCCTTATAATAGTTTCAACTGCAAATGTCATGTGGCATGATCCTAGAAGGAATACTGATAAAAAGTAGAAAGATGAAGGGTTAATGACATCTTTAGGACAGCGGTTCCATTACATTCAGCATGGAAGATACGGCATGCACATAGAAATCCAGCTATATTTCCAAATTGACCTTGGCTACTATGTTTCATACCTTCATGGTTAAAACATATTTTGTTTCTGCATTTTACATCACCTATACCAATTACCATGTAAATACCAAATACTAGTTCGACACTATGGGTAGAGACTATTATACATGTCTGAGTAAAGTAAAACGGACAGTAAAGTATCTAGGGCAACAATAGCTTAGCAAAAGATGTTTAGCTCATAGTGGATTGGTTAAAAGTTGATATATCAAAATTCTAGCAGAAATCATCAGAAACTGGGAATTAAAAGGATCTACTATAAGTCATAATATATATATACAATGTCATCCATACACCACCCAACTCCTTCAAAGTGAACCAATATTTTTCATTCTTAATCACATGCATTTTACAATCAAATTACTAGCTTTAATGGAATAAGAAACCATGCTCATACAATCTTACCAAAACAATTTTCACCAAACAAGATATCTATATAACTCTTACAAAGGGCCACAATCACCATTCTGCATGTTGTTAGTAGTTCAAATCACTAGCTTTAGTAGAATGAGAAACCATGCTCTGATGCTCATACAATATAAATAAATAAAATTACCAAACAAGATATCTACATAACTCTAAGAAAGGGCCACAAGTCACCATTTAGCACGTTTTCTAATTTGACCTTCTTTTCACAATTTCACCCTTTCATGTGATTAATGGAATACTACAGTAATCCAAAATTTAAATATTTTTGTGGAACAAATATAGGGATATACTTGAGCATAGCACTGAGGAGAGAAAGATAAATAATTCTGATCATTTACAAAGGATTGTACTCCCTAATTCATTTTAATTTCGCATCTGGAATATAACAAGCAGCACGAGAAAAGAATGTGAGTTCTCACGTTAAGAATATGTTCTCACCTTCCACTACAAAAAAATCTCCCAAATCCATGCCTCAAGAATAATTCTGGATTCAACCCTCCCTGTGATAGCCAGCCTACAGAATAAATAGCTATAATGAATTTAAATAACCATATAATAGAGCACTATAGATGGAAACTACTTAAAGCTTTTATGGCTCAAATGATCATGCGCAATCTCTAACAAAACCGTTTTATACAAGCCAACTCAAAATCCATAACCATGTAACCATAAGTAACTATCTAGATAAGTCCAGCAACAAAAAATATTACACAACCAGCAACAAAAGGATATATTTGGGGCATAATTAGTTAAAAAAAGATACTTTATACGAATCGAGAATAAAAGGCATGAGAACCATAATCAATTAAAACCAAAGTAATTACAGAAGCATTCTAATCAATCTCCAAATGATTTGGTCTTATCTGTTCAAAAATCACATAAAAACGCATCCATATACTTCACAATCTAAATCCTTAAAATATTATTCCCTCAAAAAGCCTACATAAGCACACTCAAATACCATAACCAGCAAAATTACACATAAACCCAACAAATAAAAACACAAAATTCAAAATAGTTACAGATCTATCATAAAAAAATCCCATTAACAAGAATATCATAATTAATAAAAAAGAAAGGATAATGCATGTGTAAACTATTCATACCAGAGAATCAAGAAACTGCAAAAAGAGATAAATAATGGGGTTTAGGAGGAAAAAAAAGGAGGGGGTTATTTGGATTTTGGTGAGGTAGAGAAAGCTTTGGGTCTGGTTGTCGTTGGGTTAGTTTTGTGGGGAACAAGAAGAATTCTCCATTGGAGCTGGAGGAACTACACGCGCTCAAGATGAGTGCGTCGGAGGAAGAGCAGTTGGGTATATGGGCTCGGGTTATTCCGTAGTGCCTCTAATACCACACCAAACAATGTTGAAGATATGTGAAATGACTATTTTGCTCTAAATAAATCTTCCTCAAACCTACTCTTACAAATAGAGGGGCTAAAAGAATAATTTCATACCTAATTTTTACTGTTTCAAGTAAAGCTTACAGCAGCCACGGTTATTCTTGATAGGACGATATCAGACGTTTCTACAATTACGCATTTAAAAGGAAATAACCCAATTAATGTCTCAATTGGTCCTATACATGTGATTCCATGTCGAAAAAAAAAATTATAATAACAGAAGGATGATGAGCAATAACCATCATCTATAGACCCCTGACCCCGGTTACTCGATTTAATCCTCCACGAAAAGTACATCCTATGGAGTATTTGGGACAGTTAAATTTGGTAAACAAGTTCGAGCAGTTATTTGGTAACTTGATTTCATATATATTCCCTCTGGCAAGATAACTATGTGGTCGCTTTCAGTTATCGCCAATAACAACTATGTGGTCGTTTGTGTTATCGCGCCAATACCATGGAGAAAAAGAAGTGGCCCCTTGAGCAAATTTCAACCGATAAAAAACTGAAATATAAGACCAAGACTCTACCTTCATCACGCAAAGGTCGGGTTCTAGCCAATGCAGCTGCTGTAATCCGTAGACAAAGCCCGTTGTTTTAAAATCTCTCAAATCCCCCGACCACCGAGGCATATCTCACATTTACCCCTCCGAGGTATCCGTGACATGGGCTTCTTTGAGCACGCTACGGTTTATCGCTTGATCGCTTTTGAGGGCGAGTGGTTTTTTCTTCTTTCTCTTTTTAAAAAAAAAAAAAAACCCACCCACCGCTTCCCTTTACAAATGGTAATCAAACACAAGACTTAAATCATCAAAATCCTCATAACCATTACAGGCTGTCACGTTTCGCTAATCTTCCCCGTATCATTCCAATTTATCGCATGTCCCCCGGGTGGACAAAAAACTTGTTATTCGGCTTGATACGCGCACAACGAATTCGCGCCCGCATCTGCTAAGACATCACCAATGCGAAGGTTTTCGAGATGCGCTTTAGACGGCCCGTACTACCTTATTACATACCAAAGATAATAGGTGAATCTCGCGAACACCGGCAAGATTTACCCCTGATTCAAAGAACTATTAATTGTCAACGTGGATCGAACCCACTGACACAAGCAGGCGCACCGCAGCGGCCAATTCGACGTCACTGAGATGTGCCTTCGTGGACACAAAAAACTAAAAACTTATTATTTTTTTTTAATAGATATCAAACGATACAAATTATAAACCTGGGCGAAAGTGGCGCACCAAGCAATGAAAAAGCTTCAACTAAATGGCGAAAAACTTCCCTCTAACCACTTTCATTGCTAAAGAGACTCAACACGAACCTCACTTGTAGACACAGACGTCATGATCGGCGCAAAGTTTGTCTCGACAAGAAAAAACTTGTTATTTTTTTTATAAGGAGTGGTTGGTGTACCGTTTAATAAATTGAGTAAATTTATAAAGAGCACATGGGTTTATGTTTGGTACACGCTCTGTTTGGTGAGTGAGGACGAGATGTGTCTCAATATTTTAGTCCATTTTCCATGCAGTAGGACAGTAGTTTTTTCTCTTTTTCAGGTAAAGTTTCACAACTCTTTTTTAAACCCCAATCCTCTCTCATCATGAGATAGAATACAATTAATTAATCTCAATAATAAATACTAGAGCTGCTGCCTGGTGGTGTTGTCTTTTAATTCTATTTTTTGGTAAAACATAAGAAATGGATCCAGTCTTGGGGATTGGGAGATGGCTGGTGGTGTAGTTAAACTACTTCAATAACTAGAAATTTGAATACCATTTGATAAAAAATAAAAAATTGAATACCAATTAAAAAACCAATGCAATTTGGAAATATGTATGCTTATGTAATATAGTTGAGATTGACTTAATCTTCCGTGTGAATTGTATTTCTTCCCTTTTTACATTATTAATTTCTAAATTACCCTTTATATATGAAAAGGACGTTAATAATAAAATTAATATATATATATAGTTGCTTAAAAAGATACTAATTTCTTTCTCTAAAAATAGGCAAAATATAATTCATATCACATCCAAATTCTAAAAGAGTAAAAAATAAAATATAATTATATACTAATAGCATCCGAGAGTCTATTGTTTGCCTTTAAATGCGACAATAAGATTACATGTAATCTCTTCGTACTAAATTTAACATACCAAACAATTGTTCTTGAGCTCTCTCAACAAATCTCTATATATTAATTATCATACTATCATTATTATTTTTTCAAATAAGTCTATATTAGTCTACTCATACTAAATTTTTTTGTATAATAATTATTCAATTATGAATTAAAAAATTATTTATCTAAATTATTATGTGATATTTTGTATTATATTTAATTATATAATTCAATAATTAAAATTAAAAAATATCAAAATACATATCCAATACTCCCTCCATCCCAATAGATTGTCAAAATTTAAATTGGACAAGCTGATGTGACAACGTTAAATTCAAATATTTTTATTTTTATTGTATAATATTTGGTAAAAATTATCAAATAATAATATTTTTAATGTACTTTAATATTGACATTAAATTTTATTCAAATCAAAATTATGTTTATCGATAAAAGGGTAAAAGTTTGTCTATTTTGAGTACTTAAATCAAGCTAGACAACCATTTAGTATGGAGAGAGTAAGAGATTTTCCATATTTATTTCAAATTTTTTTATTATTATAATATAATAACATGTTAGTTTTTATGCTTAAATAAAAATATTTTTATCTATAAACTATAGAGATAATAATTAATTAGAATTGAATTCAATATATGAAAGGAAATTAAAAAAATTCATTCTTCGCTATTTAATACTCCCTCCGTTCCAATTTACTTGATCATATAGTTTAAAAGTGTTTTATTAAGAGGATAATTAATTTTACTATTTTCAATGAGAGAGAAAATTATAAACAATTGAAAATAAGAATATTAGGAGACAAAACCAATGATGTTAAAAAATTTTAAAAGTTCAATAAAAAAGGTTGCATTGAAAAAATAAACGACCAAGTAAAAAGGAACAAGAAAAATTTGTTACATGATAAAGTAAATAGGAACGGAGAGAGTATTGATTAGTAAACTAAATAAGAGTATATTGTCATAATAATACTTATATTAGTTTTCACTCTATATGAAATATAATTCATCGATATTATGGTCTTAAAAATACATGCATGAATATATGTATATTATAGGTATATAATCCACTTCATTGATGAACATTCGATGTACAAATCGGTACCCTCGGCTTCTATTTGAATGACTTAGTGACCTTTTATATTAAAGTTGTTATTTATGTCAAAATTTTAAAAGTTTCCATATCAAGTAATATTAATCACATATACACTATTGAGATTTAACTTTTTATTAAAAAATTCATTGCACGAGATATACATTTTAAAAGAGGTATGTCATTCTTATTCCCTTGATTTTTAATGTAATTCATTTGAAATATTTCACATTCGAACAAGGACATCTAATGTGTGGCCTCTTTAGCTATTTTGTGTGGCTAAAATTGAGACAATTTCATAATAATGTCTTCATATTATTTAGTTTTATGTAAATAATTGAGACAATAATCAATTATAATATGTTGAAATGAATACATAAAATAAAATTGAATAGTAGAATTATGAATAATTTGTACTACTAATCAATTGAGAAGTGATATTTTCTAATAATAAATAAGATAACATAAGGTGTATTTTTTTATTAAAAGAGAAAAGTTATATTTTCTAACAATAAATAAAATAACTAAAGGGACATTCTTTAAGAACTTTCAAAACGAAAGTAGTGATCAGAATAAAACTTTTAAATCTATTATTAAAAAATTATGTTTATCATATAATCGTGAAATTAAAGGAATTATAATATAAATCAAAAGTATAATTTATAAATTTACTTAAATAGTTAATTATTTTATTTATTATCTCAGTTTAAATATTTGAAGCATAAATAGTTGCACGTACATTTTACTAGTAACTTGTCAAGTACCCGACTGTTAGTTGTCATCCTAACTATTTTACGCACTAAGAATCACCAAGTAATGAAATTTACATTTACATATATATCCCTAATTAATGAATCAAACATCAATTTAATGAATGTATTGATATTATTAGAAGCTTTATTATTACATATTAAATAGGCTTCAAAAGCGAAAACCAATCAAATGTTGAATTGGAATTCAAAGTGATAAGAATTTTAAAATAATTTTTGCTAATGACAACTAAAAAGCGGAGGGAGTATATCATATACTCCTCGCATAAATTCAAAAAAAAATATTGTTGAATTTGATTTATAATTTGTTATAAATTAATGATTTTTGCAGTCTTACTTGATACATAAAATAGGGGCAAAAGGTTTGATGTAGTTATTAGTCACTTGTAAAATAGATGTCGGCGTTTTACCTCGATAGCTATCTAGACATTTTTTTGTTAATATTTTTTAAATAACACATCAAATAAATTTATCATGTCAATAATAATAATGTTTGGTATATGTTCGTTGGTATTTTTCATCAAACAATATAGAATGTACATTTATACTTGTTACTTAACTACTTATGTATTATATTTAAGTATCATTTTAACTCTTCAAATAATAAGACTCATATGATTTTAGATTCTCATATAATATATAAATTATATATATTGTATTCATTGAATTAATCATGTTTATGGAGTAAACAAGTTAAGTTCACAACGACGGCAAGCTTGTTCTTAATTCAATTGTTGGTCAAGGCAGGTGTACGCAATATTATAAATTCACGATAATGTAATAGCCGCCAATAAGCGGCTAGGTAGTAGCTTTTAGCCAAACAACATCGGTTTTGGAAAGAAAGAAGTAGAAGCAAAGATGCAGGCGCTTAATGCACCGCAGACCGTTAATACATCAAAAGCGATTTTAATTCATTTGCTTTTTTTCAAAAAATCAAACGAAAAAACTGGCCAAGGATTTATTTAATAAAGAATTCAATAAATTTAATAGAAGACGTAGTGAAAGAAAGAAAAGAGTCAATAGAAACAAATTAAATAATAAATGACAGGTCGTAGGCGAGAGTTGAGAAAAACGAGACAAAATTTAATTATATTTTCAATAAATTTTGAAGATATAATTTCTAACGCACAGACCAAGTAAAAAGTAAAAAAGTTGGCGCAAGTGCACTATGCCGCAATATGATGACAACTCGCTTGGCCAACACGCGTAGTTGGCTTTTATATTACCTTTGATAATATGAACATTATTCCGCATGTAGTGTATTCATATTCGGGGTGGGTAAGCAAATCAAATTCCTTTTTTCGAGATTCGGTGCCCGAATATTCAATATTCGAATTTGAATGTTACCGAATAATGGACCGAATTCGAATCCGGGCTTTTGTCATTCGAAAAGATAAATCTAACGCAAATACGGGCGTCTAATAATTAGATTCGAAATTTTTTCAATATTAAAGCTCATTTAATTCGAATCAATATCTTTGTCAATTTAAAATTTGTATAGGTATTTTATTAATTTATATGAAAATATGAAATATTATCTAATATCAAATCGACCCGAATATCGATAATCAGATTTAATCGAATTCGAACTCGATTTTAGTATTCTCCGATTCAATACGACCAATACTATCAGAAAATTTAAATTACGACATTCTGGACGGGAATTCGATTCGATTCATTTCGTTACCACCCTTATCCATATCATCGTATTCCGTTGTGATTTGAACGTTATGATTAATAATTCAATTTCACTAGTAACCATACATCTGGATACACCTGTCTACGTTTCTTTGCAAAATGGCATTAATCCATTTGATCACGTAAACATAAATAAGGCAAAAAATGGTAAAGAGGATAATAATGGATGGTGATCATTTATTTTAGACAGAAAAGACGTCTTTAGTGTGGATAATATAAAGGTTTCTAAGATGTCTTTTAAAATAAATTAGTAACTTTTGCGTATCCACAATTGATAATTACATCGTAGAAGTGAGTGATTGGATATTTTTATCCCTACTCTATTAGTTTAAAAATACCAACAACATTATTACACAAACACATTAACTAAAATTGTGTTTGATATGAAGAAATAAATTTGAACATAATGGAATGAATGTGATAATGGAATGCACATAGGAAATGAATTATTTAGAACAATTCAATTACTTTATTTAGTATATCATAGAAATTAAATAATTTAGCTTACATATTTCATATATGATAATAACAATAAATAATACAAATAAATATATATTAAAGTAATATAAATTTATTAATTATAGATATTATTTAATTGTTTATTATAAAATAATCAGATAAAATAACAATAATATATTAAGTTTCATATTACAACATATAGTTTTGAAATATAATATACTTAGTTTTAAAGTAATATTATAACAAAATATTAATTTAAATAAATTTTTAAAAAATTCAAAGTTATTGATATTAAGATATTCATTAGAATAGTAGATTTTAGAGTAATTTAGATATTAGTAAGTTAAAATATATTAATATTTTAAATTTTAAATAATACTAATATATTTTATTATTAAATTATAATATTATATATGTTATTACAAAATATTTGCTACTATAATTTTCTACTTAAATGGCTTATCATTGACACTGATTATATAGATAAATTAAAAAAATTATATATATATATATCTATCATATTAATATAGTTAATATAATACATATATTTAATATTATATGACATATAAATATATAACTATTTATTATTATATATATTGGCATTTATAATATTAATGATTTGTTTATATTTCATTATCTTGTATAAGTAATGAAATAATATTATCATATTGTGTGTAATGATTTAACATCTCATATGGGGGTAATGTGATTGTTTAAGGAAATGAATCATAAGAGCTTTAAATACCAAATTGCAGAATTAAATCAAATCATTTCATTTTATTACATCTCATTCTATTCCAAATTTACCAAACGAATATAAGGGTATATATTAGTATTGTTACTTATTTTTGGAGCGCATTCATCATTCTTGAAATGTAGAAATCACCTTGAAAATTATTTAACAATTGTTTATTATTCCAATTTAAGTGCGATGAAAACGTGGCTTTCCTGAATGAAATTTTATAGCAATTAACAAGCACCCATTGAGTTTCTTCTAAGATGACTTTATTTTATCTTTTAAAGATGACTTTTATCTGTCTTATTTGATTAATATTCCAAAATGGTGGGCTTAAATTAGCTAAATTATTAAAGATGCAAAGAAACTAAGAATAGAATAGTTGGTGTGGAATCACACGCAAGACCAAGACCACCTCTATTCTCCAACACTATCGAGTTTGGGCTAATGACATAAACATTATACATGTTTTCATTAACGCTCACTATTCAATTACACATATTTCTATTTGTTGATCACACATAGTTTCGTGTAGCTCCACTTGGTCATTCCATCAAAATGAAAGTTAAGTTTAATTTTTTCGCAAGAAATCGACAAGCGATAAATTATCCAACACTCATTTTTATATAATTTTTCAATTCTATTAAAATTTTGGGGCAAATATTTGGATGAGATTATTAATTTTAATAAAATATTTGTTAAGATTAATATTTGGATGCGATAAATATTTTGTACCAAAATTTATTAAAATTGAAAAATTATATCACAAATGAGTGTTGGACAGTTTTATCTCTATCAATTTGTCTCAAAAAGTCAAACTTAACGTTTATTTCGACGAATGACCGTTTTATTAATTTTCTAAAACACATGATCGAATTGATCATTTTAAAATATATGTGATCGAATAGTAATATTTTAAAACATTTATGATCGAACGTAACATTAACACATTGAATTTTTCCAATGGTGCATCTATGTATTGAAAGGCTTGAAGTGGGAAAGATATGAAGAATCTCTTCTGGACAATGTTGTATGCCATGTCAAATTAGAGGTTAGGACTTTAATGCACGCCTTTTTGTTTGCACTTTTTAGCCACAATATCATCATTATGCTTGTTGGTTAATCACCCAAATTATTTCTTCTAATAGGATTTGTAGGGTAGTAAGTTATCGACTGTTTGATGCTGACGTGCTGGTACTACTCCTTGCTATAAGACCATCTTCAATTGATAGACAATATTTAACACTCTATCTTATGTCACATTATATTATTTTTATTCTTTCTTAATTTAATACATCAATATCTACCAACATCACAATATCTAGACATTCATAATGGTTTTTTCACATTCTCTTTCATTCATATAATACGATCTCAATTTTTTTATATATATCCAAATGATACAAACTCAAACTCTATTTATAGATCTTAAAAAATATAAAATATTGATAAAAATAAAAATTAATTTCAGATAATTATTTAGCCAGAAAAGTCATTTTAAACAACAGGATGATTACTTTTCAACATTGGTCTCACTTATCATGGAATTGCCTATATACAAATTTTAACATGAGAGAAATTGTAAAATTAATTTAACACTGAGTTACCTACTTGCTGCATCTAATAACACTCTAATTGCCTACCCGTCGCATTCTTGGATCTAATAACGACGAAAATTAAGGAATATTGTTAATAAAGTACTAACTAACAAGTATTATTCAAAATCATCTCTAATTTGTGGTTTCACCAACTAACTTCAAGAATTAAGACTTAATTTGTTTTAGATTATTTTGACTAAATACACCAGCTTTAAATACTAAAAGCTTGAAATCTTAAACCTGAGGGTCCTACACTATTCATGTCTTTGAACTACACGTAGGAGGTAAATTGCGGGATGTGCCTCAATTGCCCAATGTACTAATAGTTCTCCACAAACCAACTCATATAAGGTTGCTCCTAGGAGGAATCGAACCCATGCTACGTAAGGCGCCAAAAGATGCCACAAATATCCTACCGCCTATTTACTACAGTTTACGCCCGGAAGTAATTCATATTTAAATACTAATAGCATTCCTTACGCCGCCATTTTTCCAATACATAGAATTGAACAAGACGGCCCGGATCTAAGAGTATATAAACTTAACCCACCTCCTTCTCAGATGTAACATAATTCATACGGCTTCTTGCTTGACGGAGGTGGGCTCGTAGACCTTTTTACGTAACGATCCGGCCCTGTGCTCCATCGCCTCGACGCTGAGTCATTATAATCCGAACACCGTAATCACCATACCGACGGATCTAATTAGCTTTTAAAGCTACTCGTTTCATCCAAAAATTTGATTACAATTAAATTTCTCAATTAAAAATAGTTTTTAAAATTTACAATCCATCAGGTGATATCTAACCAACCAACTCCATATATATATACACAACATATCCCAAAAAGACAGTAATGCCGGCAAGGCTAAAAAAAAAGAGAGTAAGTACCGTATTCGTATCAGATAAACGACAACCGTCGATGCGCTTAAAGTTCAAAAGGAAAATACGTAACAATCAAAATCGGTTGAAAACACATCAAAATGAGACTGCTGGTGATCCCCTACCACCACGCTACCTAGCCACTGAACAACCTTCCAACAACCTCTTGGCTCAACTAGCCGCCCCACAACCCGCACAAACGAAAACGCCCATAGCCGTGCGTAGTTCTCGCTGCCTTGCTGAAACTTAACACGGTGGGGTGAACTTACCATACGTGGAACGCATTGCACAATATTATAATAGCCCAACATGAATAAATACGATATATAGTATATAGTATATATATATATATATATATATATATATATATATATATATATATATATATATATATATATCAAGGACCCATTTAATAAAGTCATACAATAAGATTCCAAAGAAGGTCTCTGTATTACAACATGTTAAGATATAATAGAAGGTCTCAATAAGTACACAAACACTAATAAATCATAGACACAACAATGACTATAACTCTAGTCATCACCTTCTATCTCCCATATCTCCACAAATATACAATTTCTAATGCCAAGATATAGCTCAATCCGGCTTCTACCTCATAGGAATGAATCAATCGCTAATAATCACCGCACTTATACCGTAGTATAAGGCCAACATCAACAATGCACACAAGAAAGCCGATACTGGGATCTCACACCGCACTTATACCAAAGTATAAGGCCAACACCAATGCACATGTGAAAGTGATAATAGATCTCCCACCGCACTTATACCGAAGTATAAGGCCAACACCGATAATGCATTACAAGAAAGTTGATAATATTCACACCGCACTTATACCAAGTATAAGTGCCAATAGCATCACATATCCCGCAAGTGAAAGTGAGAGTCACCTAACCCTCTAATCATCATCCCAACATGTGGTCAAATCCCTATACTCAAGCACCCTCAAAGTGATACATAACTCCAACTTCAACACCTCAATAACCAACTACTTACCTAAACAATATCCAAAGACATAGCTAAACATTCACAATCATAAATCAATCATAACTCCGCCAACAAGGCCACGAATACAAAAGTTTCGACAAGGCCACGTAAATACAACAAGGCTCGACAAGGTCACGTAAATACGAAAGTTGTCGACAAGGCCATAAATACAACAAAGGCTTCCATAAGTCCACATAAATCGAATATAAGTTTGGAGTTCAAGCCATTTACCCTCAAGCAATCTCAACGCCGTTAATATAATCACATAATCATATCATGACTCACACAAATGAATCACACATGATCGTACAACCATTACATGTATACCATTCTCACATAATCATACCACATAATAATACTACAAGAACATGTATATTATTCACACATAATCATACTACAAATCCACATGTTCACACAATTTAAAGTAAGTACGTGAAGTACAATCTCGTGAGATAAGTACTCACCGCTAGCTACCACAAAAACCTCTTCTAACACAATCACGGTAACCTGCCACTTTCCACGATCAACGCCCCTAACAAAACACCCGCAAAGCATAATCAAGACCTTACTACAATACTCCAAGTGCTCTGTAAGACACACTACCAACTCTTAGTGGAACTATTTCTAAACGATCTAAAAATGACGGATAAAACAACGAATCAATCACCCAGCCGACACAACCCAATCGGGTTCCTCGCTAGAATTTCACCTTATTACTTTTAACATTTCATATCAACTTATAAGTCATCTAGTCAACCCTCAAGTCCATACTAACAACCTATACTCCAAATATCAATTATAACTCAACTTTACAAATCGCACTTTTTCAACCTTAACTCTTTAATCAATTTTAAATCACCATTTTAAATTCATAATAACTACAATAAGGCCCCAATTAAACTCCCTAAACTTTCAAAGTCTTATAAAAATATCAACAACAAAGTCAACCAAAACCTAGAAAAGTTAACCCAACCATAACATCCTCAAACAACTTCTAAATCATGAATTCATCACTTATATACATCATAGAACCCATAACAAGCTTTAGAAATAACATATAAAATTGAGTTATGCCAAAAAGTCAACCATTAAAAATCAACTAAAAACTCCTGAAAGTGTCTATACCTCACCCGTAGGGAAGTGACGCTTGAAAGCCTTAACAATCAACTCGAGGGATCTTTAACAAAGCTAACAAAGTGAAGAAATGGAAGAAATTTTTTGGGTTTGTGCTCAAGGGATCTCATCCAAAAAGAAAAAAATGGAGAAGATTTTTGTGATATTTTGTGATGATAAGGATGAAAGATAACTTAACTCTTAAGTCATGGAAAACCGCACGCAGCTCAGGCCCTAGAAATTGTTTAATCTGAGTTATCGAACGACTCCGAATTCCATCTAACTTAACCTCGAATTGTCCCCAATTTTTATTACTACTAAATTATAAATGTGATTCGCTCAAATTAATTTTAATTTAATTATTATTATCGAATTAACCGGAATCTGGTTATTACACTTAGTCGGGATGTTGGGGAATTTGCTACATAGAATTACTTTATAATACCGCCCGTCCCACTCCTTATTTGATCATGGAAGTGTAAAAGTACTTATTAAGAGCTTGATTAATATTACTAATATATCTCTAAAAGTTATTTCAAAAAAATTTTAATTAATCATGGAAACAAAGTATTTATCGAGGGATAAAAGTGGAGCATCAAGATAAAATTGTATCAATTCTATATGATCAAGTAAAAGGAAAAAGAAATTTTGTTATATGATCAAGAATTGGGACTCGAGGAGTAACTAATAAACCTATTCAAATTTTGATAACACAATTGGGGTTCAGAGATGGAACTTATTTCTTATTCAAGTAAAGAGCCCACACTATTCTTTCCTGATAATGGGAAATAATATAATCTCACACCCTATCAAGAGTATTAGCGAAATCCAATTACTTTTTCCTTAATCGAAAACTTCCTCAATCACTATCCTTCAAAATAGGGGGGCGTTCTAGTATTAATTTCATACCTAAAGAAATACTATTTGGGTGTGGAAACACACCATGCTCCGGATAATCATCACTTAAATCCCACTAAATTTTGAAATAGAATCCGCTGGCAAGAGATAAGCTCAAAGTTAACAAGAAGTTCGTTTTGTTTCTCAGTGCATCTTTGTGATGGGTAAATTTCCATGAAAAAGGAACAACTTTCGTATAGTTTGTAATTGAATGTAACTGTTAATATTTTCACTTTGAATACTGCCAACCGGCTCGCCCTCAACATCACAGTTTTATGCAACAGTGGGGGTTTCGACCGGTTCTCAATTTGGTGCGGGTTCATCTCTCTCGACTAGTTCAGGTTCAAGGGAATGCCAAATGAATTTGGATGATAACATGTCTAAATTTATTTAACACTATTAAGGAATAATTTGGTAACTCATTCACGTTGCAATCACGTAACATAAATTTTGTAGTGTGAGCATTAATAATGGTGAGGATGGGACATTCAACATGTTCCCGCAGGTAATTATTCTGTGATTTCATTTAACTGAAATGTAGTTTGTGGATATCTTTGTATGACAATCTCATGTTGCCTTCGAAACGGCTCGTATAAGTAGTCTAAAGTTGTGGAACGGAGGAACGAAAAGCCATGGATGTGGCCGTTGGGAGATGCAGTCTGAAAGTTGAAGAAGACCCGATAACCCTCTTTAAATATGCTCGTTGACTGACAGATAGTCAATCGAAAAACTTTTGTTGCTGAGGTAAAGCACCATCTTTTTTTGCGTCAACAACACTGTCAATTATTTTGTTAAATAATATAAAGCAAATTAAGCCTAAGTCTAGTTCTTCATCAATTAAGGATTATAGTGCAAAATTTTGGACAAATTTAAAATTTGATCTGGGATCAAATTGTAAATTACATTCATCTCGATCTCTTGATAATCATGTTAACTAAAATTTCAACATAATAAACATCATCCAAATCCTTAGTATCCAAAGCCTAAAAATATGTTGATTCCTAACCTATTAGGTTTGAAAAAATAAAAAATTTCAAAATACTTATAATTCAATTTCATCAAATTTGCATCATTCACCCAAAACCATATCAAACTATTTTTTTGTTTTTGTTTTTAGCAAACTATATGATATCATAAAAATGACCAACGGTACAAAAGGTATTCCCTGAATGTAAAGAAATAAACGTGTAAAAAGAGACAACTACTAACTAAGCTGACAAATCGTGTGAAAGGGCTGGTATAAGCCAATGTGGTGGTTGGTGAAGCCATTGAAACTCCATCAATCCGCCATGTCCCCAATGAGCCACTTCATGAGCTACATTGTTGGATACTCTAGGAACATATTGGAATTTTACATCCATATGTCGTGCTAAGAATAAGATGTCTCCTGTTATGTTCGCCACTTCTTCAGGTGCCTTTTGCTTGCTTCGCATCGCTTTCAAGGATCATCCGCCTCCAGTTGTGGTTCCAAGAAGCAAACTCCATCCCCGCTCTCATCGCGAGACACTCAGCAATTAGTGAGGACCCTACATGTGGCACTCTAGTGAAAAGAGAACCCCGAATTTTCCACAATCATCTCGTCCTACCACCCCAATTGCCCCAGACATTGTTGTCTTGTAAAAAGCTGCATCAATATTGACTTTCATGTACCCTGTTTCTGGTTTTCTCCATTGGTGGTTAATCACCTCTCGCCCAACAGCTTGTGCATCAGTAAGATCCACCAGCCTGCAATTTGCTTCATCAAAGTCATGCGCTAATCATACCCCAGCGTCCCAGATTTGCTCCCAACTTTTCCCCCCGTTCTCAAATATAATGCCATTCCTTTATTTTTTAAAAACCGAACCTATTTCATCGGTTCTAAATATAATGCCATTCCTTGATTTCCATACAAACCACACCCTCTAGAATGTCCAGCCTCCCTTGTTGTTTAAGTCGTGCATAGATAATAGTCCACCACTCCTTGAAGGAATTCCATATTTGGCCCTTGGTGTTTAAGTTCCAAGGTGAAGCGAACCAAAGCTTACTAGAGAAAGGACACGCAAGTAGAATATGCGTTAAACTTTCATAAGAATTATGGCAGAAAACAAAATTACTTTCCACAATGACGCCTCTACGACCAAGGCGATCTCTTGTTGGGATGATATTATGCAAACATCTCCACAAAAACATTTTAATATGTGGTGGTATTTTTAATTGCCAGTCTCCTTCCAACAGCCTTTCAATACCTCTAATGCAGTGCTGCTGTTCCTTACTCGGGTCCTCTTACCAATATCACCATTCCTCTTCATCTCGATGGCGCATCATTCCCAACACGTAACATAGTACCACATTTGCGTAGTGCCAAACAAGTTTATCCCTCAGAGGCACCCACTCAAAGGAATTGCCAATATTTGCCCATCTTTTATTAATTGGGACACCCATCTCGCCTCCCATCCCCCCCAACTACACGGGCGTCTTCCGTTCATCCACGGATCTTTCAAATGTCAATCTTCTGCTTAGCACCTACTCTCTATCTTGCTCCCTTAAGTAAAATAGCTCTCCCCTCTTGTAAGTTACGCCACCCATAAGACGGGTTATTCCCCAATTTAGCATGTAGAAAGGATGATCTCTTTAAATATCTTCCTTTCAATAATTTAATGATTGAAGCCTCCCTAGTTGCCCTCAACATGGCTAGAAGAGCCAAGTTACATGCGCTCTAAATTCTTAAATCCCAAAGCGCCTCGAGCTTCGCTAAGCAGCGACATGACTTTCCATTGAATACCATACCGCCGCCGAATTTGCCCAAAAAGAACTTTGCATTACATTCGGGTTATCAATAATACCAAGTGGCAATTTGAAACAATTCGCTGACATAGTTCGAATAGCTAACAAAACCGATTTAATGAGAATTTCTTTACCCACTTGTGAAAGTAGTTTACTTTTCCATCCTCTTATCCTTTCTTCAACGAGGCTCGCTATATACCGGAAAACCTCTTTCTTTGTCCGACCCACCTGAGAAGGAAGACCCAAATATTTTCTTGGTGAACTTCCTTGAGCCGAGGATCGACATAATATCCTCTAATCTTTTACCCGGTCTTAGGTGAAAAACTAATTGATAACATTGATGTCGATCATTTGTCTCGACTTCACCGTACTCATGAGAATATTCATGATAATCGCCGTCATGGTAGCTGCACAAAAATCATAGTGTAGATCACAAAAGAATGTGACTAATGCTCGGACTCTCTCTGCTAATACGGATACCTGAAATAGCCTTCCTCTCACCGATAACCCATGACGTACTAGTCAGCCCTGCTGAGAGAAGAAAGAGGTAGGGCGACAAAGGACCCTGACAGTTCCCGAGCGGCGTAAAAACCTTTTTGGTATCTTGAATTAATCAAGAAATTATAAAGACGATTTGAAACCAAGCGCATAACCCGATTAACAAACGCGACAAAAACCAAGTTTGACATAATAGCTTCCAAGAACGGCCATTCAACCACATCGTATCAATACTGCATCAATTTAATTACCATGCAGTTATTTTTAACATTCTAAGAATGGTTCATGTAATGAAGCACCTCATGGGCAATTAAAATGCTATCTGAAATAATTCTCCCTGGTAAGAAAGCACCTCAGAAATTATCAACATAAGTATAGGCCGCAACCTGTTACCTAAACCTTCACCCACGATCTTTGCCATAACGTTACATAAGCTAATAGGACGGACCCCAGTCATGTTTGAAGGTGATAAAGTTTTAGGAATAAGACACACATGTGCAAGATTTATGGATTTTAAGCCTACCCATTTATGAAAAAAGGCTCAGCTTATAAAAGATGATATTTGAAGACAAAGAAAATGGCGGTTGCAAAGAAATATTTATTGATATGATTTGAGCACAATCTCTCTTGTTTCTGATTCTACTTTACACTCTGAGTCAGATCTTAGCGACTTGTTCTTGGACTTGATTGTTGAATATTTGTAACTTGAGCGCTTGGATATTGCCTTGTGGCTTGATTGAGGTTTGAATAAACGATCTTGAACTGAATGTTTGAATGTAGTCTTTGAAGATTTGAAGACTTGAATGTTTGAATATTTGGAGATTCGAAGACTTGAAGATTCGAAGATTCAAAGATTTGAAGGTTCGAATGTTTGAAGATTCGAATACTTGAAGATTCGAAGATTCAAATGCTTGAAGGTTTGAATGTTCAGATGCAACTTGAATGTTGAAGGAGAGTTCTCGATTTAGCAGACTTTCTGTATTACACTTTTTTATCCTTTCTTTTTGCAAATGAATTTCCATCCCCTAAAATGAATGAGAATGCCTCTATTTATAGGCATATTAGGTGATGGGCTTGGATTTGGGCTTGACTTCGATTGGGCTTGAGCCTGGACTTCGGTTGGTCTCGGCTTGAACCTGGACTTCGATTGGTCTCGACTTGGACCTCGATAATTAGTAACTGACTTAATTAAAGAATAAGTATATGATTTTTGTTCGATAAGTATATCTTTCTATTTATTTAAAAGATATATTATCCGACTCTTTAAGTTATTTCAAATATTTGTTTGGAGGAAATAATTATTTATTATGATCAGTTTCTCGTGGCCTTCGGGGCCATAATTTGATGGTCAATTTTAATCACGAGAGTTTATAATTTGATAATAAACGACACATGTAAATATTTAATTGAACTGCATGATTTAATTAACTAAATTCTAAAATATAAATTATTAAATGGGAACTTAATTAACTAATTTAATTGGAACGTTTATTGAATAAATTTACGTTACCAACAATTGCCCCCTCGGGCAATGCGTACTCAAATTAATGAGTTTTAGAGTAGTCGAGTTCGATCAATTTAAATCTCGGATCCATGATGAGTTTGGTAAAAGGTTAGATTGAGCTGTGCTGACTGATACCATTTACCACCATAGGACCGATTCATATAATAAGACTAGGCATATCACATATATGTCTTATTCTAGAATCTTGTATGGCCCTTCTTTTAATTTGTTGGGCCAAACTTGTCCAGGAAGATAAACTTATCAAAATGAGCAAAGAAACTCAGCTCCTTAAATTATTGAACGGTCTGGAACCATGTGAATTTGAAAGAAGCTTCGTCCACATCATGAGGACTCTCAAGTTCCTCAAAACTCTGAAGTGGTTAAAATAAACTTCAGCGGGAAGATTATTCCCATTTGAATTTAAATTTCTCAGCAAAATTTGGGTCCAGTTGCAACTAATCTTAATCACCTTACCTCCACTGCCTATAAAAGCAATAAAGCAGTGCCCACTTCCTCACATTTGCTATCAATATTAAGCTCTGTACTTATCTAGCAGAGAACTAATGGTTCTAGCGCATGTAAGCAAAGCTTCGTACTTGTTCTCACATGTATAACTTTACTTCATTATTGTTAACACTGTTCTTGATTCCAGCAGGCATATATACAACATTCGCCACAGTGCTTGCTTTCAAATTGAGTTCAACTGGCCATTCCGTACCGACGCCGGCATCGACTCTACCTCTTCATTGTTTTTAGGTAACAACTCCTACCCTTGAAACATATTATCTTGAGGAGAAACCATGTCTTGTCTTTGTAGGATTCTATATGTTTTCATTCTCGCACCGTTTCGTTATTTCCTTTACTCGCTCCTTTCCAAAATTTCCACATTAATCGACGTAAAATTTTGCATTTGTGCACTTGGACTAAGCCTTGTTGTAGTAGTTGACTCCCATTTGATACTCATGATAGAATATATAGAGTCAAGCATCTTTTCTAAATGATCACAAGCTTTTGTTAAGAGTATCTGACTGAAACTTTATTCATTTATGGAGGAAAGTTGGACTAAGCTTTTATTCATCTGTCTGAATTGAGCATGTTTGGACTGAGCTTTTATTTCGTTTGGTACTTTTCTGGAAATGGGATAGCTAGGTGGGGTGGAGGTACTTTCTTCTAGTTTAGGCTTGATGACTGTTTGCATGAATATGATATTTTAAGCATCATATAATATATAGATTCCACCATTTTGCATGCACCTTACATACGTAGATTTCACCATTTGCATGTAGCTTTATCTGATAAATTCACCGTGCGCATGCATCTTATATAGGTCTTGAGTGTTATTGTATTTTTAGAGGGACTCGTCTTCATGATATTTTGAACTTGGCTGATATCTTTTTGGAGACCATGATACTTTCAAGTGTCATTATATCTTACGAGGACTCGATCCGTGATATTTGAACTTGATTGATATCTTAGGTGATCCGCTTCAGTTATTGAGAACTTCGCGTTTCATCTGTGAAACTTCTTGGGAGTACCCGATCTTGGAAGCCGTGGAGAATTTGCATATACTCAAGGTTCTTGGGAGTGGGCGAAAGGGCGTTCTTCAGCGAGGTGTAGAGATATCCTCGTTGATCTTGATTACGTAGCAATTTGTCTATGCCTGCTACATATACATATGATTGTCTTCCCGGATATTAGTGGTAAAATTACGCAAGTCATGGAGCCTTACACGATACTTTGTTCACCCATTCTTGAAGTCGTGTCCAATCTGTTTGTAGGACTTGCCTGACTTGTAGGCCTTCATGCCCAGTCGATTGTTCGATGATGTGGTTCCCCAGTGCTTTCATTGAGAACATGGATGATACTTATGAGGCAGGCAATTACATGAGACTTGCACTTATTTGCTCCATGCATATCACTTGCTCTGTCATAGAAAGGCGTCGTATTTGTCTCCATTCTGAATTGGATCCTTTTTGGAGCAAACTTATGAGATATAATGCGCTACTCGAGGAAAGAGTGCGAATAAGCCAAACTTCTACTGTGACAACGAGTGCTACCAAGAATAAGCCCGTGGAGCGATAAGGATGTGGAAACATTCACCCGTCTTAACATTCCGGACAACTTAAGAGAGGGGACATATCTTGTTTTTCTTTCATGTTGGCTATGTTGCTTCGTTCTCCCTGTAAGGTCAATAGGTAACATTAGGGCGGAGGTATTCAAGATGGCATGCTTCATGGCTAGGGGGGACCGAGTTAGCCTCGCAGTTCCTGTTCTATCTAGCATCTACAGAGGCCTGAATGCGATTGCGGCTTCCAAGACTCCTAGTAATGCAATGGCCTTCTTTCCCGTTCACTATGTCTATGGTTGGATTGCCTCATACTTCTCCACTCACTTTTCAATCACCGGTCAATTGAACGGTCCTCTTATGGTCATGTATAGTGGTGAAGGTGGGGCGAGATTCTATGAAGGAACAGATGCCTACATTCGTATCCGAACGAGGAACTTGCATTGGTCTCGGAACAAGTTGGAGCAGGCTACCCCTTACCATTTTGTTGATGAAGCGAGGAGCAAAAACTCATATTCCGACACATCTCATTTTTTGAGTATCCGTTCAAGTATGCTTCCAGTGAGGCGTGGTTCGACATTTGGATTAGAACACTGACCACCGGCTTGACTTCTCTTGACTTAATTTGGATATTGTCAAGATATTCCCAGAACTTATATCGCAAATCGTATAATGCTCACGAAGGTTTGAAAGCATTAGCGTCTTTGTCTTGTGATCAGTATACTAGAAGAGATACATTTTATATTCATGAGTCAAAGTATCTACTTTTGAAGGTTATGATAGGTGGGCAAAAGAGACATATAGCAAAGATTGAGACAGAGTCACCCGAATTTTCATCGGGAGGTAATGAAGTAAGAGTGGATGAAGTACATGAAGTGGTGCAGCCCAGACTCCACGTCAATTTCACTCATGGAAAGAACAACTTCATTTGTTCAGGATAGATTATCGATCTGTTCAAAGCGGAATAGCGTTCTAGTGGCGATGGAGTGGGCCGGCCTTGGTCGAAACTTGAACACGTGAGGCGGCGAAGAGGTGAAGTCCGTAATTTATCATCGGGGGGTGTCGTTCACCACCCTAATCTTTGAGATTTTTGGAGGAAGTTGGAGATTTTCGTGTAAGATTTTTAATCACCTCTTCCCACTAGGGAAAATAATATTGTATTAAATATTCGTACTCACAACTTATAATCCGCTTTCCTTTTGTTTTCTACTTGTGTGAGTATTGACTTGGAGCTTCTTGGATCCTTTATTGGTGACACGGGCGAATGCGGGAAGGGAGGAAGGAATTGAACATTCCTCTACCTTGGTGCTCATTGAGGATCCGACAGGGACCATGCTACCCCAAAAAGTCATCATACTGACAAATCGCACATTTCTGCAATGAGGCAGGCCTGCTTTCAAACTTGATCGAGATTGTGTTGAGGCTATTTGGCAAAAGTTGTCCCAAGAACTGGATGGTAAGCCGCTCAGAGATATTCTTTCCATGGAGGGAGGCGTGGTTGACCCGAGTTCAACGGATAGGGACTTTTAGCGGGTTATCTCTTTCGACCTTGGAGGAGACATTGAAGTCCTTCTTTCAGAGTGCACGTTCCTCTCATGATGCACATCTCTTTACTTTGTCTATAAAATTGATAAGAAGAATCTTATCAAAAGGAGTTATCTTAACACCGACTAGTTTGGAAGATGCTAGATCTCGCTATGAAGAAAGGATTGAGCGCATCGAAGAATTCGGCCGAAGCAAGTGAAATGAGGCAGTCGGAGAGCCGATGCGAAGAGGGAGTTGGAGGGGCTTGCAAAACAAAAACAAGAACTTCGTGTACTCCTTCAACAAGATGAAGAAGCCTTGAGATTAGCTCAAAGTGACATATCCACCTTTGAAGGTCATATCTCGCTAGAGAAACCGTCCGGATAGGTAAGGCGGATGAAGAAGCGATTCTGCGGCAATTTGGATCTGGAGACTTAGAATCAAAGCAAGGGCTCGAGGGATTTTGAACTCTCTTTTTAGTATAATTAATTGGTTTATGCAGCTGCTTGGGACTTTATGTTGTTAGCACTTTAATCCTTCTTTTATTAGTCAAATAGTTTTATTATGGTAATAAATTGCTCGACTAACTTTCCTTCATTATGTCTTATTGTCATACTTTGTAATGAATTTCTTTTGTGATGACTGAACTTGGGACTTGGTGCCTACGTACCTCAAGAATTTTATCCATGAGGATCAAGTCAAACGTAGTTCAATAGGGAAAATATAATTTTCGTTGAGATTGTGTGTCGTACATAGTTTATACTTTCATGGAGTCGGGAGTATCTGTTGATTCATCCGGACTTCGATGGGGCTTTAAAGTTTAACGGTAATAAGACCGATAGTGGAGTTTAACAGTTTTACTACGTATAATTCTTTTGGTAGGATCTAGCAGTTTAACCACGTGTAATGTCATTGGTGCGATCTAGCAGTTTAACCACGTGCAATGTCATTGGTGGTTGCCGTACACAGTTTATTCGTGTGGGCGGGAGTTTCCTTGACCTATGGATAATATCCTTTCAAGTAGTGACGTTGATTGGTCTACTCTAACTCCATCTTGATCATCTTGTATGATCCGTTTTAATATCGCCTCTTGGATGACGTGCAGACACGTCAGCTGGCTCAAATTTAACTTACTTTTTTATGGGTGATGATTGGTCTTCTGACAAAGAGTACCATGTCACCAGCTTGAAAGGAGCACTGACGAACTTTCTTGTTATAAGACTTGGAGATACGAGATTGATAACACTCCAATCTTTGTTGCGCATCCAGTCTTCTTTCATCAAGGGAATCTAACTCTTCCAACCTGAGGCATGCATTTTCCTCTTGAGTGAGACCTTCTTGAATAGCTATTCTTAAAGATGGGATTCGGCAGCTCAATGAAGCGCCTTACACCATAGAAAGCAATCGTAAGGGAGTTGAATGTGTAGGTGTTCTATATGATATCTATATGCCATAAAACCCCGTTAAATCTTCTCATGTCAATCTCTCTTGGATTTATTGACATTCTTGAATGTTAAAGTTTTGTTGAAAGCTTTGGTAACCCGTTAACTGAGGATAATACATCAGTAGTACTTTTTAATTGAACTTGTCGCAAGGCCGTAATCAAGCGATGTGACTTTCATTGTGGTTATGATATGTTTAGATTGTCTGTAATGATATATAAGTTCGCTCATTATGAGTTTGGCCTCTTGTCGGTTTTTTTAATGTGCTTCGGCCGTTTAGAAGTAATCATTGTTCTGAGGATGTATGTATGCCAGGGATGTCTTTGGTAAAGGGCCAACCATATCGACCCCAATGCGTCAAAGGCCGTGAAGCGGCAGGTTAGATTGAGTGGTTACGGCGGTTGGTGGATGAAATTTGCATGAAGCTGACAAGGTTGACATCTTTTAGCGAATTCCAAGCGTCTTCCTGACCCGTTGTAGTGATAGTATCCACGTCCTTTTTGATTTGAAAATGAAGTTTTGTTTGATTGATCCGGCGCCATAGACACAGTGAGATTCCTCCACGTTGTTCTATATGCCTCTTAACTTCTCAAGACGCTAAAGTAACCTTGTCAAGCGATCATGCAGCGTCTGCTGTAATTGGTAAAATGAGGGCCCGGCGAGGCGGGCATTTCGTCTTCTTTGAATTCATCCGGGTAACTTCACATATTGAGTAATCGATTAAATGTTATGTAATCTTCTACATCAATCCTACTTGAGACGACTACGAGGTTTAATCATCGCTTTGACGATTCGTAAGCATCTTCTCTATTTTCAAACATAGGTGGTACGACCCAATTCTGACATATTGGGATCTGAATTTCCTTCTCCTGTACTGCCAATATAGAAGCCAGGCTTGCCAAGGAATCAACTTGCTTGTTCAACAATCTCGGAACATGTTCAATAGAAACGTCTTCAATTGATTCCATGAGTTTTAGTGCGTAGTTATAGTATGGTATCAACTTTCGACTTTTACGACTTCGTAATCGGGGGTGGCTAATGACCAATTGTGAGTCACCATAAACTTTCAACTGCACGAGTCTCATTTCCACCGCGATTTCGAGTCCTAACATCAGGGCTTGATATTCTGCCACATTGTTTGGGTATTTGTTACTCCAGCAGGGGAGATGAATATGGGAACACGTCTTGTTCGGGTGTTATGAAAATAACTCGGTAGTAATTCGATCCGTGGCGCATTACAATACAGTAAATTAAACCGGAGAGTTCCCATTCAAGCGGTATGGGATGATGCGCTAGGAAATCTGTCAAAACTTGCCCCTTAGCGGCTTTACGAGGTACATATATGATTTGGTGTTGGATTTGGAATACCGTCTTGACCGATGAGATAAGATAAGTTTTTGGCCTGCTTGCGTATTTGATCGGTTGTTTTGAGGGTGTCGGACGATGTAGGCTTGAAAGTAATGTTTCAGCTTCTGGATTGCAAAAATGAGGGCCAGACACAACTTTTCAATTGGAGCATACTTCAGCTCGATTGGGTAATATGTCCATTTCAAGCAGTACAATGCATTCTCCTTTCCTTCCTCGTTTTCTTGTGCGAGTAATGCCCCCACCGATCGTTCCTGTGCTACAACGTAAAGTATTAATGGTTTTCCTTGGGTGCAACCCGGCATGAACGATTTCGCCAGTATGATTTGATACTTGTGAAAGCATTAAGTAGCCGTCCCGATCAATAAAATCCTTTTCTTACGTGATCGGCGAAAGTTGGCATCTGCGGGTTCGAGTAAGCGGCGAAAGGTAGCCAACTTCCCTTGTAGACTCTTGAGCTCGTGGATATTACGAGGTTCCGGCATGTTGGCGATGGCATCGATCTTTGTCTGCTCTATCTTAATACCACAGGCGAACTATGAAGCCTAAAACTTCGCGACTTACACCAAGCAGCATACTTCCAATGGATTCATCTTGAGTTGATAACGCCGAAGCCGCTCGAATGTCACGCGAAGATCGTTGATGTGACCACTTCTTGTCTTTGACTTTACCACAAGATCATCAACATAACACTCAACATTCTTGTAGATCGTGTCGTAAATATCTTACCGTAGCTCTTTGGTATGTAAGCATGGCATTTTTCAAACCAAATGGCATAACTTTGTAGCAGTATATTCCCTTGGGAGTTCTAAAGGAAGTTAACTCCTCATCTTCTGGTGCCATTCGAATTTGGTTATATCCGGAAGAACCATCCATGAATATCAATGCTTCATGCCCAGTTGTTGCATAAATCATTAGCTCGGGTATAGGCAAAGGAAAGTCATCTTTTGGACATGCCTGATTGAGGTCTCTGAAGTCGAAACACAAACTGCATGTTTCCATTCTTAACAACTACGGGGAACTATGTTGGACAACCAAGTCGGATAGTTCACCTCCCGAATGAAACCAGCATCAATCAGTTTATTTACTTCAGCTTGATATTAAGGACTAACTTCAGCGGAGCCGAAATCTTCTTTGAGTTTGCTTGATCGACTGCGTCTTTCTTTCTGGTAGATGATGGATCACGACCTTTGGGTCCAAACCCGGTGGCATCTGTGTAGGTCCATGAAACACATCTCGAAACTCATGAAGAAGCCCCTGAACCTTCGTCCTCCTCGATTAAAACAGCGTATATGGGTGTGGTACCATCTTACATGCTGAGTTGATTTCTTTTAGGCTCAGCGGTCGCCTTTATACACCTTCGCCGAGGTTGATGGGGCCTTTCGTCTTCCTTTATTGTCTCATCGTCATGAGCAGTATGCAGTGAGGATCCAACACTCTCCTCAGGTTGCCTGGGTTCTTTGAGAATGGGTTCTTGCTTTGGCTTTACTCTCCCGTTGGCGTGCATTTCTTGAGGGCACTTATAATTTGGTAGACACTTTTCGTCCTACATTGAACTCCTTGACACTTTTTGCCTCTTGTTGTCTTATCAAAGGCTAGAGTATTTCTTCCATCTGATCCCAACCTCTCAAATCTGATTTTCATTTTGGATCTTGCCCCAACCTTTGGAATCTGATTTCGTTGTAGGCGTGGTAATCCTGCCGCTGGAAGATGTCATTTATGGTGCTCATTTAATACACACCCAGGCCTCGGGTCTCGAGGCGATTGATCTCAACTCGGCGCACATCTCGGGCTTAATGCGGAGAGACATCCTCTTCTTCGAAAATATAGTTGTTGTTTGCTCTCTTGATAACAATTCGGACGGGGAGGATGTAGTGCGAATGCGAACCACGAATGAGCTTTTGATGGCATATCCTCAATCACTTAAGCATCTTACAGTGCAAATTAGGTTGTGCACCTTTTTCACCCGATTAATTCTTCGGGTAGCTTCCCATCGACTCATCGTTTTGGGATCATACCGGCTTTGACTAGAGGTCATGTGACTTTGACCCCTTGGCGTCATATTTTGGTAAAGTTTCAACTTACTCCCGTCTTCATCGACTTGTCATCAACCCAGGCGATAGTCCTTAGGGGTTAAAGGTGAAACTACGTCTTCTTGATTCTAGTGATGGGGAAATTTGAACTAAGACCTGTAAGACTCACGGTGTCTTCTTCGCATCATTTTTTGATGCAACACGGATCATTGGAACACCCAATGTCTTAACACCACCGCTTCGCTATTTTTTGGGTATTTGGACGAGCGTCTTCTTTTGATAGCTCGCCAATTCCTTATTCTTCGGATATAATGGCTGCATCCAGCAGTGTGATTCAAGTTACGTGAATGGGTTGTCGTGCCTTAATCGTCCTCAACTCCGTCTTTTGCTATATTTGAAGCATTGGTGGCGTGGAAGGACAACTATATTGGAGTGTATCCATGGTCGTCAGCTGTTAGAATCTAGTGAATTTTATTTGTGATAAACACCAAATTCATACATCACGGATCCCTCAAAATGATATAAATTAATCTAAAACACATAATTAACAATTATGAATAGCGAGCACTTCTGATGATGTCGTGGAAGTCTATCAGCAGCATTCTTTCCACGAAGCCTCCTTTGAATTCCAAATTTGAGCACTTAGATATCAGAGTACCTGGTTGGTTGCGCACGGGGAGGTTAGATTCTACATTTGTGTTTGCTAGAACATGGGTTGATTGGATGAAAAATTAAGAAATTTTCAATTCTTCATTGATATTTTCGACCCGTATGGAGGAGAAATGGAGGAAGCTTAACTTGTTTTCATTTCATGAAAATATATGATGAAAACCTAATAAGCAGCTTATATAGGTCAAACCTAAAAGTCCAACTGAATAGCTTAATGAGCTTAGAGCCCGTTAAATTTAATGAAACCGTTAAGTAAAATCAAACACTAACAAGGTTGTTAATAGTAACTAACAAGTTACTATGAAGCTCAACTAACTATCAATTCATTCGATTGACTAATTAATTAATTCGGGTTCATCAATTTATATTTACATTGCTCGATGTAAAATCCCAGTGAGAATATTGGGTGATTACAATCAACTCTCAATTTAGCAAATGTAGTTTAATTTCATACATGAAATATAATCCAAATCCTTTGTATGTGTGTGACCTTACGACTCAGAATAGTAAGTTGTATAATAATAATAATTGACCAATTACTATTATTATAGCGATTAATAGTAAGATCTGGCAATCGCTCATAACCCTTAAATTATCATGAGGCAAACTAGTAATATACAATTACTAAGGTGAACACTAAGTTTCGGTAATCACGTTCTTGACCGGTAAATGAATTGATCTGTGATTATAGCAGGACATTATAGGGAATCGATTCTCATTGATTTCAACACAAGTAGCATGTTGTGGCGGGTCTTCGCATCAATGACATGAAACCATGATGTTGAATTCATATCTCCTATGTAGACAGAGGAGCTAACTTTCCAGTCGCTTTAGCTCCTTTGGTTGAAGCCTTGAATCATAAGCCTGACTATGTTATAGTTCCTCGGCCCGAAATACCAATTATTTTGAGGGTCTTTAATGATAAAAATAGTTCTTGATCCTCCATCAATTAAGATTCGTGACTCTCTCTTGGCATATACGGATACATAAAGGTCGGTTATGATCAGCATCTTCAAAAGCAAACCTGCTTGGTGAATGTGATTGCAACTGTACATTTCTCCTTATCCGACTAAGGTGTTTCTTCTTTGACCTCTTCTTTGGAAGAGGTTCCTTCTTCCTCTTCATAAATATGGTCACAAGATTCAGGCTCATTATCCCCCCAAAACCTCTTAGGAATGAAGTCCCTCAAGTGATCGGGGGATGAGTAACTTTTAGTAAAAAAGCGAGCCGACCTCTTTGTGAAGTATGAATAAGATAGTAGAGTATTAATCTTCTCTTATTGAAATGCTTCTTGACATCTTTGTCTTTGGTAAGTTGTCATTTATATTGAGGAATCGTGGTTTCTTCCTACAAACTAGAGTCCATCCTTCCTCCTTGTCGTTTTCGTCTTCGTATTGAGTTGAGACTCGCTTCACTTCGGATATTACATGAGTTCTGATCCTTTCGGATCTACGGTAATAGTTGGCAGGGGTACATCCTCATGAACATTAACCGTTATCGGATCCATACTTGTTGGAAATCAATGAGAATTGGTTCCATTTATTATGCCCGTTGCGACAATTATTAGCAATTCATTTCTGATTGGTTAAATGTGATTATCAGGCTTTAGTGTTCAACTTAGTAATTGTATATTACTAGTGTGGGTTCTCATGATAATTTAGGGGTTATGAAGCGGTGCTAGATCTTACTCGTGTCGGTTATAATAATAGTAATTGGTCAATTATTATTATTATACAACTTCTGATATCACGAGCCTAGAAGGTCAGCATCTGATGACGTTGAGTTATATTTCATGTATGAAATTAAAGAGAACTATATAATTGAGAAATGTATTTCACCGATTACAAAGTTCTACATTTTATGTAGGAATATCGATTGAACAAATAGAATCCAATTAAATAGTTATTTAATTGGTTCGAGTAATTTAGTATTTATCGATAACTTGAAAAGATTATTGATATTGACTACATTACTATTTAATTAGCTTAATTAAATAGTTCAACTTCATTAAACTCATTAGTGTCTTAACGAACTAATAGAGTTAGTCATTATCTTGGGTTGCTTATCGAACTGTTTTAACCTAGCCTATAAGCAAACTTTAGGGTTTTTCATCATAAGTTTTGTAAAAACTTTTCACCCAAAAACCTAATTAGCCGCCCCATTTTGGCGAGAATTCTCCCAAAATTTGGGGTTTTCTAGTTTTGTTCATCCTTGTTTACTAGCATAGATTAGTTCTTGATTCGGCCTCACGGGTGTGGACTAACTAGAATGTCATGCGATTGATATTGCAACCAGGCTGAAGGGAAGTCAAATTCCGTTATTGAATTTGAAGCGTGTGTGGATTTTGGTAGAAATTTACTCCATTTACTTATTGCCAAGTCCTCTGTTCATATATTTGAATTATATGTTTTGTATTGAATAATGTAGTATGCACTTTAAAAGTCCTGGAACTATGGATTTGTATTTATACTCATATATCCATAGTAATTTTTCTTCAGTGGCATGATGAGCCAAGTTGCTTTACGTTATGTATTTTATCTTTGTTTTGTGTTTATCAATTTTTTATTTGATTAATTCTTGTTCATATATTTAATTGATAAATATATGATGAGAATAAATCACCATGTTCTTGATTATTGGTTACACATGTGTTACAAGTTTATGATGATGTATTATCGTATTTTGTTAACATGGTTTTGTTCATATAAATTAAAATAGCGATTTAATTGATTTGTTTCAAAAGCCAATAGTTTGTAACGTGTTTGGGGGAATTAATAAAATTTTGTAAAGTAAAACCTAAGTTTTGGAACCCAGATAGCAAGTAGAAGATCTCCATTAAATTTTATAATTTTGGATTTTTCTAAGTGCCACCAGAAACAATTTTGAGATTTCGGACTGTTTAATTAATAATTAAATATGAAAAATTTATTTTAATGAAGGACCAATGGGATTTGTTCAAGAAAATTATAGGTTTAACGTGTTTAATTTCATAAATTTTGAAATTTGAAGCCTCCAAAGCGATTTTACAAGCGAATTAAGTAAATCCCGAAAACCGATTAAATATGGTATTATTACCATAAATCGGCCGACCAACTTCGGCGACCCTAGGCGATCGATTGGCTCCGGATCAGAATTGATTTTGGTAGCAAAATGATCTTTGGCGATGACCCGAGGTGGAGGCGGCGTGTCGCGTTGGCACTCAATAGGCCAGGTGTCAGAACCCCGTTATAGCGTGCCTAATTTGAAAACCCTAATTCCGAATTTATTCCTTATTTTGGTTTCCTAAAATTATGGGACTAGTTATATTTCGGTTTTTATTGATTATTTGTCATTTTAATCACCTAATTAATTATATTAATTATGTGATGACAATTAATTAATTTCCTTTGTATTATATCTTTTAAATGACATTTAAAGTGATATAACCAATTATATTAACAATTTAAACTTACTTAATGTATTTTAGAATATATTTGTGATGAATATTTTTCTATAATATGTATATGGTTAATAATTGTTAGTAATAATTATTAATTGACATGTGTATGATAATTGAGTTTATATTAATTAATTTTAATATTCTTAATGACATGGATTAATTAATTTGATAATTACAAACATGCATTTTCCAATGCCATTTAAAATATTTATTAAGTTCATTTATGTGATTTAATAAAGTGCCTATATTTTGTAATGGTGATTGGAATGGAGGTATATAGATATAGTACGTTTATTTATTTTTTTAGTCTATGACAAGTAATGTTGTAAATGACCTTCTGAGTCATATTTTCTTGTATTTATTTATTTACTATTTTACCCACAAGCTTGAGAGCTAAGATGGGTTAGTATATAAATATTGTAACAAATGAAGATGAAGATCGTTTCACGGTGGTACTTGGTGGACTCGGATGGATCCCGAGTATAAGATACAAAATTAGGACTTATGTTAGTATTTGATAAATACTTGTAATAGGTTCTAGGGGCCATATCATTATATCTCTTGGACCATTACTTGTTTTTATTTTTCATGTTGCGTGTATTGGCGATTGTAATGCTGGTATGCATGAGTAAAATGAAAACAATAATAATAATCTCATAATTAAAATTTAAACAAAGAAATATCAAACCAATTTTAAAGTTATGCAATCAAAAGCTACATCAATTAGAGCACACCCGTGATGGCGGGTGTTACAATGTTGTGTTTGATATGGCAATGGATCGTGATAAAGTGATTTCCACTAACGTTGTGAGCTTTCGGATAGTCGATCAATGCTGCTTTGGTTTTAATTGGTATGTAACGGGTTTCGGAGGAGATACAAATGTTGGGTAGCATCACATGAGAGATGCTAGTAACCTGAGAGTTATGTAGTTTACATAATTGGTTGACAAACTATTATAAGCGGATTAGAAATGTTGCGGTGTTAGTTTGAATTTAGTGTAATAGGTCTTGATACTAATATATTTAGAGTGAGATTTGAAGTATTAGTATTTACTTCTGAATTGTTGTAAAGTGTTTTTTTAGCATGATAGTTTCTTGAGTACATTATTTTGTTACTTATTCTTGTAGAATTAATATGGCTACCATATTGCTACTCTAAGAACTTCGACATTTCGGCCTTGAAAAGAGGTGAGCGTATAACTTCGAATTTGTGAGTGGTCTGAAACTTGAGAATCATTCGAGCAGAGATTGAATCATATTTGAACAATAAGGTTCAGCAAACCTAATGATAGTGCCTCCCGGCCGAGTGAGGGATCCCACAAAAGCAGAGTCGTCTTTGTGGATGTCAGTATACCATCTTTTTGATATGGAACCTTCGTTCCAAATTCAATATGAAAAGGTGAAGCATAGGCATATACCGGCAACTTGAGGGTATTCGAAAGGAAGCTAAAGCGAAGATATGACCTGATGCGTACTCTCGTGAATGACAATAATTTGGGAAGCAGACGGGCCATGACCTACGTATCATTAAAATGATTGGCTTGGTCGATCGACTCAGCGCGCAGGCACGATTATGCTCCAAAAAAAGAGCTGGCTGTGGATCTCATCACGAAGTCTCTTCGAGACAAATTCTCGGTTTGTCATGAACTATGCACAAGTTTGAGTTATCTCTAAGCGAACTGCATAAGATGATCACGAATCTTGAGGCGAGCTGGAGGTAGTAAAACTTATACTTTCATACTGTTTTGGTGGTCAAGAAACAAGAGAAATTCAAGAAAGAAGAAGAAGTTTGCAGCGAGACCAAAGGGTTGAGTATTAATCCCAGGTTCTTTGAAAGGGAGGAGCTAGGAAGGATGACAAGTGTCATTATTGTGGAAACACAGGTCCTTGGAAGTCGACTGCGGGGAAGTTGAGATGATAGGAAAAAGAATGGTCTCATGACCGCTCAGCTTCTGGTATATATGTTATTGAAGTTTGTACAACTTCTAATTCTACTTAAATTAGTGCTAGACACGGTTGTAGTTCTCATATTTGTCGTAATATGCACGAACTGGTCCCAGTAGAAGACTTCGAAGAGGAAATGGATGCAACGTGTGGGAAATGGCGCGAGAGTTGCGGCCCGCTTGCGATAGGATCCATTAGTTTAGAACCTTACGGGCCTTGTTTTGAACTTATCTCCGGTTTACTATGTACTGCAATTTGCGAAATGGCCTATTTACATTTTGAATAATGATGGTTTTCATTTTCAATAGATCGATGAATTTAGGATGCGAGATAGGATACTATTTAGTACCGCCTCCCTTCAAAAATGGTCTATACGTTTTAGACATGATTAATGAGTCATATAACATAAACTTAAAAGCGGAATAAGCTAACGACTTAAACCAAACATACCTATGGCATTGCGGACTAGGTCACGTGCGAGAACGAATCAAGAAACTCCCTACGGTGGAATACTTGAAAGGTTCGATTATGAATCATCACGATAAGTGTAGTCTTGCATACGGGCAAAATGACTAAAATGCCTTCGGCAAATGAAAGGGCAAGTGATTTATTGGGATCATGCGCGCGTGTGTGGGCGATGAACACGTCTGAAGGTTATAAGCTTGCCATTACATTTCGCATTGACTACGATGGAGAATGCGGTTTTATTCGATGAGACACAAACCACGAGTCCTTTGAGAAATTCAAGGGTTCAAAATGAGGTACAAAACCAATTGAACAGACAATAAAGATTCTCGATTACGATAGAGGTGGAGAATATTTGAGTCACAGTTCAATACTCGTCTTAGAAGTGTGGTATTGTTTCTAAGCTCGCTCCGGCCCGAGAACGCCCGCAGCATAATGGCGTGTCGAGAAAAGGAGAAATCGAACCGCTTCTTGACATGGTTGATCTATGATGAGCTTTATCGATCTGCCGATTAATTTACGGGGATATGCGCTTCTAAGCCCAGCTTACCTTAAGCAGATGTCAACGAAGTCGGCCAGATAAAACTCCCCCATGAAGCGTGGTTTAGGAAGATTCCCAAAGTTGAGTTTTCTAAAGGTGGGGAGTACATGAAGCTTATGTTGAATTAACAAAAGATAAACTTGCGCCCCAAATCGATAAATACTATTTCATAGGATATCCAAGGGAAACATTTGGTTACTACTTCTACGGAAAGGAGAATAAAATCTTCATTGCCGAGCAGTATTCCTTGAAAGGAATATACGTCGAGGAAAGGACTAAGTAATGGTGTTCATCTTGATGAAACTCAGCCCGGTAAGTCAATATCGATGCATCTGTCTGAGGCATCGGCCAGCGCCACAAGAATTGGAACCTTCTTTCGCCAGGAGCCGATTCTTGATCCACGAGGCGTGGAAGAACCAGCCATAGGAGATCAGCGAGGATGCGCCCACGAACGAGCCATTTGGTATGGTGAAGCTTTCATCATTGAGAGTGGCAGGCCACTTCTTACAAAGCAATGAATAACGAGATCTTGACAAATGGCAAATAGCCATGCGATCGAGATGGATTCTATGTACCCAAGCGAGTTTGGTCCTTGTTGGATTACAAACAGGGCCATACATTGAATGTAAATGGGTATTTAAGAAGAAACATGATAAAAGCCGAGCGTTGATGTTTTCAAAAGCTGAACTTGTAGCGAAAGGTTTCAAACAAGTTCACGAAGTGGACTATGGCCAGCTTACTCGCGATTAGCTTTATCTTAAATGCATCCGGATAATCTTAGCCATTCTTTGCATTCGCTGACTTATGAAATATGGCAAATGGATGTAAAGACGCTTTCTGAATGGAAATTTAGAGGAAGATGTGTACATGGTACAACCTCGAGGCTACATGTCCTAAAAGGACCTAAGAAGGTATCTGAGTGCAAAAGTCCATTTATGGTCTTAAGCGAGCGTCCAGCAGGTTGGAATTTCGTTTGATGAATCGATCAAAGGTTTGGTTTCATCGAGCGAAGAAGAATCTTGTGTATACAAGAAGGTAAGTGGGAGTTATGTATCATTCATAGTCACATATGTCGATGACATACTTATCATTGGAAAGCAATTAGAGTTCTTAAACTCGGTCAAGGATTAGGTATGCAAATGTTTCTCGGTAGAAGGACTTAGGCGAAGCCTGATATATACTTGGAATAAAGATCCACGGGGATGAGCCGGAGGCGATTGGACTGTCGGGATGCTTATGTGAATAAGGTCTTGCAAAGGTTCAACATGAGTAATTCGAGAAGGGTAATCTCCCGTGAGACATGGAGTTCAGCTTCAGCCGAGCCTGAGTGTCCCAGTACTAGTCTTTGAGATGAACAGAATGAAGGACATACCTTATGCTTTGGCTATAGGATCCATCATGTATGCCATGTTGTGCACTAGACTGATGTGTCTGCCACTAAGTATAACTGATAGATGCGAAGCTAATCGGTGAAAACTGGATTGCAGTGAAATGCGTCTTGAAGTATAAAGAGAACTAAGATGCTTTCTTGGTATATGGTGGAATGAGAGTTAACGGTGACGAGGGAGTACGCGGCGCCGGTTTTCAGCCAGCCCGAGAGGCGACTATCGTTCGATGCAGGTATGTATTTTGTCTCAGCGATTGGGCGGTATCTGGAGGAGTTCCAAGCAGTCTTGTGCCGATTACCCACGGAGATACAGTGTCTGTCGCGTGCGAAGCCGCTAAAGAGAAGCATGTTGGATAAAGTTCGTGACGAACTTCGATGTGGTACTAGCATTGAGGACGATTAGGTTGCTGTGACAATCTTTTTGGGCAATAGCTACATGGAACCCCGAAGCGCATCCCTGATCAACACGCATTACTCGAGAAAGTATCCTGATTAAAGATATCTTGATAGAGGTGATGTCAAAGTATGAAAGTAAACGAGAGGCCAATCGCCGTACTAAACCACTAAGTCGGGCAAAGCATGATGAGCATGCAGCCCGAACATAGGTCTTAGGCAGTCTTCGCGGTGGTGTTAGAGTTAAGTGGGAGTCGGTATGTATACATTGTGTTATGTGAACAAATATTTGAATATTGTGCTTCTTATATTTTCATATATTTGTTGCTATGACTATATGTTTGAATTACATATAATATTATATGTAGTGTATCCTCGATAGTGGTTAAATCCACACAGGTTAGTCATAATTTTTTCTAGAGGTAACATGAGCTATTAGTACTCTTTGAGCCTAGAAAGCATGGGATAGCCAAAAGGCCTTGGTCAGGATCGATAGTTAGGGCGACAAGCATCATATGACTAACATGGTGTTTTGATTAGTGATAAGATTGATCACGTTAACTGCGGACTAGATCGATACCGTGGTGCAGTATTTGGGAGGTGGTATGACGAAAGCAATTCATAGAAGATATGTATATACGTGTCCTATGACATTTGTTTAGAATTTTAGGTTAAATCCAATTCTTAGACCTACGATATATAACTATACGTGTTATCTGAGCTCACGTACTTGGTATGACCAAGCATGCACTTAGCGGGGATTATAACGGCATATGTTGGGTGTGCGATGGTATATAAGCGATAGATGTTGATATATTGGGAGGATTTGTCCGTCCTTGATATACAAAAAGGAAGATCTCGGGCCTCTCCACAGTTGAGTGTGATTGGTTTATGGGGGCATAAATGCTTATTGATTCATACTCGAGTAAAAGAAAGTTGTGGGTGTTTCATGGCCAGCCTTCTTATGGATTAGCTTTACTACTAGAGATCGTGATAAAGGAATTGTAAGATAATCGTCAAAGGGCAAGTGGGGAGTGTTGAAATCAATGAGAATTGGTTCCATTTATTGTACCGTTGCGACAATTGTGTAGCAATTCATTCTTAATTGGGTTAAATGTGATTATCGAACTTGAGTGTTCAACTTAGTAATTGTATATTCTTAGTGTGAGTTCATGATAATTTAAGGGGTTATGAGGTGCTAGATCTTACTCGTGTCGTTATAATAGTAATTGGTCAATTATTATTATACAGCTTACTATTATCACGAGCCTGAAGGTTACCCAGCTGTCTGATGACGTTGAGTTATATTTCTGTATGAAATTAAAAGGGAACTATATAATTGAAATGTATTTCTCGATTACAAGGGATTCTACATTTTATGTAGAATATCGATTGAATAAAATAGAATCAATTAAATAGTTATTTAATTGGTTCGAGTAATTACAAGTATTGCTCGATAGCAGAAGATTATTGATATTGGCTTTCATTACTATTTAATTAGCAATTAAATAGTTGACTCGTGCTTGACTGTTAGTGTCTTAACGAACTAATAGAGTTAGCAGTCAGCTTAATATGGGTTGGTTATCGGGCTTGTTTTAACACAGCCTATATAAGCCGAGCTTTAGGATTTTTCATCGTAAGTTTTTGTAAAACTTTTCACCAAACACACCACAGTAGCCCCCCGCTTTGGCGAAATTCTCCCAAGAATTTTGGGGTTTCAGTTTTGTTCATCCTTGTTTACTAGCATAGATTAGTTCTTGATTCCAGCCTCACGGTGTGGACTAACTAGAGATATCATACGATTGATATTCTGACAAGGAGGTGAAGGGAAGTCAAATTCCGTTGTGAATTTGAGCGTAATAGTTTTGGTAGAATTTACTCCGGCCTTTGTAAGTCCCTCATTCATATATTTAATTATATGTTTTGTATTGAATAATGTAGTATACACTTTAAAGATCCTGGAACATGTATTTGTATTTATACTCATATATCCATAGTAATTTTCTTCAACTTCTAAACCCGATATTACTTGATTAGTGGCGACCTTCTCTTCCTCGAGGAGTATCGCCGTTAATGGAGCTAATTCCATTAACTTTTCTTGAAGACAAAACAACTTTCTCAATAGAATGACCAACTAGAAGGTGATATTTGCGGTAATTCGGATCTTTAGTGCTCGACTTCTTGGAGATGACTTCATTTCAGCTGATACTATCATCTTTCTCTTTGATCGTGTCATCAAACATTCGGAGGAGACATCGGACTCCAGAAAGGATAAGTCTTCTCTTGCAATTCCTACAATGATACACTATTTTATCTTTGAAAAGGCATACCGTTTCCTTGGCTGCTTAGACTTAGCAGAGAACTTCACCGAGGAGGAAGCAAGCGCTCGGAGCCTACGGCTTTACCGTAAATCACTTTGTTAAACCTTTTACGCCTTTCTTGAGCTCAAATTGCTCTTTGGTCCTTAGCACATCTTGAACCATAAATAAGTTACGGTTTTTGTTCATAGCGATACTAAGCTCATGTCGCTTTGGGCTCTTTGTGTGACTCCTCAGGCTACTTGGGTTTGATCCTTGAAGATGTCTTTGGAGGGTCCCGATAAATACCTTGAATACACGTGTCAGTGCGAGAAGCCTCGCGCGAAGCGGTCTTTGTAGTTGATTTCGGAATTCCTCGATTAATGAAATCGATTAACAAGCTCTTCTTTCTATGTTTAGCATTACATTGAGTTTTATCATCTTGTGATACGGCGAGTGCTTTAGAATACATTAAAGGAATTCATTTTCCAACTGTGCTTTCAGTGTCGATAGATCACGGTTTCAATTCGATTGAACCAATCAAATGCATATCCTTTCAGGAGAAAACAAATTATTTCACGGATAGTCACCATACATTTCTACATTGTGCAAGTTTCTACGAAATGAGCAACATGTTGTTTGAGTTTCCATTTCCATTGGCTTCTTTGCAGGTTTAGGTCTTCTGATAACCATTAAGCATCTTAAATACATTTCAAATACGCTGAGTGTATGGTTGACATAAGCATATGAAGGTTTGGGATCCTCTAGCTTGTCCTTGATCGTCCCCATGATGAACTCCTTAAGTTGATTCATAGGGATAAGCCCATCAGTCGAGATCTGAATGTTTGAACCATTCGACTTGTTCTTCTCAGAGCTTTCAGGCAATTCATGGATGACAGGGGCCTTCAAACTTACCTCAGTTCTACTTCTCAATTCACTGATCGGTTGCAACCTTTTCCATGATCATGGAGATCTAGCATCTTGACTTTCAATATACTTAGCAAGTCCTCGAGTCTCTTGGTAACCGATCACATTTTGTTCTTAGTTCGAAGAGGTTGTCATCATTACGAATATAGGGATCGATGGGTAATGTCTTCATGCATGGGGTACTTTGATTGCAAATTATGACAAGGAGATGTTGGTGCTGAACCATTGTTCGAGGATGAATCATCAACCTAATGGTATGATTTGGAGTTGGAAAACTGCGTGATGCAAAAATACTTTTTCTTGATAAGCAGGTCATCTCTTGGAACTCTTAGTGGTACCAATGAATGGGTACTCGGAGGGGGTTGAATCGGTAACTAGATCTTTTCGAGGAAAATTTTCAGCCACTTGCTTATCGATAGCTTGGACATGCTCTGGTAATAACTCTATACCGGTTGAGGAGCTTGAAGAGATGTTGGAGTGAGGAAGCTTGGAAGTATCAATCTTTGGAGCCATTGAATGGTCAGATGTCAGCTTGAATGAAGTTGGAGATGAAGGTAGGGTGTCAGGCGTGCCAAATTTGTAACAACAAATTTCCTTAAAGTCTAAAGATGATATTTGAAGACAAGAAAATAAGCGGTTGCAAAGAAATATTATTGATATGATTTGAATACAATCTACACTTGTTATACGATTCACTTAGCCTTTCTGAGTCGAAGTGCGAACTGTTATTCTTGGAGCGATTGAATATTTGTAACCGAACACTTGGATATTGTACACTTCAATTCAAGCGCTTGAATAGCGATCTTGAACTTGAATGTTTGAAGATTTGAAGATTTGAAAGATTTCAATGTTTGAATATTTGAAGATTGGAGACTTGAAGATTCGAAGATTCAAAAGATTTGAAGGTTTGAGTGTTTGAAGATTCGAATATTTAATTAGAAAGAGTCAAATGCTTGAAGTTTGAATGTTCGAGATCTGGCTTGAATGTTGAAGGAGGATTACCGATTTGTGGGCTTTCTCTTGCCTACTTTTTGCAAATGAATTTCCTCATTAAAATGAATGAGGGAAATGCCTACATTTATAGGCATATTAGGTGATGGGTTTGGATTTGGGCTTGACACCGATTGGGCTTGAGCACGGACTTGATTGGTCTCGGCAGACTTGGACTTCGATTGAGTGCCACAGGCCTCCCAGGTAATTATTCTTCAACTTAACTAAAGAATAGTTATATGATTTTGTTCGATAAATTATATATTTCCTATTTAAAAAGATTATCCCGACTCTTTAATTATTTCCAAATATTTATTTGGAAATAGTATTTATTATGATCCGTTTCTCATGTGTCATTATAGTCGATGGATCAATTTTTATCTTTGACAATTTATAATTTGATAATAAGCGACACATGTAAATATTTAATTGGACTACGTGACTTAATTGTAAATTCAGCGTATAAATTATGCGTGGAACTTAATTAACTAATTTAATTGGAACATTTATTGAATAAATTTATGTTACCAACAATCATAAAAAAATAATATGCAGTAAGATTGAAAAAAATGCCGTCATAGCATCGGACCGAGCTGGTAGCTGGCATCTCGAATATAGCTACTTCACTTCTAGCTAGTGGTCCTGGTCAATTGGTTATTCATATCATAAGTGATCCGGTGTTCGACAGATGAAATAACCCCTTCCGGATTGCAGACTTCGTTAGCCTTGAAAATATTCCCAAACTAATCCAATACAACCTTCTCAATTGCTCCTCCCCTCTTATGCCAAACACCTTCTCTATCATGTAACCCAAGCAATAAGTTACGTCGTCTGCACACCATAGTGAAGGCATGAAAAAATTTGGTGTTTCGATCTCCCTCTTTTAGGTGTTTTTCGCCCATTGTGGCCAATATTTCTCCTCTTCCCCCCATTCCTCACGTAGCTCCTTTTAAAGGAGCATCACCCCCTCCCGATCAAAAGAAGACCCCTCGTATGCAATTTTTAATTTCGACTGAATATCCTCAATTTTGACAAGAGAGTTAAAATTATGTCCCTTGCACCACTGAATAAGCGCCATTCTCACATTTTTTATTTTCTCACTAACCTTAAACCATTGAGATCCTTGTACATCTTTAGCCCACGCATTTCTCACAACTTCATCACAATCTTCCTTGCCAACCCATCTTTTATCGAACACAAATCTCCGCCTCCCCTTCTCAATGTTGGCTTCCGTATCAATCAAAAGAGGACAATGGTCAGCCCCCGTCATAGGTAGGTGGTAGCATACATCTTTCGAGAATTGGAAGCACCAAGATGCATTCGCAAGAACTCGGTCCAAGCGAAGTCGAATAAGATCCTTACCTACTCTTCGATTACACCAGGTAAACGGATGTCCAATAATTCGCACTCCTTAACAAAGTCCCTGAATACTTGCATGCTTACTTCTGTTCGCTCTATTCCCCACCTCTTTTTCCTCCACACTCAAGAATGTCGTTGAAGTCCCCCATTAGACACCACTCGCCATTGTCATCAGGAGCGAAAGTGCGAATAGTCTCCAATTGGGACTTCCGTATATTTTCATCACAACTAGCATAAATGAATAAGCATTTCCAATTTCTTTTACCATTTTCGTTAAGTTTTACCCCAAAATATCAATCTGAAGACACCTCCACATGCATATCATTTTCTTTATTCCACATAATAACTATACCTCCCGACAAACCAACCGGGTTTACAATAAAAATAAAACTAAAACTGAAACCTAAACTACGAACAATTTTTTTTATTTCTTTTCTTGATTTTATTCTCCCAACAATACTATGATGTCCAATTGATTAGGCTTGACAAGTCTTCTTCAACTCTCGAATTGTCAAGGGATTTTCCAATGCCCTGACAATTCCAAGAGATAACCTTCATCTAATAATTTAGGGCCGATTTGGGTCGGCTACCTCCACCCTTTCAGAAGATAAGTCTAGTAGGACCTCGTTGACATTGTTAGCGTTGTACATTTGTTGATAAGAATGATAGAGTAATATAAATTATATTGAATAAGCTGCATCCTTGATAATACACAAATTTAATACATGAAATACATGACCCGACTAGCTCCACATTTATGAATCTGATATCAAATCTTTATGGTAATAACCAATAGCAGTAAAGTTATTACTAAAACTAATATGGTAATAATAATAATTAATACTAATAATATGTACGGAATTTACGGATCCATGCCGATACCCTCCGCCGAGTTGGAGCATGCGAGATCAAAATGCCCAACTTGTGAAGTAGATGCTCAAATTGTTTTGTCGAGAGCCTTTGTGAAAATATCCCAGCTAGGCGATCGGTAGTAGGAACATGGGGCGTGCGAATGGTGCCGTCAATCTTTAAATCCAGAAGAAAATGGCAATCGTCTCATTGTGGCAGTGCGGCTGATTGAAATCTTGGATTTTTTGTGCCAAATGAATGGCAGTAGGTATCCTTAGTCGCGAGGGCGTGTGTGAGTACACGAAGCATGACGGACCGCCCGGCCGTTTAGACCGCGCATTGAGGATGCCATTGAGCGATATTCGGCCTCTGCGGATGAAGCGAGCAGATCGGCTTGTTTGCCGTCTTCAAGCGAAGAGCCAGAAACACGTCCACCCGAGAAGCAGGCGATGAGTAAGCGGACGGTAGCGATGATCGCGCCCGTAGGCTGCCGAAATCCGACTACGTGGGTAGAAAGATATACATCCGGGACACGCTGCAAATGCCCGGCTACTCGCGATACGGCTAACCAATGATCCATACGAAATCGCCAGACTAGCGACAAGCATGAGCTGAAAATGCGAAATCGGGCCTAGTGAAAGGATATATCAACCGACCGGTAGCGGCAGGTATCTCTCGCGTCAGCGAGAGAGGCACTTGTCAGGCCAGCCAGCACTTTGTGATTAGCCATCGGAAGCTCACGGTTTGGCCCAGGTAAACCCGGCTTAGAGAAATAATATCAAGGACATTTTTCGATTATCATATAGAACGTCTGTGGTTACAATGAACCCTTGTGGACATTAAAGCTCTGAGATTCAATTCATGACGGTATATGATCTTCGATACAAATGAAATTATATGTTGTTTTATAAAGTAGTTGGTTCAATAACAAATATGAAATTACAGCTAAGATTACAATCATACACAAACCGCGAATGTTTACTATAATGTTCATAAGTAATACTTTTTGTAGCAGATATTATACAAATAACTTCATAATATAAATATAAATAGTTTACAACAATGGTTACAACCCCTTTACAAACTCTTAAGGCCATAATTTGAAAAAAAAATATTGAAGCCCGTCACATTCATGTCACCATTGATGAGAAAAATCATGAATCGGACACGTTCTATCGCGATTTATGAAAAAAAATCATGTAACCGACCTGATCACATCACCGTTTACGGAAAAAATCATGAAGCCCGGCCATTCCGTCGCCATTGATGAAACAAATTATATTCCTCGAAATACGGGTTGTGTAGTAATATAGTCTTCAGTAAGAGGTTGAATACGGGGAGCGAGATTACTTAAATTAAACGTAATTGTACTAGATGAAGATAGTTGAACTGATTAACTGAAATAATAAAACTTAAACTAGCAATGAAATTTAAGGTGATTTACTTATAGATTAAAAGCTGCAGGGGTGTTGATTTCACCTAACAACGACTTTCTCTACCTAAACAATGGAATTATCTAGCTATTTGAGGTCCGATTTCTCGTAAATTCGATATACCGTATGGTTCACGGATTTACCGAATATCCCTAAATTAACTAAATCCCTATTGTACGCAGGCGACTTAATTAAATTAAAGATTGTAAGCACAAAGAAATCAATTGGAACCGACTAATTTTTTGTACACTTCCGAATAACAACAAACTAATTAATTAATCAAAAGAGCTAATTTATGATGTTCATACGGTACGTGACTTATCATAACTCTCAGGGATTCGCATATAGAAGAACTGGCCAGATTCTAAAACAATTGAATCAAAATACGTTCAATGATTAATACTAGTGCATATATATAATAACTCCAAAATCCGGGTAGAAAAATACACTGTTAAAGCTACATCATAACCCCCAGTAATAGGAAAATTAGCTACTACTCATACTGAAATAATTCATAAATAATATTATTGAAGGCATAAATTAACTAGAGTATGAATAAAGACTGAAAATACTATCAATTGTCTTCAACGAATCGATCAGAAAAAGTATCCTTCAAACTCTTTGACTCGCGTGAAACAAGAATGTTTCTGCTGCTCTATGTGTGAATTTATATAATAATTAGGTTAATTCGGGTCTTTTATTCTCTGATACGCTTTTGTATAAATCGGGCCTCTTTTTCTTCTCAATTCTCGATCAGACTTTTTTGTCCATTCTTCCGGAAAATTACATGACTCGGCCTGCCAATTATTTTTTAGCCTTTTCCTGTCTAAATTAGCATATCTTTCCCAAATAATAATAAAAATACCGAATCGCATAATACATAATATTTAGCAATTAAACAACCAAAACAACCAAATTATGAGTAATAAGGTACCTAAAATCATCCTAAAACCTATGACAAACATTCGGTAATCAACCATTTATGAAAATATAGCATTGATTTATTATTTGTATAATAATATATATCACCAGGCAATCTTGATACATTTTTCAAATCGATTTAGAGTATCGTGGCGGTTTGGTGTCGGTAATTAGAAAATATATAATTTATTTATTCTTGTTAAAAATATATATCCTTCATTCGATACATTTTATTACAACGTACTTACTTTGATATTGGTGATGGTATGATGTCGGTTTTGAAAAAATAAAAATGTATTTGTTTTTATTATATAACCCGACACAATCCCGTCACATTTTATTTAACCCAATTAAAAAAATCGGGTTAAAAATTTACCGATACTACACCGTCACATTTTTGAATATTTGTTTTTTTTAAGTGTATGTTCAAATAAAAGCATCTCTTAGACTTTCGAAACAAGATAATAATGAAAAACTATCCCACTTACAATTTGCATGTAGTCAATTTGACACGTTTGATTTTCTTAGTTGCAGCACAAGAAGTTTTGCAACACGTGTTCGTTTGAAATGTTTATTGTCATTTATTATAACTAGTGTTTGAACAAAGTAGGACAATGGCAGTACACAAGTTATTATAAGAGACAATTGAATTGAAACATTATAAATCTTATTTGGAGTAAATTGTGAAATATGGTTATTGTTAAGAAGGTGGAAAAAGAAGAGCTGCCTAAGTGGCTGCCGGAAGGTTGGTCAATGGAGCTTAGACCACGAATTAGGGGCGAGCATTTCCCAAAACCAAATGGGGGCACTTATCAGGTAACTATAATCTTTTTCACCATTATGTTCCTTTCTTGTTTTTATCTCTTCCATTTCAATTGTCCAGTTAGTGATTTATGGTAATGTTATTTATTTGGAGTAAATAATTTTTGCATTGACTAGCTTGATAAAATCTTTTTGGTTCATGCATGTTTAGATTTTGTAATTAACTTGGCTCAAATTTGAATGTTTGCATTCACTTGCTGGTGGTAAATCATGTGATAACTAAATGAAGGTTTAAGGTTAGATGAACTCATGAAAGTATGAAACGAAGGAATATGGTGAAAAAGATAATTTTTTCCTATGAAATTTCATATATTGACACTTGTTTAGCTTTTATATATTATCCAATTTTTTACTATTTTTCTATGAAATTTCATAAATTGACACCATAGGCCTGCTTATTGTTGCCTATTTAGGAGCCTATGTATTGTTATGCACTGCTTATTGTTGTCACTTATTGTTGCTGCTTATTGTTACTGCTTGCTTATTGTAGCCTTCTGCTGTGTAGCCTTGGCAATGCTCACTGCTAATATTACTATACTTACTTATTAACCACTGCTTTGCTTATTGTTGCTGTTGCTTATTGTAGCACCTTGCCTATGCTTATTGCTTACTGCCTGGTGCTTCTTACTAATCTTCTTGCATCTTTGCTTGTATTGTCTATGCTTTGTTAGCCTAATCTTGCCATGTCTTACTAGTTGCCTGCTTTTATGCTACTTGGTTGTTAGCCTAATGCGCCATATGCCGTATCTTACTAGTTGCTTGCGCCATATGCCTATGTTAAGTTCTTGTTCAATGATGACATGAATTATGAGGGTTAAATTGTTACCATATGCCATAGGTATAAAATGATATTCATTACATGGGTTTATCCATTCTTGTATCCAATGGGTGATGATGCAAAAATGTATAAAGAGGAATTGCAAAACAAATTATTCTCCCTGTTTAAGATGTATGAACAGTCCTATGTCCAAGGACCATCCCAAACTACTCAAGAATATGATGATGGTTCAGGACTGGGAAAGAGAAGTTTTGAGAAGAATTCACCAGCTATTTTGATGAGTATTAATAATACGACTCGGATCTTGATCATTATCTTAAGAGGTCCCATTGAAATATCTTGGGGTATTAAGTTTGATGTTTTTGGCTTTGGTGGATGGTAATGAAGCCAAATATCGAGTCCTTAATGCAAGTAAAATGGCAAAGGACATTCTCTACTATTATTCCAATCACAAGCGTAACCCGAGAATCAACTTTTAGTCGGAAAAGAATAATTGATCTAAAGAGCTTCTATGAACACTAAAAGCAGTTGAGATGCTACTTTGTGGAGGTGATTGGGTGAAAAGAAATGTATGGGCTTAAGAAGAATTCGCGGACAAAATATTGTAAGTGAACTAACTATTCATTCATTTCCATTTCTATTTTATGTATTCATTTTCAAAAAATAGTGTAAATGTGTAATGGTTCAGTGGTAATGCTTGTTGTTTTTGGCCTGGTGTGGCAGACAACCACCTGATGACCCTCTGATATCGTTTTGGTGAGGACAATCCGACCCCACAGCCGCCCGTATAGCGAGTTAGGTCTTGTTTTTGCACGTGCCTGTTGCCTCGTTACGTTCCGATATGCACATGATGAGTTTTATTCGAGAACATTAAAATGTCGAGCATTAGATACATTTTGTTGATTATTGTTGTTCCCTCATTTGTTTACAAAACTGTTTGGAACTTTGGATGCCTAGTTGTTGGCTTGCTGCTAATATGTTGATTGTTATTTGTTCGTTTTGTATTTTACGTATTACGTATTTACGTATTACGTATTAAAGGCAGGGTGGACCGGTTACCCGCCAGTTGGCGAACGGTTCCGATTACCCACCCGGTTCTAATCGGTCCGGTCTCGGTCCAAAAAAAAAAGCAGAAACATCGGTCGATGTATTAACGGGCCGGTCCGGTCCCAGATAAAATGCAGGCCGAAACTAGGACCAGGTAACAGCTCTAATCACCTTCTATTCTTCTGACACTTTCATTTCCAGGAATTTTCAGCAAATTTATTGTTTTTTTCTTTTTTGCAGTGTTATATAGCTCCTATTACTAACTTCAAGTTCTACTCAAAGCCAGAAGTATTTGGCTACCTCCAGAGTTCGCGAAACAGAGGTGCTGCTGGATCCAGCAATAAGACGACGACTAATGGCAATACCAACAAGCCATTTGAAGTATTATATTCCCTCCACCCCTAAAAGATCTTACACTTTCTAAATCTAATTTGTTGACTTTTCTTCACTTTTTAAACTATGACCTCAAATAATTCTTTTTATACGGTTGTGTAATAGTTTGTGAAAAATACATAGTAGTTTTAAATTATTTCTACTTATTAATATTATAATTTTTGATTGAATTAAAATTAAATTGAATCAGTTAAGCTACGTCAATGTTTGTTAATTTTAACCATTGAAAAAACAAACAAGAAAATCTTTAAATTATTTTTCTATATGAGAAACTTAAGTCTGAACGGAGCAAGAAAAGGGCAGTAGACAATTAAATTGAAACCAAATAAAATACAATTTGGTGTGAATCGTGAAATATGGTTAAGGTGAAAAAAGAAGAGCTGCCTGATTAGCTGCCGGAAGGTTGGTCAATGGAGATTAGACCACGGATGAGGGGCAAGTTCTTCCCAAAACCTGAAGGGGGTACTTATGCGGTAATTCTTTTCACCATTGTGTTCCTTTCTTGTTTTTATATATGTTCCATTTTGATTGTTCCATTTTTAGACTTTCTAATTGACTCAGCTTAAATTTTGAATGTTTGCATGTCTTTTTATTATTAATAGTCACTTGCAGACTTGCTGGTGTAAATTATGTGATAAATAAATGAAACCTAAATCTCTAGTTCAAGCATGTTCATTTGCTGGAATTTTTAGTAAATTTATTGTTTCATCTTGCAGTGTTATATAGCTCCTGTAACTAACTTCAAGTTCTACTCAAAGCCAGAAGTATTTCGGTACCTCCAGAGTTCCGGAGACAGACGTACTAGATCCAGTAATAAGACGACTAATGGCAACACCAACAAGTCTACCACCAAGCTGGCTGAAGTATTATATGTTTGTTGTTATGTTTTACCATTCTTGATATGTTTTGACAAGTGGTCGAACAAGGGGGTGGCATTAGGGGCAACTGTGTCCCCTAATTGTTTTTGAAAATATACGTTTACTATTGCAAAATAAAATTTTACTATACATTTTTCTAAAAATTATTTGGTTCGTTGCTCAAATTTTATAATTTTCCTTATTTTTCTTGTTTCAATTTCTTCGCCACCTCTACACAAAACACATAAAATTCCTGATTACTCACTAGTTGGTCTATGTACACTGGTCTCTGGATATACTCATTTGATAAGAACACTAAATGCAGACAAGTTCATGCATAATAGACGATCATATAATTAGAATCTTTACTCCTCTAGTACATACATTTCTATACTTAAGTAGATCTCCTCAACAACATGACCACATGATTAGGCCTTGTCTCATGTTTTTTAAAGAAGTACACCATTGTTGATTATCACGAGTTGACCTCATCTTTCTGTTTTTGGTGTTTCTTTTTAGCTTCCAGCTATGCGCAGAAGTAAAAAGTCTATACGGCGACGAGCTCATGAAAATCAAGCGAAAGATTCGAAGTTAAAGTTGCATACAGGAGGTGAAGTGGATAAGGTTCCTGATTGCGAAGTGAAGAAAATTGGATATACTAAAGGTGAGAACTTGATGTTTTGACCACTAGTTAAACTTCGTAGTTGCATTGAGATCTCAGATGTAGGTTGTACAAAATACGGTAAACATCAGGTCCTGGAATAATTGCTGCACATAGAATTAAATCATTGACATACAAAAGTTGAGTGATGTAAATAGCTTATTATAGAAATAGTCTCTAATGATAATAAGCTCACTTTCTTACAATTGAATTTGAATATTTAAAAGCAACGGTCAGGAGGACTATAGCGCTGCAAGAACAGAATTGACTACATAAGAGAATAAAGGCAGGCTATTTTCCAGGAAAAGATTGGATTCAGGGCGACTTTACTTCAGCAGAAACTGATGTTCCAGATGCAGTGAAGTAAATATTACCTGAATCGACTTTCTGATGGTTCGAAACAACTTACTTCAGATAACGTCAATAAGTTGAGCAATAGCATTGTTGCTAACAGTAAAAGCCTGAAATGCATGCAGTGTTCAGAGGTGCATACAAAAGAAGAGCGATTAAGAAATGCATTGAAGAAATTACAAGGTCCTGTCCTTCCTGCAGGATATATCCCCCAATCACCGAGAAGGCTCAGCTCAACCTCTAATCATTGTGAGAATGCAGTAAAGCCGCTTGACTCACCCTTCTATTATGTTTCGACAGATCCGTGCATTATATCCACAAGAACGACTTGAGCTGACACAATCTCAACTCAAGGCGATAAGGCTCGAGCCACGGGTAATGCATGAGATAGCCCTTCTTCTTACTTGCATTGAAGACTCTTGGTTGAAAGTTGAAGTGGAAGTGGAAGGTGCTCCATAAAGTCTATTTGCAACGTCCCACCCCTGGAATCTTTGGTCAATGTCAAGAGATTTACTTGTGCCTGCCTCACAAATTACCACAACCCATGTGCCTCGTGATCACGTTTTTTTCACTCTCCTACGAGTTCACAAGATTTCCACAACCCATGTAGGTCTTCAGAGATCATGTTTTTTTCCCAACTTTACGCTGCTCACTGTGAGACTTCCCCAATGGGCAGTGGCAATGGGGCGTGGCCGCCCCCATGCATAACTATGCCCCGTTGCCTGTATATAAAATTATGGCCCTTTTATTAAAAATTTATTAAGAATATATTTTTGCAATGATAGCAAAATTAAAATTGAATTACATAAAATTATATAAAAAAGATGTCATTTAATAGATTATTTAACTTTTTTATTGAAAAGTTTTAAACAAAACTGCTTTCTTCCCTTTATACTCCTTCCATTTTTTGTCGTTTTATCCATTTACACTTTGATTAAAGAAAAAAATAGTCCAAAAGTACATAAAAATTATATAATAATAATTAATTGAAATTATATCATCGGCTGATTGATAATTTAAAGATAAAAATTAATCAAAAGTACATTAAAAATGTAAAAACGTAATTTAGTATATATACTAAAGAGATAACTATTTTAGAAAAGAGTTAAAGTTCTGACAATTAATAAAAGAAGATATTTTTAAAAATTAAGTGGGGACGAGTTGCACTGCCCCACAACCGTAGAGTGGATCATTCATTTCATACATTTCTATACCAAATTATTTTTAAGAGATGGTGATTTCGAAGTTAAAATGATCTAAATAATATGAATAATATTAATCAAATTTTATAAATCACATCATATCATCCATTTATTTGGGATGGGGTGTTACAATTTATTTGTATTCTCCTAACTGGATCCTTAACATATAGGAGGAGAAAGAAAGGCAGTTTGTAAATTAAATGTCAATTTTTGCACTCACTTTTGAACGTCACAATGTTATCTAGTAGGTCTAATGGTTACGACTTACGATAACTTATTTACTTTCACAAAACAAAGAAATATATTGATTGAAGAAGTTGCATCGCCAATTGTGAATTGTCATGGGACAATGATATGATGAGTCATCTATTATATTTCCATGAAGATATTAATAAGGTTCATTGTCATTCCGTTCAACATCCAAAGAAATTCAGACATTGAAAGCGATATTAGTAGTATATTAGCGCATATCTATATTTCCCACATCATATTTTATGGGCCTAAGTGCCTAACCCTTAAGATGTACATTGTTAGCCATGTATATATAAGACACATTGATTAATTAGTGAAATTATAAGGCATTATCTTAATTTTGTATGATACTCAGAGCTTAAAAAAATTATTCTCTCTCTTTCTTGCCTCTCCCTCCCTATTACCTCCTTATCTCTCTCGGCCAACTCCATCACGCCGCCCACATGGACGGCGACGAAACGCCCATCACACCCCAAAATCCTCCAACATTTCCTACAAACTATAAATTACACTCTGTCCTGGCTATATCTAACATTCAACCTAATATTTTTATTATTTTGGAGATGGAAAACATTTTGTACTCCACATGGACAGAACATTTTGTACTCCACAAGGTCACTCAACATGTTCTTCCTAATATCAAGGATGAATCATCTGATAATTATATTGATGATTGGGATATTCTTGATGCTATAGTGTTAAAGTAGATTGATGCTAGTATATCACTTATCTTTTTTCATACAATCATTGAACCAGGTCTATGGAAAGGCTCCAGGAAGCCTAAAAGGATTGCATGATATTTTTAGGACAACGAGGATTCCATGAGGTTACTCCTAATTTTTTGCTTTCAAATTCTTCCATATTTTTCTCTCTTTGTTTTTGATGAATTCTCTTTTTCTTGCTAAGAAAATCTAATTCAGTAGACTAGTCCATCGTGTCCATTTAATACTTATTTATAGCCATTTAATACTTATTTATAGCCAATAATTTATTATAAACCCTAGTGTCCATCTTTCTCTTCCTCAAATAATTTTTTAGGGTAGGATAATCATCATTTTGATGGTTATTCTTATCATTTTCTTATTTTATTTTCAATTCTCTTTACACATTTTTTTGTAATTTTCTTTACATATTTTTTGTGTAATATTTTTTCTCTCGCTTTAATAATACTTACCTGAATGATCTTTACAGCTGCTTTTCTGGGAAACCGATGCCAACCCGACGCTAACAACACTTTAGATTCAGGTTCACATCGGTAAATGACCGACGCCATATTTTCGACGCTAATTTCATTCGACGCTAATACTAAGCTAAACCGACTCCAACTTTTAATTAATTTATTTTGATTTAATTTAACCATAACCGACGCCCAACTTTTATTTAATTTATTTTTATTTAATTTTTTTCGATGCCAAACCCATCTAAAGTTTATTTAATTTTTTGATTTAATTTTACCCGACAGCTAAACTTTACTAATTTTATTTAATTTAATTATACCCGAGGCTAGTAATAATTTTATTTATTTGAACACCGACGCCATCCCGAGGCTGGGCTGCATTTTACATTTGAATCCATACCAACCCGACGCTATCATAGGTGTTTCCAGATAGGGCATCCAGATACCTAAATGTATCAAGATCCGACGCGATTCATATTCTCAATCCATACAATCATAGTACTCCCAGCCCATACACCCACAACAAAATATCCAAAAATATATAAAAAAATAAATATTCAAAAACATATAAACCATACATTTATCATTATCAAACTAATTAATCCAATGAAGAATTTATCATTATCATTTATAAAAGTCATACATTTAGAAGCCATACATTTATCATTTATCATTAACATATAATCCAAAAAATATATAAAACTTTGTTATTAATCCAAAAAACATATCATTATCATTATCACTTATCCAATGAAGAATTTCATTATCAAACTTTGTTATTAACAAAATAACACAAAGAAACAAGGGTAGTAATTACCTCCAATGAAGAATTTCTCCATAAATTCAACCATTTTTCTATAAAAAACATAATATAAAATATTAGAAACTAATTAATTGAAAATTGAAGAACAAGATGAATTCACCTCCAAAATGGAAGAAAACTTTCTTGAGATACTTTCGTCAGATTCTCATCAGATTTTACTTCTAACTTGAAGAATTATTGCGTTTGTGCAATAACTTTGATTTCTCGCATCATTTTGGCCACCTCGAGATATTCTAGCCACCACATGGTGTTTTTGTCATGCAAGCTTATGATAACTTAGAGAAATCTCGCAGGTTTTCTATATTTTCTCAGTTTTGTGTGTTTTTGGGCGGAATGTCATGATTGTTGATTATTTTGTGATGGAAATTTCGATCAAACGGGGTATTTATAGGTTTCTTTGAAAGCCCCAAATGTTTGCTTCATTGGTCAGGTTTGATTTTAGGTGGATCACGATCTTGACCATTGAATTTTAAGGTAAAATATAGACCGTCTGATAATTTGGAATTACTTGGTGGCCAAGTAATAGAAATAGGTGCCTCTTTTGTGAAAAGAAGTTTTTGGGTTCTTTTTCTTGGTCAAAAACAATTTCATATTGGTCCCGGATCATTCGGAGCCTTGATTTTGCACCACACAACTTCTGGAGTGCTGATTTTGAAACACATAACTTCAGGATTCTTGATTTTGAACCACATAACTTCAGGAGCCTTGATTTTGAACCCCGTAATTTATATATTCTTCATTTTGAGCCACGTGGCTTTCGGAATGTTCCATTTGATCAATTTTAATCAATAAAATTGTGGGGCTTTGAGCCCCCAATTTTAACTCGACATTTAATGCAAGCGCTTTCTGGGAACCCTATTTCGAAGTTCAAATTTTGGGTTTAATTAATGTGGAAACCTTTTTTTACTGACACTCCTGTGGGCTCGATTTTTCGGAACCCTTGTTCGATCGTAGGTTTGATTAATTTGTGGTTTAATCGAAGCCCTAATCGCCCACGGCATCTTTTTAGTGGCTCAACTTTTAATGAATTTGATTAATTCATCTTAATCAATTTAATTATTCTTTTAATAAATTTTTGGTGTCTACACACACTTAAACAAGTACCATTGACTGAAAGGCTATCACCTAAACGAATCTTTCTTTTTCAAGAATCAGTTTCATTTTCAATGGCTACGGTGAATCGGATAAATACAAAGGGGAGCAATGTGATTTGTGTTCGATTGTATTGTTTTTGAAATTGCTTTTGCCCCTCAAGTAAAAACATACTGCCGCCCTTTTATTTGTCGCTTTTAAACTAATTTTTTCTTTCAAAATATTTGTCATTCTGGAAGATAGAAAATTATACCCCTACATTTTCAATATATTTTTTCATGAAATTATCAACCAACCAATTATATAGTTTTAAATGATTATTACCCTATATTTTCAATAAACTTTTGACTTTTTGCCGAGATTCCGAATCATTCGTAATTTTCTAAGGTGTGGTCCCCGAACTTCTATCTTGTTTGGGCATCCTCTACTTTTCCTGAGTTAGCCCCCGAACTTTTCTTTCTCAAGCTGCACTCTCGACCTCCTGTGATCTAATTTTTCCGCTTAAAATACATAACTATATTACCCCTAAAATACATAATAAAATGACTATATATTATCCCTACACTATACCACAACAGACAAAATGTTAAATAACTATCTTACCCCTATATTAAAATGACTATTTTGTCCCTTACACTACACTAAAGTATATGGACTATTCCTTTCGTTTCAAAATACATGATCATCTAGAATTTTTTTATTTTGTTACAATAGTTGATTATTTACAATTTTAATATATATTTTTGCCAATCTAACGTAGCCTTTTTACATTTTCAATACAACTTTACAATACCAATGTAGTTTTCACAATTCCTTAATAAAGCATTTTCTATCTAAACACAATCTATTTTGAAACGGAAGGAATACACAATATAAGTGATAATATTTTAAATATTTTACATAATTAAAATAAATTTTAACCCATTTTTCTTTAACATTATCTCATCCTGCCTCTACCTGGTCCCCACTGTGACGAAAACTGCACGAAATTTATCAAAGTACTTTTTGAAAGTTAAAATAGGGGGCACGTAAGAAAAGGATTAAAAAGTTTCGGTAAAAGAAGAAAAAATTAAGAACAAATGAAAAGTATGAATCGAATGTTAATGCCAACGGGCAACAATTTTATACACACATCGTAATAGTAACTTTTTTAGCAAACTGCCAATTTTGCCCCTTAATGAAACTTCCTAACTACTACACTCGCAAATGTGGGGGTAAAATAGTCATTTTCTTGAACTCCAAACCCAACACTCAAAGCAAGGTCATGCTGTTAAATAAGAAAAGGATTTGTGGTTTTCTTATTATCTAAAATATTTAAATGAACTATACTTTAGATAAATAAGGGGAGACAAAATAGTCATTTCCGCTGAAATACAGATATTGGGATTCATAAATATGCCCGTTGAACAATTCGATTGTACAAATGCATTACTCATTTAATTATTTCGCTATAAGTTCAGATATGTGTTTGATTGTGCCGTGAGAATCGACACAGATTAACTCGCATCGACATATTAAGCTGCGATGGCTTCTTTTTACTAGGGTTCGCTTTCATAATATATATATTAATATTACGCTTTGGTTAAGATAAATTAATATATTACTTTAGTCAATCGAGTTTTAGAGGCCACCAACGACAACACGGTCAAACTATACTACGATTATAACTGGTTAAATGATAACTATTTTAGGAATATTGGGCGAAATTCCACCATAAATTCCACCCCCAACCTCGCATTAACAGGAGAAAGTGAGTAGTTCTAGAATGTTATGTAAACCTTTATCCTACTTGCCTCGATTTTAGAATATGAGCCGAATGTTCTCAAATATTCTTAAAGGAACATTCCTCAAGCCTAAAATGTAGGCTCGAGAAACCTATACAAAGTAAGGTTTAAGTGTCTTTTGTTTGTTAATTCATTATTCATCTTTGAGAAAAAAAAGATGAAAAACAAAACCTCTTTTTTTCCCCTCTCTGTTCGGCCATAACGGCAGCTGAGCCTCCTCCCGATTTTATTCCGCCAGAATTACAGCGCCAGTAGCGCATAAACATAATATCTCATTAAATGACTGCTTTTAATCTCGTAGAGTTCCCTTGCACGGTTCCATATAATTGTTATTTTAACTGCAAAATCCAACAAGGCATCAAGAGTCTACTCTCGAGTATTATAATTACGTAATTATGATATAGGTAATCATATATGTTAATATTTATTTATATGTTTAAAATTGATATTTGATATTTGTTTACTAATCGATATGATATATGTGATTAATTGAATCAAATAACATTAATTATTAATCAACAATTCATGATTTTATGTAAGTAAATGAAAAGGGCTGATTTTAATGTATTTTTTTTTTGGATTTTTCTTTAATTTAAGATTAATTGCTAATCAACAATTGTGTTTTTGTAAGCCGAATCAATTTGATTATATGCTTAAATACAATGATATGACACTGTTAATATTTAATTTGTATTTTTTGTATAATTCAATTAGAAATAATTTTCTAGAATATTGAGAATTTTTCTCGAATTTTTCGATCAAAATTTATATCACTTTCGATTTTGAATCGATCAAAATCCAATCGATCCGTCTGAAATCAACAAGGAAGGTTCTGAAGGCGCCCGGCCGATTGTCACAATATGTCGATTATCGCATATGACACGCTGGGTACCACGTGGCAATACATGTGTCAAACACGATACGACACGCCATCATGACGCGTTTCGCCACGTCACCATCGAAATGATCGCATGATCGAAATGACTCAATCCGAAGCTGACTCAATCACCCAGCCGACTAATCAAACTCCTGTTTTACCCGATCTCGACCCGACCCATGTCCCACCCTCTTTAACTTATAGACTAACGATCCCGACCGCGCTCGCTTGACCTTTTGTTCACCGACCAAGAGTCGCCTGCTATCGGGCCGACCGGATTCGGGGCCTCTTCGACTTGTTTGGTCTCGACACTCAAGGCTTTGGGACCAAGCTTGTACGGTTTATTAAGTTTAATTTAATTTGGTTTTAAACCAAAACTTGATAATTGACTTAATTAATTATTTTGATAGATTTTATAATCCTTAAATTGATATTATTTTATTTAAATTATATTTGAATATAATTAAAATAATAAATTCAATTGTCTAAATTAAATTAGGATAAGTGGAGTTATTTCTAAACGAGCTAAAATAAGTTGAGAATTTATTTTACTCTCGGTTTTGCTCAAATTGATATTTTTATATCAATTAAAATTATTTTTGACTCAATTTTTAAGTTTCTTGAAGAATAAATTAAATCTAACTATTTTAATTGTTCCAATTTGATTGGAGGAAGTTTTAATTGGTATTTTGAATATAATTAAAACTTAGATAATTATTTAACTATATTTAAATAATTCTAATTTTTATTAGAGCTACTTTAGTTGTATTTGGAATATAATTAAATTGCAGTATAATTTCTAATTAAATTCTATCAATTAGGAATTTTAATTGAAATTAAACTAAGAATACAATTAATTCGAATTGGATTCTCTTAATGAGACTTTGAATTATTTGATGATTAAAATTTTGTAGTAACATATTATCTTGAATTAAACGGTTCAAAATTAATAAATAGTATAGATCTGGAAATATATGTTTTACACGATTTGTCCTAAAATACTAATTGTTTAATATTAATGTTAATACACTTAAAATATGTTTTTTATGATATATATTTGAATTAGATTCAAATAAATATTTACACCAATGTAAATTGAATTATTTATTCATGGCTGATGAATACTAATGACATATATTTTAGATTCATGTTGTACCTATACATTTGTTTCATATCCATGCTATATATGCATAAATATAATTAATTATTCATGTATAATATATGCTGAAATATAATATAGATGCCACAGACTAATGATATTTAATTATACGTATTTAGAAATACAACATTTAAGTCATAGAAAAACGCTAGCTGACGGTTTTGCCTTTGACTAGTAAATCTAATTCAGTACGTTAATTAGTTACTATTTAAAATGTAAATGTAATTAATTAAAATATGAAGACCCACCCGTAGTGGTCTTTTACCCAGAACGTAAGAATTAATGGAAACTCGACATAGTTTGGGAGCTAGTTTAGCTTAGATTTTCTTCTTTAAGTCATATCACGAATCTTTACGTGTTATTTTTAATTTTATGACGAGCGTAATATGTATTTTCGCTTTTGTTTGAAAATGGCTAAAGGATTGCCATTGACTCAAGAATAACCCGCATGTTAATTAGTTACTAGTTTAAATGTAAAATGGCCATGTATTTTTGCTTGTTTGAATATGTATGCTTGCTTGAATACGCCTGGCCTATGTGATTGAATTGAGTGTATGCGTGTCAGCCGCTCAATTTTCAGTCATGTAGTCCCTGGCATACTTTAGTGCATTTAGTGGGTTGTAAAGCACAAGTATTCAATTTTGTTATTGTCACAAGAATTTAAGAGTCGTTACGCTTATCTTTTGCATATAGTATTTATGGAACCCTTGTACATGTATTGTCTAATTATTCACCATATGAAAGAAGCATTGCAAATTATTACAAATGTAATCAAGTTAAAGAAATGTTCCTTAATGACTTACAACTTGAGTTGAGAACTCAATGCCCCTGTATTAAAAAGTTACAACGTATACATACTCTAACAAAGACATTTAAATAATACCATTCTTTTCATTATCTCATATGAAGAATCATGTTAATACAAGTTTATGATTGAAATTTTTATCTCAAATCAAAGATGGTTACGTTAATAGTGTAATTGTATATCATTTCATATCCATCTTCTCCATATGAGACAATTGTGGATTTTGATCTCAGTCAATGTTAATGATGCCAATAAAAGTAATATATCGTGATATTATTCATGGCTATCATACAAGTCTTTGAACTTGGTAGTTTTTTCATTCTGCGTAAAATGGAAATATTAAACCTATGGTTTTGCAACCTATGTTTAATTTATGTCTGCTTTCTTTGTGTAATAGCACCTGGGTCAGATATTTGGTACACACAAAGAAATGATACTGGGATATGTGACTTGCTTTCACTCTTTCAAGCATGCAAAGAGACTGTAAGTATATTTTAGAAATAGACAAGAAGGACTTTCGGAGTCTACTATCTTAAGTAAAATGTTGTCTAATGCTTAATGGTTAAGCCACACTAATTTCGCGTAACTATTGGATTGGACTTACATATTTTTGAAGTATGTATGACAAATAAAGTAGTAGCATCAAGAGGAATTAGCACCCATTGAGGAAAATGTTTTCAAACCTGGTGATCACACTTGCTTTAAAATCTTAATCATGAACGATTGATCTCGAGGATCGCCGTTGAATTACTCGATACTTAACGGCCTAAACCGCTGAAGCTATACATTCATGTGTCTCTATTCTACATGCATGTCTTCATAAAGGAATGTAATTCAACCTTTCCTCTTCAAGAAACGAGCGATAAACAATAGCTAAGGATACTCATAACATTACGACTCCTTGAACCGTACTTCGACGCCTACATCTTCGGTAAAGCACGGATCGAACAACTCTTCTTCCTAGAATTAAATGAGGTTACAAATCTTAGCTAATGAATGTATTGCTCAAAAATACATGTCAACTTAAGATAATAGTTACAAATCGATTAACAATAAAGGTGGAACTCATCTATGTTTATAAGGTATCGGGTCAATTTAGCATAAATCATAAGGTGAACGGTATCCACAAGATGACACTTTATATGACGCGGTGACACGTATATAAGAAAATGTAATAACCCTGCTCGAGAGTACATAAACAACTCTCAATTTACACATTTAAGAGATTTGCACTCACTTTTATATATAGATCATTCATACGTATGAAGGAATCAAACCTCTACAAATGATTTTAGCAGTCATTAAATATGAAATACAAAGATCATGAATAAGTACGTATTAAGTTCAGACTGCTTCATAAGTTTTCTTATAGTTATAAAAGCCTTAGAGAATGGATATGTTCCTAAGTAATCTATCTCCATGTGATTGGATACGTGATATCTACAATCTATCGTGTGAGCAAGAAATGTTCCTTAGTAATTTATCCTTCAAGGATACGTATCTAACAATTTTGGGCACTTATATCTAAAAACTAGATTAATTGAAACTAGTATACTACTAATATTCAAGTTAGAGATATTTCGAAGTCTAAGAAAATGTCTTCTTGTATGAAGATGAACTAAGAGTTCAAAAAGGTTATTGGAGCTAATCTAATACAAATCATACGATGCTGATACACACGTTACTAAGGAAACCTTTACCATATTTGAGTCGGGCCGGGATGGTAATGATCGTAACTATTTACCTTAGTAAGGAAATCAGATTCGCCGGGAGCATATCATATGGATTAAGACATATAATAGTTAGATATGATAAATTTTATGGAGTTTAAGAGCGAACAAACTTAGACTAATTCTCTGTTAGGTTGATACGTTTAACGAGTATCTTCTTCCACTTAGATCTCATATAGAATGTCATGTTACCCATTACTAAAAATAATTGCCCTGGTAAGTCATGAATTGTCATAAAGATACAAAGTAAATGGAAAGAGAATAGAGGTATTAATGAAATTGTTCGGGGTCGCCTCTAAGATCAATTGTTGACTTCTGATAATGTTCGCTATCGAACTAAATGCACTTTTATGGTGGTAATTTGTTCCACAAGAAGTACCATATCGATAATCAAGATTCTAACAAGGTATTATGCTAGCTTCTAACTTTGATGACATACCCTTGACAAGAAAAGAAGTTTGAAAGATAGCATAAGGATATGCAAAGCAAGCTACAAGATATAAGATATACGCCCACGACTAAAAATTTGAGGAAGCAGACAAATGGCCGCTTTGTGGAACATGATGAAAACGAAGCAGACTTGCAACAACGCCGATCTACCCCATCGTTAGCCATTAACACCAGCTCACATTGAAAAGCCAGATTTGGTATATGGATAAAGATCATTCTTTTATGATGGTTAAAAGATTATTAACACAATCATCTGCTTTACACGCCCTAATTTAATTCCAAATGTATACTAGGCTTCCCCAAGATCTAATTACATAGTTAAGCTAACATCTTGAAGTTATTTTCTCTTGAATGATTAGACTACCTGATTCAATCAAAATGGAAAACCTGAATGATGCAATTTATTCAATGTTAATAGTTTTAATTTCTTCCTTAAACTTGTTTGAATATATACTTCTTATTCAAAAGTAAGTTTACCTTACCATGAATAAAGATCTTGTTATTATAGAATAACAAAATTGGTTCCACTAAGGCACAAGGCATTTTCCTCGAGAGGTCTGGGTTAAGGATCCAAACAAGAGATCATCTATTCAAGCCCGAAATGCAGATCCCTAGTCAAAGTGTTCAAAAGTTGGAATCGAACACCAAACCATTAGTATGGAAGTTTTTGGCTTGTCTCGATCACGCTTTCTTGATCTTAAAAGAGTATGATTATTAAGTCTTAACAAATCATTAATGTGGGTACGTATGCCTAAATAGTATTCGAATGTACGAATCGACTTCAATGCAGAAACTTGAAGATAGTATATTTGTGTTCTAAGGTAAGCTTTTTAACTTATGCTAAATGACGATTCTTGGACATGCTGTGACCTGTTTCACTTTTTACATGAGTAATGTACTTTGACCCTTTCTAAACGGCCTTCCTCAGAATGTGAGTGGGATTATAAAAAGATTGAATTTATACCAGTAAAGTGTAGTTGTGAAATCTTTGTAAGCTAGATGGAATTTGTACAACCGGATATAACGGTTAGCTTTGTCTTCTGAGAATTAATGGTGACGAGGAGTTATCCCCATTAAATACTGAATCAAATTAATTCATACACCCAAAAAAGGAACAGATGCGCAGCTCGTGACTCAAATCTTACCATAGCTCGACTGCTAGAAATCGAGTACAAGTGGATCGTATAAGAAGAATCGGTTATTAAGTAGTAATTGCCAGCAAGCAATCGTCATGCCGAGTGTCAAAATATGAGATTAGATCTCATAAATATGCCCGTTGAACAATTCGATTGTACAACCGATTTACCATTCAATTATTTTCGTTATAAGTTCGTATATATGTTCGATGGTTAAAACAATTGGACATATTAGGATTAACTCGCATTGAAATTGTGGGTTATGATGGTTTCATTGTGTGGTTGGTTTCATAATCTATATATTAATACTATGTTTATTAGCATAAATTAATATATTACTTTTGTCAATCTAGCCAAAAGAGGTCACACACGACAATACGCCAAATTATAACGCGATTATAACTTCAAGTTAAATTTAACTATAAGCGAATATAAAAGAAAAATTCCAATTATGGAATTCCACCTCACCACAAGTATTTAAGAGGGAGAAAAGTGGGAGAGTTCTAGAATGTTCTGCTCCCTTTATCATACTTGCCTTGATTTTGGGTGGATTTGATGGGAAGCTTCTGAACGCTCTAAAGGAACATTTTGAAGCCTAAAAATGGTGGCTCGGTAAGCCTATATAAAGCGGGTTTAAGTTGCTTATTTTGTTTGTTATTAATTATTCATCTTCAGAGAAAAGATGAAAGGAAAACATCTCTTTTCCTCACCCTTTCATTATTATAATGAAAGAAGAAAACTTGGTTTTTATTCTTCCTATTTTTCTTTGTTCACTCTTTAATAGTTCTTAGTAAACCGAAGGAAGCGGTTTGATCAATCGTTGGTGTCAGTTATTCTAGAGACAACCTATGTTGTTGTCTGGAGCCTCCTCCGATTTTATTCTACCGCAACTACAAGTGTGTGCGTACAAACATAATATCTCATTAAATTAATGCTTTTATAATCTCGCAGCCTCTGCACTCCATAAACAATCAAGAAAACCCAATTTTGTATTTTATAATTGCTTCTATGTGTCGTGCTCTGCATGCTAAGGAAAGTTTGTGGGGGTCATTTCGGGAAAGAACGGGAAGTCAGACAAGATAAAAGCTCGCGCACTATTATTTAAAATTAATCGATATTTCATGGGTTCTCGCCTTAAAAGCCTAAACTTTTTAACTATTTTTTCTTTTCCTTAATCTATGTGCAACTTGATCAAAATGACAAATTAGAAAAAAACGAAGGGAGTATTTAATAGGACGGGCGGGTTGAAACGAGATACGACAAAGCACTATAATGGCGTGGGTCGAGTTTAATGAAAGTTGTTTGACATAATTATCGTTGTCAAAATTTATTACATCCTCAAAAAATTCAAGTGCCACGATTTTCGAAAGTTTAGGTGCCAAAAATGCACCCTACAAGCCTATTTAAAAGATCAAGTATTTAGGTGTCTATCGAATGATTTCACAGTTCGATGTCTGTAGATGTAATTTAGTAAAAAACCAAAAAGAATACTAAACTAGCATAATTAAACAACAAAACCACATCAACCACTTGATAGGTTTTGTACAAATCGGAGAGGGCATAAAAGAACGGATTTTGATCATGTGCTAACTTCTGAAATGTTGATCGGTCGATCATCGGAGTTGGTCGGGGTTGACCATCATCGACTGGAGTCAACTAATCGCCACCGGTCAACATAAAAATTCATAAATATAAGCGTGAGTACATTTGTACTCATACCGGAGTACATTTGTACTCTACATACAAAAATACAAATTTATCAATATTAGAGTATATTTTTGTAATCATTTTTTGTTTGTAAATGTCTTTTTAAAGTACATTGTACATGAATGTATTAATTTTCTTAAAAAATAAATTAAAGAAAAAAGCTTAATACTGCAAGACTATATATATATAGTGTTAGTACGCGAATCAGTTTCAAATTGAAAGAGGATTTATTCCGAGGCATATTTAAATATAATATGATAAAAAGACACTGATGCATGCTTAAGGATTTGGCAAATTGCACCTGTTTTCGGTTCATTTTAAATCCTCTTATTTTGTAGTCAAAATCCAATTTTATTTTAAATGAATATCAAAGCAGCTAAATTTTAGTTTATCCAAACAACTCCTGTGGATTTGAACATTGGATTTAAAATCACTACCCCAAAATATATACAATAATCTTGTATGGTTTGGATAACTCATAGAAACATATAAGTGAAATCTAGCTGAAGAACCTTCCTTTTGGGTCGATATGACAAAAAAGATAATGCTATGCAAATACCATAATGTTCTCTTAGGGAACTATGTACATGTAATACATGTTTTAGGTCATTGTGAAGAATATTGGTGTTTTGATCCCCTGGCTGTCTAGTATTATAATTTCTTTGGTTTTTCTTTTTCCAAGCGGCCCTTATCATTGTAAGACTCGATCCCGAGAGTTCATCGTTGCGAGTAATATGTTGTGGCCTTTTCTATACCACTTAGTATGCACGAATCATACTCGTGATTCACCCGTTTGACTGCTTTTCCATTTCCGTATTATAGGAGCAACCAACATCCATACTGCAAATCAACCATCACATCTTAGTTTCATTTACTTTTCAAGATTCTTCTATTTCATTCTCATCTACAAAACTAGTGATGATAGTAAAGAACATTGCAATTGTTACTAGAGGATACTTACTATAGACACAGACAGCTAACCACTCGTTCACTATTCTCACCCACGTACTTGTCCACCCTACATCAATAGTCCACCTGCAAAGTCATCGCGAAGTGAGAGACGTTTGGATAATCCAATTGATAAATTTCCAAGAATTTTGTTACATCTATTAGTTGCCTTTTTCATATGAATTCTCGTGGTTTTGATTTGTGGATGACGAGTTTAAGGGAAATATCATCTATAAGAGATGCAATAGAACGGAAGTACTAAATATGAAGCTGAGATTTTCTTAAAAGTGACAAGGAACTTACTTCTTCATAGAGTGGTGACTGTTCCAACTGATAAGTAGCATAGCAAAGTACATTGCTCCTGTGGCAAAAACCAAGTGGAAGAATCCATAGCCATATGGAACATCATCTTCTTCCTGTTTATCGTTGTCCTTCCTGAACTAAATTTATTTTGACAGATGAAATTTGGGATAGGCATTTATATATGAAGTTAATATTCTTGGGTTGGTAAGTAAGATAACCTGGAAGCATTGTGAGTCGATGCCTGTTGAAAATGTTGCAATGACAATTGTAAGGACTGCAACGACAAAACTCTGGCACGATCACAACAATTGTTCAGTTGGGGATCATCGGAAGAACCGATGATTCAAATAGGAAAAAGGGAGAAAATGGAAGCATTCTTGATGTAGTATTACTGTTTCAAAAACGTAATGATAGAATTATATTGAAGGCTATGCTTATAGAGACAGAGAAATGTACTATTATTGTAAGCCAATCTTCTTTGGTTGCATGTTCTGCTTCTCTGATGCACATCTCCTCTGGTGGTTCACTGAAGAACAAAAAAGACGATTCTGTGGATAAACGACTCGTTCGTTGATTAGGAAAGGTCCATAAAATCATGAAGGTACTAAAATAAGTCGGAAACATGTTATCGAACAAAGAGCTTGCCTTCTTATGGCAGACCAGCAGAGGAAAACCACATACAACCCCATCAACCCAGGGGTAAGGAAGCCACCATTTACCTGTTTGAAAAGGGACTAGTTAAAACTAGAGCATGCATGCTGAAAAGGACTGATTCTTGAACTTAAGATGAACTCATCTTACTTTGGGGTGGCGCGACACACTTGTCATAAGTTGGAGAAGTACTAGTGTCCATGTTATGAAGAATATATTGAGACGGCATGATAAAATGTCTGGTGTATACCAAATGTACATCATGATGATCCCAATTAAGCAGAGAACATACGAGGTTGTTGAGATCAGCATTACATGAACATAACTGGAATATGCAACAGGAAAAATATTAGTTTATAACCAGATAACATCAACTATTAAAACAAGTTGCAGTGAGAAAAATAATTTAAACAATTTACGATAAACAGTTACCATCTATCAGCATTTTTCTCGGATTGACAACAATCACTCAGCCACGTAATGAAGCTTATTACACTAATGAGCTGGATCAATAAGAAAACCCTGAAATAAATCGTCAATTAGAGACACAGAGCTCCTAATAGTTAAAATATACTTCATAATATTATTACTCAATTTCATAAAGAGAACATGCAAAGTAATTGAGGATGAGCAGAGAGAACGGATGAGGTAATCTACCCGGCTCCAAAGTGAGCAAGATCCCCTGAATTGAAAAAATGTACCCATGAATTCAGATTATACAAAAGAAAAAAAGAAGAAGATTAATAGTGTATGTTGGGGGTGAATATATACTAACCATAGAGTGAAATGACCTCTGGTGGCAAAAAGAAAGGCATTACAATTAGCGCGATCATCATGGTAACCTTTGCGAACCACCATGATGAGTGCCACGATTCTCTTCTCTGGTTGGACTTTGAAGTACCAAGAGTTGAAAGAAACATCACAAAATAAAATATCTAAGCAATGTTAAGGGTTTATTGTAGCATGTAATGTAGATAGATATTGCATGAAATTCCTTACAAGAGTATGGACACTCAAAAGCTTAGAAGTTCCCATGATTTGAAGTGATCACTTAAACTTGTAACTGAAAAGGATACGAAGCAGCCTAGGCTCACTCGCAGGGAACCTTCAGCACCTAAACATTCCTTCACTTCCTTGCATCCGTTTAGTCCTGCAACCACATCCAATATGATCATAACATTGTTCTTCTGAATCTTCATTGACATAAGCTAAACTTGTAAATGATTAAATTCTGACTCACTGTAGATTATTAGCTGAAAAACGAAATATTATACATAGAAGCCAACTTACTTTCCATTTCTTTGAAGGCAATGTGTCCATAGTCGCGAACAGCCCAGGCAAGCATGTTCACGATGAAAAACATCATGGCATAGACATATCTAGCCATCCATGGATTAGAACCATATCGAAATTGATCAAACCAAGACGAACCAGCCTTGATCTTTGCATAATTCGAATTAGTGGAGGTGCTTGTGGTGCTACCCTGCATACCTTCTTTCGAGTTCGGGAAGATTTTATCACGTCAAATAAGGTAGATGGAGTATGGAGCAACTAGAACATTCATTTAATTTAGTATGTCTCTCCAAATTCAGAAAACAATGCAATGAGTAATACATAGGTAGCAACATATGTATCATTATATACCCAGGGTCCTGGAGAGCCAACCAAGTATGCTCGTGATTAAATTGCACATTTGATCCCAGTAATTTCATGGTATCACTAGTATAAGGTTGTGTGCACAAGCACTTCTCACATTGCTTAAACAGAGCCTCATGAGCCGGGCCAATGTGTTTATCCCACAAAGCAAGATTACTTATGAAAAAGAACACGAATAGCCTAGCGGTTGTGAGGCCTTCCAAATGACTTGTAAGCTCTGCTCGATTCTCATCAGAAGTGAGCAAGTGTTTAATAAAAAAAAATTACTTTATGAAAAAAAAAAGATTAAAGACTAAAGAGACATCTTTAGTTAGAAATTCTCCAACAAAAGCTTGCATTAACAACACGAAATGGCCTTAAACAAATTCAGTTCCCAAACTGAATTTCGTCTTATATACAAAGTTAGCATGTGTTAGTCACGTGACAAGTTACATGATGAAACAGCAAAGTATCAACGAACTTGCCAAATTCAAGACTCCTTTAGAAGCGTGGAGAGAATATATTGATTCTTAATAATTTAAAATCTCAAAGAACAATAATGAGACTTTTAGTTTATCACCATTGATGGAATTTATGGCAAAGATGGCGAAGTTACAAATTTATATCAATGAAATCACGGAAATAAGTTTTAGATCATATGGTCAGTAAAGATCATTACCATATATTAAATCAAGATATCCTTAATTTTTGTTTTTTAGCTAAAAAAAAAAATCTAAGCAAGAAATGCCCATTTTTTTTATACTTAACCATTAGAATTAAACACAAAGTGTTTCACATCATCACATGCATCACAATCTTAGGAGTTTGGTTTTACCAAACTTACAAAACAAAAACAAAGTTTCAAAAACATTATTTGGTAATCCCTCCATCCCTTATTAATCGTTCAGTTTGTTTTTCATGATCAACATATATAACAAACTTTTGTAATCTTCATTGAAACATAAGACTTTGATTTAATTTAATAGTAAAATAAGTAACACATTTTGATATTTTTTTCACAAAAAAAAGTATACAATGCATTGAAAAACATTTGAGTTCAAAATTTTACAGTAAATAAAATTCAGCAAAATTCAGAATGAGACAATCTTTTAATATGGAGGGAGTAATTTGCAAGTTCAATGTAATGTTAGAACGTAAAATATTGGGACATACCTGATGAAGCAGCAGTAGTTAAGAACATACAACTAAATTGTTGGTAGAGTTGTGTGGAGTCTAATTCTTCCCAAAGAATGATTCTTCAACAATTCAAGCAAGCGAGAAGAGTAACTGTGTGGTGAAGGAGAAGGCCCGGTTTCACTTTTGTGTCACTTTTCTTGATATATATAGCTCCACCTAAGGGCATCACAAGAATTTTGTTTTTATAAAATATTTCTCTCCGCTCCTAAATATCGTTACATTTTTAATTTTTACCTTTATTAACTTTGATCAGAATATTTTTTGCTTTTGTGTTTTATAATATTTTATGAAAATATATCAATAAAATACATTTCAAGTTCTTCCATTGATATATTTTTCATCAAATATTATACAACATAAAACAAAAATATTTAGGCCAAAGCTCAACTATTAAAAAAAATCAAAATCAAAAGCTAAAATATAAATACTAGGGACGGAAATGCACATTGGTTTTACTTAGTTCAAAAAATGGTGGAAACTTGTATCATTATTTTTCAAAAGATGTTTGTGAACGCACATCAACCTTTACTAGTATTTGCAAAAAATATACTCTAAATTTAAGATATTTTGTTCATATAAATATATTTTTTAAATTTAAGCATTAGTCATGACAAGTATTCGAATTTGAAATTTTGTCATTATTAGTAATATCGCATAATCAATAATATAATCTTAGTGATTATTAATTAGTCATAATCTAATAGTAGAATATACAAAAAAAAAAAATTCAAATGATATAAATTAATAAAATTTAGGAAAGTGAGATGCCAATGATCTATAAAATTGAAGTGCAATATTAGCATTTATAAAAGACGGGGTTTAAGACTCAAGCCACCAAATGGGAAATATTTCATGAGCACTATATGTTTATATCCCTTTCTTTCCATATATGTTTCATTCCTGTTTGAATACGCTATCTATATACTCCGAATATGTACACACATCTAAAAAGCTATATTTCGAGAGAGACTACTTATAATAATGACAATAATCCACTATAATGGAGTAAAGAGTCCTTCAAATTCCAGAAGATATTAAGTTTATTTAACCTCTCAAATTAGACTAGTTTTTTTTGGCTCGCCAATTTTTTTCAAACATTTTGTATATACCTTATATTATATCTGTAATATTTTTCTATATTTGTCCTTGAAATAGTTTTTTTTGCTTATCTACTGCTGCTGCTAAAAACACATTTCAAATAGTAAACAAATATGTAGGAAATTACTATTTTGACTCCCTAGTAGTGTTTGAGAAAGTTTCATATGGGAGCAAAATAGTCATCTCACACCTTTTTTGTACTGTTTGGATGTGCTTTTAGAGGGATCATTTCAATTTTACGGTCTATCTAGCCTACCTATAATTAATTTCATATTCGACCTTTAGCCCACCTATAACTAATTCTACATTCCGCCTTGGCACATACTTTATTACCTTTTTAAATAACTTTTGTGTTTTATTTCTTTATGCAAATAATGCTAAATTCATAATGGAGTAATGGGGTAACATAAAGCCCAATAACTTTAAAGGATGATAATGTATAATGCGTCTTCCAAAGGTTTATCGAAACTTTTGATGAAACAATTGACATGCTTTCTTTTAGGCATGGAGAGGGAACTCTCACCAACCAATGACATAAGTACTAGTAATCATTTTCCCTTGCCAAGAAAACAATTGTACTAAAAAAGATTCTGTACGTAGAGCGACAAAATCTGGGCAAATTGTACTAATGATTGTGTAGTGTTTATACTTGCTTATTCGGTCCAAATTTCTATTTAAATGACTCATGCGCCTCATATATGACATTATTGAATGGTTATTTCTTTGTCGCTTACTTATTTACTACTATCGCTTCTGGTGAAACTACAACCCAGAAATGTCTCGCGAGGAAATTCTCCAGACAGTACCGGTGCGTATTGTGTAAATGGGTCAAGATTGTGCAATTGGCTTCAAACGGGTACGTATTGGCGCCAAGCTTTCAAATGATTCAATCGAGCCCGCGAAGGATCATCGAAATAACAAAGTTGGTGATCGCAGCTGTGGGTTTTCATACGGTAGCAAAGACGTAAGACCGGGTCGGTTAAGAGGAGCACAACATCAAGTTGCATTAGTTACGGCGCCGCGCAGTAACGCAGGCGCCAAGGAGCGCATGGTACGATTGACGAAGAGCGCTTTGGGGGGACATGAAGTTGATGAACACTTAAATGAGTACAACAACAGCTCTCTCCTTGAATACCTCTAAAGCTATTGCTCAAGCAAAGAAGAAAATGACATAAATTCATGAGCATCTAGCTCACTGTGGGTTCTCGAATCTGTGAAAAGTAGTATTTTACCAAGCTTAGTACTCCAAGCTCTTGGGCGGACCAGGTAGAGGAAGAAGAATACAATGTAATAACCTCGCTATGTAAAAAAAAAAAAATTAAAATTTTTCGGTCGACGTGGACCTTGGATAGTGTAATTCTAGTAGTATTACATTTATAATTTAGTAGTAATAGTCAGTGATAATCTCGAAGTAAGCTAGATCGTTAAGTCGTTTCGACAACTCGACTACAAGTGATTTCTCGGGCAATCTAACTCCTCAGGCGATTTTTTCATGCCTTAAGAAGCAAGTTTATCTTTCATCCTTATCAACACAAAATCACAAAAAATATCTTCCTCCATCTCCTCTGCCGAGAGTCCCCATGAAAGCACAAGCAATATTTTTCTTCCGATTCTTCACTTTGTCGCTAATAAAGATCCTCGAGTTGATTGTTAAGGCTTCCCAACATCTTTCCCTACGATTTTGAGGTAAGAAGATAGCTGCCAGTTGATTTTCGAGGCTGACTTTGGTTGACTTCTTTACATAATTCAATTCTTATGATGAATCTTAATCGGTTATGGGTTCTATGATGTATATATGATGAATTCATGATTTAGAGGTCGTTTGAGGATGTTACGGTCGAGTTGACTTTTCTAGGTTTCTGCTGACTTTTTAGGGTGATATTTTTATAAGACTTTAAATGTGTAGGAGTTTAATTGGGACCTGGGTTGTAGTTGTTGTGATGTTAAATTGGTGATTTAAACATTTAAAGGAGTTAGGTTGAAAAGTGTTAATTCCAAGTCAAGGCGAATGGATATTTTAAAGATGTATTGTTAATTGTGACTTGCCGACAACTAATGACTTATAAGTTGATTTGTAATGATAAAGCACAAGATGGAATTTTAGCGGGATCGATTTGTCAGGTCCGATGAGATGCACTGGAGAAGTTTAATTCATACGTTAGGACTGCGAAATCGCCCTGACAGAAGTTGGTAATGTTTATTCTAGAACGAAATTCTGGTATTAGTTCCCGAGTATACTTTCTCGGGTGTCATAGGCCTCGATCGCGGGAAGCGGCACGCGCTCCGTGATCCTTCTTTCCCGAGGACCCCTTTGTGATAGCTAAGACGCGAGTACTCTATTCACGGATGCTACTCACGCATTTCTACTTTTTAAATTGTGTGAACATGTTGCTGCGGCACGATTATGTGAGAACGATGTACATGTCATTGTGTTATGATTACTACGTGAGAATGATATACATGTAATTATTGTATGATTATGTGTGATTCATTTGTGCGAGCCATGCGATATGATTATGCGAATATATTCTATGGCGCTAAGACATTGCTTCGAGAGGTAAGTAATAGCTCGAATCCCCCACTTATATTTTTCTCGATTTCGTGGGCCTTGTCGATCGGTTAGAGCCTCAGGCTCACGGGCACTTATGTATTTCGCGTGGCCTTGTCGGCGATTGTGTTTGACTTATCAGGAGTTTTAGCCGGGCGCTTGGATACTGCTTTGGGAGCAGTAGACGGTTATTGAGAGGTGATGGTTAGAGTTATGTATGTCTCGAGGCTTACTTGAGTATTAGGATACGACCTTAGAATCGACGGTTATGGGTTGTAAGTGGCTCTTAAGAAGGCCAGGACGCCTTTATACGCCGGGTATAAAGAGTTGCCAGACGTTTATAATGCCGGGTATAAGTAGCTGCCAGGTAATGCCTTATACGTCGGGTATAAGAGTTGCCAGAATGCCTTTTATACGCCGGTATAAGAAGCTGCTACAGACGCCTTTATACGCCGGTATAAGAGCGTTGTTTATCGCCTTTATACTTCGCATAAGAGCTGCCGGGTTATCGGCCATACTTCCGTATAAGAGCGCCAGAGATTGAAGCTGCCGAAGCGGCTGCATCAAGGATTAGAACTGATGGTATCTAGTTGATGAGTGATTGATGACTAGAGTATAGTTTTGTTGGGTCTCTCGTGGACCTGTAATTTCTCATGTGGCTTGTGTGATTTTTATTCAAAGGAGTTGTATTCATTATCGAGACCCTATTCTATGTTATGCCACGCGATGTATGAGAATTTTCTTTGTAAGTATAAATATGGCCCCGGCTAGGTAGTCCTCGGTTATATAATATTCCTATATCCTGTGACGCCGTATTTGACTCCTATATTAATTTGTCGTGTCGGGCGTATGATTTTAAGTTTCACCTCGCGCAGTTTCACTAAGCTTCTCGCGTTTACACCCTTTTCGCTTTTGGGTGCATTTCATTTGTGCCAGTCGACAGACGGGCTAGTCGAGCTGTGAGGTCAAGTGGAGAGTTTGTTCCGAAAAGGTGGCATCGTGCGTGAGGATTCTCATGTACCCATTTTTGATGCTGTTGTCAAATGTTTTTGATTGCTTGTACTTATTTTCAAACTTTAGCCTTGTCGGCAGCTTCACTTTGTATTCTCGAGTACAAGATTTACTTTTGTAGCCTTGTTGGCATTATTTATTTATTTGGGATATGTTGTATATATATGGGAGTCAAGTTGGTTGGGATATCAATTTTGATGGATGAAATTTTTAACCGTGATTATTTTGGAAATATTATATCTAATCATATTTTTGAAGGAAACGGTAGTTTTAAACCTAGTCGCCCATCGGTTTTAAGATTCCGTGTTCGATTATAATGACTCTCACTCGCATGGCCGACCATGGTCGTTACAATTTTGGGTATCGAGCTTAGGTTTCCTGGGACATTTCGGGTATTTTAAGTGTGTCAGCAGGTCGACTTGTTTTTCATCGAGTCAGCTAGAGCGTGTCTTTGGCAAAAAGTCCGAGTATTTTTCTTTTGTTGCGTGAGACTGCCAGGATGCCACCTGTAGTTGCAGGTGGGCAGTCGAGAGGCGCGTGGGTGTAATCTGCAGAGGCCGAAATGGTGGTGGTATACCGTTGACGAAGATACGCTGACCACAGGTCCTGAGGTGCATTATTCTCGAGTAAAGCCGAGGCGTGCACTTCATGTGAGTGTGAATGCCTCGGTGGCCGAGCAACAGGAGGCCTAATTCCAGAGCAAGTTGTTCGGACCGGCTTTCAAGAGATCCGGTTTCTGCAGCCTCGCCAGAGTGCGGTCGAAAGTTCATCCGGGGATACGGTTCATTTTGAGCCTATTGGGATTGCAAGGTGACAGAGTGAAGTTTGCGATTTATCGGACAATGAGTGCCTCGGGCCGACCAGCGGGAGAACCAGAGGCCCCCGACGAGGGAGATCTATGTGTCCCTGGGAGTCGTCATTGAGCTCTGAGAATTAACGCCTGACCCACATGGCAGCTTTGGAGAGGGAGCTGATTTCACTGACTCAGGGGACGAGGTCTGTTGAGGAGTACGAGAAACAGTTCAGCGAGATGTGCCGACTACTTCCTACATGTCAACCGTAGAGTAAAGAAGATCACAAGGTTCACATGACTTTCACCGCTTTCATGCCGAGGAACGCAGCCTCAAGATGGAAAATGGAGTTAACAGCCAGAGGCTTAGTGGATCAAGAGAGCTCTACCTAAGACTTTCAAGATCAAGAAATTTACCAATGAATTGGGAGAGGAGACGCACTGCCAGAGTAGTCCTGATAGAGTTGGCTTCGCTAAGTGCCGCGCCCCAAGCTATTCTACAGCCTTTCTACACGCAAAATGGCGAGATCCAAGTGAGTTTGAGTGGGCTTTGGGGGTTCAGAGAGGTCTGGCTGCTTTCCCATGTGGCCAGCCAAGTACACGGCGGATTTGACGTGAGAGGGTGGATATTATGTTACAGGCCAGGCACCTCGGCGAACAATTTTATTGCTCCCTCATTGTAGACGGCGGTATCGAACTTTGCACCACCAAAGATGCCGCAGGCGTTATCAAGGGACCTGTGAGTGGACTTGTTGGAAACCGTGGGAGATCTGGGCTTCAGGAGTTTTATGCCTCCTGAGAGTAGCAGACGTACGACACGTCGTGGACTCCACAGTAGACGGCGAGACTTCCAGTAGTTGGTGACAGTACTTTACTTTCATGTGATTTTGTGGGTGGGAATACTTTTTATACCGGTATACACACTCAATTAATTTCGAGTTTTGCCGACATTCTATCTCGCATGTAGAGGTATCTCTGCTTGTTCCACTTTTTACATGCTTTCCAATGTGGTGTCAATCGTGAGGTTGGGGACATTATATATTAGGATTGCCCCTCAATGAACGAATCTTACTGTTGGTAGTAGACCTACTCCGTTGAGCTGATAGGTTTGATCTTATGCCGAGTATGGATTGGTCAAAAACATCACACTAGGGATTGATCTTATGTTGAGAGTCACAAGCGCCACGCTCATTATCGAGATTTTGTCACCATGTACATAATTGGGAAAGGAAACCGACATTTATTTCCGGCCTACTATAAATTAAAATTTATTGTATGTATAGTATCTTCTCATGAAGTATAAAAAGGTGGAAATAAATATATGACTTGAATGTATTCAAGTGGTTCATTAGGAGACAGCAATCCAAAGTTGTTAGAATCCTCGTTATATCGTGAATGTCGGTGACAATTCCCCGATGCATCGCTAACGCCTAATACAAAGATATGATGTTATGAATAAACCATACCTATAGATGACTGAGGTCATATGAGTGAAGAATTGGAATACAATGAAAGTCGAAAGTATATAACTCACTCTATTTCATTCCTCTAGATGATGATTCATCAAGTAAGAAACATGTGTTTATTAAATGAACATATAGTCATATAAATGAATCAAACTTTTGATTTCGTAATTGCTAATGTATTCATTGGTTGACTATACTATATCTATTTCAAACTCATTCCTTATTGATACTCCAATTTGCTGTAACATGTGTGTGTTTAAGTGAGTAATCCAAAGAATGTTCCTAAGTAATGACTGGATGAAGCATACTGACATTGTTATTGAAAGCTTACATCTCAAATGAGAAAAAGAAAGGAAAACGATTGTATTATCGCGATTCAAGTTAAACTTGAGATAAAAGTATAACGGTGTTCAAATCTTTATCTTGGTAGTTTGATTAAAATCAAAAAGGGTCGAGGAAGATGAACTTGAGTTCCTTAAAGGTTAAATGAGCACAACTGGCTAACATAATGTTTTTACATCGAAAGTACTGTATAATTTATTACAACCTCGAAAAGGTGCGTAATAGTACTGACTCTTGTACATCCGAAGCTAAATTATATATATGTGACATATGCTATAATAGTCATGCAATATGTTTAGATGATATTTGTTTGTTAAGCTATACCCAGTCAGCGAAGCTTCGAGATGAATAAAATCTATGATAAATTAAATTCTATGTGGATAGACGTATTCTTATCGACAAGACAACTTTTATTAGAAGTCCGTTCTCTACAATTAAAGACCTCACGTGATCGAGAGGTGGTTGGAATCTATTAGTATGGTAATTTGACTATTACATATTAATAGATTCACCGTATGCCATGCCGATCATGCGTCAGACATCACTTACTATTTACATAACACAATTTCTCATAATAGAATTTGTAGGGTTTTTACTAAAGGTATTCACGAGTGACAACACAAATTTATGTGTCTCGTCGCACGGCCGTACAAGAAGATAATGAATAAGAACGAGTATCGCCTCACAAATTCCAATATACAAGATGAGGTCTTTTCTTAATCCCACTCAACCAATAATCGCAAAGAGTAAATTTAAATCTAGACTAGTTAACTAAATTGACTACTAAATTAAATTAGCTAATAGTAAAATGAATGCACAATAAAGTGAATCTTACTTAATATTCAAGTATAGGTCAGACACACACTTCACCGGATTGTCGATTCAACTTACTCCAGTAGTTATTTATTAATCTATAACAAAAAGCATTCCTATACGATTGAGTACATTTCTCACTTAACACCAATTAAAGTCTCCTAAGAAACTAACTATATCTCTATGATAGCTTAAAAATAGAAGATTCAATAAATATATGCTTATTAAATCAGCATACGGTACACCTATATTTCTATGGTAATTGAAACATGCTCGATTATTAATTGTGTCGACAACCCTATTTCTATCAATCAATCACTTATATGAACGATTTTAATATTGTCAGACAATCGAATTATGAAACTAGAATTAACTCCAAGAAAATAAAATCATCCGATCCAACTACATCATGGTCCTGACTAATAATAAAATTAGTTCATAATAAAAGACATAAATAAATACATGAAATTAATGGCATTCATCCTTAATAATAAAAATATCTTGAATTAGAATTATTCGAACCAATTTAAAAGTAATCAACTCCAACTTTGTCTTTTTGCACAATATGTAATTAACTTTCTGACTGCTTGCCAGCCCTAATGGTATGCGCCTAAAAGCTCCCACAAAGATGACACTTTTCTCTGTGAAATTCAGAGATGTCCTTTTACTTCTAACTCCTCCTCTTTATAGGTTGCCATAACTCTAATATTATCAATGGGCCGAATCATTTATTCTTGGACTCATATCTATGTAAATTTTGTGTGGACCTTTCATATCTTCAATTCAACGCTCGATTCTTCACTTTTAACTCATAATCAATAAAATTCAAATAAACGAAACAAGTGCAAATTATAGAGACGGATTAAGGTAAAAATAACATCAACTAATACGCAATTAGGGCCTCAAACACTATATAATAAACACTTCGTCATACCCTAAACTAAGCCTGTTTGTCGTCAAGCAAATTATAGAAACGACAAATTAAAACATCCAAGGATCTCAAGTTCTTCAGATAATACTGTGCTCTCGACAACCATCAATCATGAGTAATGGCTCTTCCTACTTAACTAAACGTATATCATCAATTCATCGTAGTAGACACCTCGCTAGTGAATTTCTTACTTCTCATATCACTCAACGCCGGGGAAATCAATGAGAACTGGGTTCCATTTATTATGCTCAAGTATAATCGGTAAAGAATTCATTTACCAAATAAGTTAAGGACATTCTAATTAGTGTCTCAACTTCTTAGTAATTGGTGATATTACTAGTGCTGGTTCTCATGATAATTTAAGGGGTTATGAGCGATTGCTAGATATCATTAATCGTTATAATAATAGTAATTGGTCAATTATTATTATACAACTTACTATTATCCGAGCCTGTGGGCGTCACACACATACAAATGACGTTGAGTTATATTTCATGTATGAAATTAAAGAGAACTATATAATCGAGAAATGTATTTCTCAATTAGTGGTTCTACATTTTACGAGAATATCGTGATTGAACAAATAGAATCAATTAAATAGTTATTTAATTGCCCCAGTAATTTTAGTATTTATCGATAACTTGAAAGATTATTGATATCGATCATTACTATTTAATAGCTTTAATTAAATAGTTCAATCTCATTAGCAACTCATTAGTGTCTTAACGAACTAATGTATTTCAACGAGTCAAGCTTAATACTTAACGAAGTCAAGAACGGGCTTGCTTTTAACTCCAAATTTACATAAAGAAACTTTGCGCTTTTTCATCATGTTTTGAAAAAAATTTCACCAAAACCCTAGTACCAAATTCTCCCAAGAATTTTGGGGGTTTTCCTGCTTTGTCTATCCTCGCTTACTAGCATGTATTAGTTCTTGATTCAACCCCTCCTGGCGTGGGACTAATCCGTAGATATCACACGCATTGATATTACAACAAGGAGCTCCTAGGAAGTTTAATTTCACGCTAGAATTTGAAGCTGTGGATTTTGGTGGAATTTATCTCACAGACTCTAAGTCCTCTATTCATATATTTAATTATATGTTTTTGTATCAATAATGTAGTATGTACTCTTATAGATCCCTAGAACTATGGATTTGTATTTATACCCTATATCCATAGTATCAGTGGCACTTCACGAGCCAAATTAAAAGTTGCTTACATTACTTGTTTTATTGCTTGCTTTTATCAATTTTTTATTTGATTAATTCTTGTCTATATTTAATTGAGCAAATATATGATGAGAATAAATCACCATGTTCTGATTATTGATTTACACATGTGTTACAAGTTTACATGATGTATTATCATATTTTGTTAACATGGATTTTGTTTCCATAAATTAAAAGGACGATGAATTGATTTTGTTTCAAAACAGTTTTGTAAACGTTTGGGGGCATGTAAAATTTTTGGTAAAATTAAAAACCTAATTTTTTCTGGAACCTCGATAGCACGGAAGATCTCCATTAAATTTCATAATTTTGTAGATTTTCCTTTCCTAAGTGCTCAAACAATTTTGAGATTTCTGACTGTTTAATAATACCAATATGGAAAAAATTTATTTAATGAACGGTGATTTGTTCAGAAAATTATGTAGTTTAACTTGTTTGAATTTCTAAATTTGAAAACTTTAAAGCCTCCAAAACGATTCTACAAACGAATTAAATTAAATCTGAAAACCGAGTTAAATATGGTATTATTACTATAATCGCCGACCGACTTCTCCGCATTCTACGGGCGCGTCCGTGTCGGATCGTGATTTTGATTCAAATTACTTTTGCCTGATTTACCACCTGTATGAGGCAAAAGCGGCGCGTGGCTCATCAGGTCGCTATAGTTGCGTCGCCCATCTATTATGACGCAGCCCTAATTTTGAAAATCCTAATTCGAATTTATTCCTTTATTTTGGTTTCCTAAAATTGCGGACTAGTTATATTTCGGTTTTTATTGATTATTTGTCATTTTAATCAAGTACTCAATTGTACTAATTATGTGATGACAATTAATTAATTTCCTTTATATTATATCTTTTAAATTCTAATTTAAGTGTCGATAACAATTATGGTAACAACTTCACTACTTATCGTATTTTTAGAAAATATTTGTGATGAATATTTTCTATAATATGTATACGGTTAATAATTATTAATTGACATGTGTATGATAATCGAGTTTATATTAAATACTTTTATTATGTGTAATTACATGGATTAATTAATTTGATAATTACAAACATGCATTTTCCAATGCCATTTAAAATATTTATTAAGTTCATTTATGATTTAATAAAGTGCCTATATTTTGTAATGGTGATTGAATGGAGGCATATGAGTGGCCCATTTATTTATTTTTCGGGTTCCGCTAACCAGAATGTCAGAAATGACTTTCCGAAAGTCATATTTTGTATTTATTTATTTACTGCTTTTACCCACAAGCTTGCAAGTCGCCTAAGATGGGTTAGTATATAAATATTTGTAACAAGTGAAGATATTGAAGACTTATTTCATACTGTGACCTGCATTTGATCCTATACAAGATACAAGAATTAAGACTTATGTTAGTATTTGATAAATACTTGTAATAGGTTCTAGGGGCCATATCGTATATCTCTTGAATGTGCATTACTTGTTTTATTTTTCATGTTGCATGTATTGCTTGATTATGTGCTAGTATGCATGAGTAAACGAAAACAAAGTAATAATAATCTCACCACTAAAATTTAAGCAAAAAGATCGTTAATTTTAAAGTTGTGCAATCAATCGCATCAATTGGGCACAATCAGCATGGAGGGTGTTACAATGTTGCATTTGATATGACAATGGATCATGAAGTGATTTCCACTAACGCTAGGCTTTCGATGATCAATCCAAGTAACACTTTGGGTTTAATTGGTATGCTTAACCTGTTTTCGGAGATACAATGCTGGGTAGCATCCCCGTAAGAGACGCAAATGACACAAGAAAGTTATGTAGTTTTACATAATTGGTTGACAACCTACCATATAACTGATTCAAAATGTTGTTGCTGAATTTAAGTGTAATAGGTCTTGATACTAATATATTTCGTGAGGACGGGGAAGTGATAGTATTTTTATTTTACAATTTATTTGTAAGTGCTTTTTAAAGTACGAGAAGCTATCGAAGTCTCAATTTTATTTACTTATTCTTGTAGAATTAATATGGCTACTACTATTGCTACTCCTAAGAACTGCTTCGCCGCATTTCGGAAAAGTGCAAGCCGAATAATCAATTTTGGACGAGTGGTCTCAACCTGAGAATCATTCTCAAGCAAAGAGGACCGAATACGTGTCAACAAAGCGTTCCCGCTGGCACTCCAATGACAAGCCCCATCGAAAAGTGGATCTCACAAAAGCACAAGTTCCGATGCCGGATGTCCAATCTCATGCTTAAGCAATATGGAACCTTTCTGCTCCAAATTCAATATGAAAAGGTGGCAGATATGACATATACCGGCAACTCGAGGAAATATTCTCGAAGGAAGCTAAACGGTAGATATGACATCGTCTCAGGTTTCGCGACGTTAAGCCGGGAACTGACAAAGCCGTAGCTCCTCATATCATTAAATGATTGGCTTGGTCGATCGACTAACGCCTGGGCACCGCAGCCCAAAGAACCGGCTGTGGATCTCATTCCAAGTCTCTTCCGCATAAATTCTCTCTCGCTTGTCATGAACTTCAATATGCACAAGTTTGAGTTATCTCTAAACGAACTGCATAAGATGATCACGAATGCTGAGACGAACCTGGGTAAGACTAAAACTTCTACTCCTTCTGTTTTGGTGGTCCAAAACAAGAAGAAATTCAAGAAGAAGAAGAAGTTTACCGGCAAGACCAAGGGTTCGAGTAATCCCAAGGTTGCTGGAAAGTGGAGGAGCTGTATGATGACAAGTTGCTGCTATTTTAAACCTGGGTCACTGGAAGTCGACCTGCAGGAAGTTCACAGATGATAGGAAGAATGGTCTCATGACCGCTCAGCCTACAGGTATGTATGTTATTGAAGTTTGTACAACTTCTAATTCTACTTCGTGGGTGCTAGACACCGCCAGGCTCTCTATATTTGTCGAATACGCAGGAACCAAGTCAAGTAGAAGACTAAAGAGGGAAACGGATCTCATGCGCGGGGAAATGGCGCGAACAAGTGCCCTTGGCAAAAGAGGATCCATTAGTTTAAATTTGCCCACGGCCTTGTTTTGAACTTATCTCCGTTTATTTATGTACCGCAATTTGGTGAATATTATTTTATTTCTGCTTTTGAATAATGATGGTTTTTCATTTTCAATAGATCACGATGAATTTGGGGGATCACCGTGAATGGGCAGTATTTGGCACCGCTTCTCCCTTCAAAATGGTCTATAATGCTTTAGACATGATTAATGAGTCATATAACATAAACTTAAACGGAATAAGCCTAACGACTTAAACCAAACATACCTATGGCATCGTTGCATCAGTCACATTAACAAGAACCTAATCAAGAAACTCCACTCCTCAAAGCGGAATACTTGAAGGTTTCTCTGGCCATGAATCATACGATAAGTGTGAGTCTTGCCTTCTCAAGCAAAATAATGACCAAAATGCCTTTCACGCTTAAATGAAAGCGGCGTGATTTATCGGGGATCATACACACCGATGTACGCGCCAATGAACACATCCGCAAAGAGGAGGTTATAACTACTTCATTACATTTATCGATGACTGCTAAAGAGATACGGTTTTGTGTGTGTATCCGATGAGACACAAACACGAGTCCTTTGGAGAAATTCCTCAAGGAGTTCCAAATGAAGTACAAACCAATTGAACAAGACAATAAAGATTCGTCCGATAGTAGGAGAATATTTGAGTCACGAGTTCAATACTCATCTTGTAGAGTGGCATTTGCTTTCACAACTCACTTCCAAATAGAACGCCACAAGATAATGGCGTTGTCCGAAGGAGAAACGCAATCTCTGACATGGTTCGATTCTTATGATGAGCCTATCTCTGTATCACTCGCCACTGGGATATGCACTTCTAAAAACAAGGCACTTACCTTAAACAGATGTCCAACCAAGTCAAAGCGATAAAACTCCATGAACTGTGGTTTGGAAGATTCCTCAAGTTAGTTTCTAAAGATTTGGGCTTTTATGTTAAGAGATTAACAAAAGATAAATTTGCGCCCAAATTGATAAATGCTATTTCATAGATATCCAAGTGGAAATGTTTGGTTACTACTTACCCGAAGTTAGGAGAATAAAATCTTCATTGCCGTAATGTGAGTATTCCTTTTGAAAAGGAATATCCGCCTTAAGGACTAGAAGTAATGGTGTTCATCTTGGATGGCCTGCCGATGAAGTCAATATCGATGCATCTAATGTGCAGGCATCTGACACACCACAAGAATTGAACCTCTTCATACATCTATTTTTCACGTGAAAGCCTCAAGGGAAGAACTAACCCTTAGGAGATCCAAATGTGATCTACCTAACCGTAGCGCCGGTATGCTTAAGCTTTCATCATTGAGAGTGACGAGCCCACTTACAAAGAAGCAATGAATAGCAAGGATGCTGACAAATGGGCAACAGTCATAACTTAAGATGGATTCTTATGTACCAAAAACGAGGTTCGGGTCCTGTCGGAGCAATACGTAACTGAACGAAGTACAAATTGA